>CM053792.1:1485000-2085000 GCA_028749045.1 Cupressus sempervirens
TAGGACAACTTTTGGCTTATTTGGATATAAGTAGGGGGTCTTGTGGAGTCTTTTAATAATTCATGGAGAGGGATTCATTTGGAGGAGGAGGAGTGAGTGTGGAGAGTAGCTGAAGAGAAAGTTTTTCCTGAGCCTGTGGATAGAGTGTCGAATGTGAGACTATTTACAGCAGGATTATGATTAATCATTTAGCTTGGAGAAGAGCATGGAAGATGGAGTAGCCAAGTGAGAGAATATTTCCAGAGTGTGTGGACAGAGCACTGAATGGGAGGTAGTTTACACTTGGATCTTGGATAAAGTTTGAGAAGAGCTAGTAGCTATGGGTTGGAAAACAAGGAGATTGCTCGGTGGGCTTGCGAGCACAAGTTGAGATCTTCCTTGGAGGTTTCTACCAGAGTGTGGATCTGGACTAGCTAGTGTTTGGGTTTGATCTTAAGGGATCTTACAGAATTGTTATTTTATTTGCTTTGTATTTGGTCGTAACCATGAAGGCCTTATAGCCTGACACATTGCATGTAACAATTATTTTATGAATAAATTATTATAATTTGGTATCAAATCTTGCATTGTTATTTAATTTCTACTATGTGGTTATTTGCTGGGAGCTAGGACATCTCCTTTGGGGATTCTTTTGCCTTGCATTGCGTCACACAATTATACACATATATGTATATATACATGCTAATATTCACATATATGTAGGAATATATAGACACACACATATGCACATAGATATTTACATATGTATGGATGTGTATATATATATATATATATATATATATATATTTATTTATTTATTTATTTATTTATTTATTTATTTATTTATTTATTTATTTATTTATTTATTTATTTATTTATTTATAGGTGTACGTGTGATGATGGGGTTGTTATATATGTATGTATGTATGTATGTATGCATGTATGTATATGTGCATATATAATATACATACATACATACATACATACATACTTATATATACATGTACATATATATATTTGTAGGTGTGTGGTCACTGATAGGTTTGTGCACTATAGGACATTTTTAACATGCACGTATTTTATGGTTTTATTTTTATGTAGACGCACATATAGGATATTTTTGGCTTGCATATATTTTTTAGATCATTTTTAGTTTTTTTTCTTATCTCGTGTTTGATTCCCCCCCCCTCCCCCTCCCCACCTTTTTCATCAAGCATTTTCTTAGGATTTATTAATTGCTTTTCTAACTTTTTTTTTTTTAATTCTTGTTCTTGGTTTTCTTTGGTCCTTGTGCTTTCTTGTTTAGTTTTTTACCCCACTTGTATTATTATTATTTTTCTAGCTTTGGGCTGTGTGCAATCCCTCTTTTCTTTGTCCCTTTATCTTGTGAGTCTATGCTAAATCTACAACTTACATTGTTTTACATTTCTTGCTCTCTCATCTCGATGATGCATCATGTAGTGTGGTTCAAAACATTGGTAAAAATCTCAACACAATCTAATCCAGAAGCTAAGCACCATAAGTGCATGTATTGATAAATATTTGTATTAGAGAGGGCCATATGTTGATATTTAGCAATTTATTTGGCATAAAATAATCGAAGGTTTTCTTTAGAGACATTAGTTACTCTATGTTGGAGCTTAGCTACTTTACAAGGTTTTCTAGACTGATAATGAATGGTACCCTTTAAACTTGTTACATCATGATAAATACCACTTGGATTTTCAATTAGAACTTTAAAAATACCATAAGAATTTATATCTAAATCTTGAGCAAGTGGAACTAAAGATATTTTTTTTGAAGAACAAGAAAAATAAAAAGGAACATCATTCTGAGAAAGGTAGTCTATAAAACTTGCTCATTTCATTCATTGTTGAAGTGCTTCTCAACTTGTGCAACATCCAAAACTTTGTCCACTCAATAGCTAATAGGCTAAAATTCACAACTTTTCTCTATGAATTTCTATTAGTAGTGTAAAACAAGACTTACAATGGAATAATTAGTTGTTATGCACACTCTTAGGACATTTAGAATTGATACCACAAGAGGATACAATTTGTGACAATGAAAACAGACACTAGATTTATATAATGGATATTGCTAACTTGGCTCTAATTCCAAAGTATATAATAGTACTAGTATAGATATCTTAAATAAATCTATCTAAAGAAATGCCAATAGATATCCACTACAAAATAATTATAACTTAATTTACTACATCTAAAATTATTTATATTTCCTTTATCTTCATTTATTTAGTTTTTTTACTAATTTAAGCTTTTTATTTTATTTTATTTTTAAATGGATGATTTATATCTACAAATGTTATAATTTAAATGGATATTTTATGTTCTATTTATTAAATTATTTGTAAATATTTATTATATTTATAATAAGATTTAAACTTTTGACATGTAGATGGTTGTCAAATTTAACCTAGAAGAATAAAAGTTAACATTAACACACTCACACCATCTTACTCCCCCATTTTGCCATTGTAGAATGCCTATCGGCATTAATAAACATATGAATGGAGTCATAAAAATATGCAACATGGATTACACTTACAACATGTTTAGAGTTATGGACTTACAACACAATTACAACACTTCAGACTTGTAACAAACTTTTCAACTTTATTTTTGATTCACAGGGATGATAGCTCGAGGCGCCTATGTAAAGAACATACACACTCTTGATCTTAGGCACAAGACTCTAACACTTGATGTCCCTAATGAGCTTGCATGATTATATTTATAAACTTAGATTAAAGGAGCTAGATGATAAGAGATAAGGATATAAAATCCAAGAATGCAAATAAGATTTAAGAAGGATAAGGATGAGGTTTAATAGATAGGAATAAGATTATTAGGACATATCATAATTGGATAAGGACAAAAGACATATTTCTGAGATTATAGGAAGGTAAAAGCATCATAATAGTGACATGTGGAAAATGATAAGTTGTCAAAGTGGGAAAGGTAGGTGATAAAGGTGAACATTGGGAAATGTAAGCTCGTTATGGCATTTTTCTATTTCGTTATTAAAACATCCTAATTTCCTACTACTATTTTTTTTTTGCTTTTTTTGTTATAATTGTAAAGTGAGGATGGTCTACTTAACACCCATTAGTGCACACAAGAATTGTTTATGTAGATAGTATCCACGACACATACAAACCCTTGTGCTAGACATTATAATTGTTAATTGGCAAGGAGATATATCATACCAAATGGTAGATAGTGTGAATCTTCACCTCTTAAAATATCAAGATTTTTACATTAATTAATATCATTATTATATTTGTTAGATTCATACAAAAATCCTCTTGGTGGTTCATTATGAGCTTCATGATATTTGGGATTAAGATCATCCTACCAATACAAATATTCTATAGTTCAATGTTGAAATTAAGTACATTATGGAGTCATAAAGTATGCTACATGGATTACACACGCTTACATTGATGGACTAACAAAACCTTACTTCTTACAAACTTTGAACTTTGTTTTTTATCTGCATAGAGGAATGATATTAATTAAATATTAAGTTATTTAATTATTTGACTTTATAATTTTTAAGTTTATGCAATTAGCATCATGGGTCTTTGATGTACTAATTACATCAATATGTCTTCCTTTGTAGCACTACACATTACTAATTAGTTGATAACACAACAGGTTTCAACATTCTTCCATGTGATAAGGAGCTTATTGGTATGAAGAATTGACTAATTATATTAACCTAACAATGTTTTTTTGTATGGCAATCAATTAGGGAGTATTGTCTAAATATGCATGCAATTTCTTAGAGACACACCAATTTCTTCTTATATTTGACAATAATCATGAAGACTCAATTTTTCTTGTTGCAAAATCTCATTTAGATGGAAAAGAAGTACTCAGGAAATTTGTATTGTGAAAAAATAGTTAATAATAACCTAGAGACTATGTAACAAACAAACACTAGCCATTTTCAACTTTGTGTAAATGAAATTTTCTAAGCTTATATATCATTTTCCTATATTAGGATTTAACATCTCTCCATGAATTTAATGTAAAAGGAGAGGGGTGATTGTTACTTTATCATTTCGTGTGATATTGATGACAAATTGACATATGCTTTATTTTAAGTGAGTTGTTGAATTAAAGTTAGTTTTATATTATAATATTGGATATGTTTATTGTTGATAATCTTATTTGTGTCATGTTTTCTTTTTTATATTCACATGAATGTCATCTTTGAGGACTACAATTAACTTTCCTAGTTAGAAATGAATGAACATATTACATTGTGATGGACAAAGAAGCACTTGAATCCAAGCTCTAAGTTGTCCATGGTCTAAGATAATGGAGCCCTCAAAAACATAAAGTCGCTCCTACAACTCCTGCTATTAAATTCTTGGTGTGTTCTGAAAGGAAACTTTGCTATAAGAATAAGCTTTTTCATTGCCAAACTCAACCCCCAAAATTGTAATCATTGTTTACATGTAAAATATCCATATTAATTGATATCAGTGTAACCCTTGCACCTTATACATGCAAATTCTAGTCATAGGTGTTTGTAAATTCAAGACAAGTATACTCTGTTAAGTTTGTAGCTTTAGTCGGATTGAGTCGACCATATTCTTTTATATATAATATATAATATATATAATATTATATTATATATAATATTATATTTGTAATATATATTATATATGTGGTTATTTATATTAATATTTATATTGTCTAAATGGTTATTAACTAATAAACCATAAAGACATGTCTCTTCATGAGACATGTCTCCTCTACTCATATTTATATACATTTGAATATGCACTTGGAACACATATCTATTGAATAGCAATTTTATTACATTTGTAGAAAACGATCCTATAAAATTAACATGGTATCAGAATGTCAGGTTGCAAAAGTAGAAAGTAGAAAGTAGAAAGACAATTATATAGTTAGCACTAGCCTATACATGCAGCAGGAATGAGAAATAAAAAAATGCCAGGGAAAAAAATTATCCAATCATAATTCATTAGATAGTGAAGGAATAGAAGGACCAATCCTATGAGAAATCCAAAATAACACAAAATATGGTGATCTATAAATTTGTACATTACTTGGAAAAAATACATTTATTTACTTGGAAGAGCATATATTTGGATGTTATCAGGCTAGAAAACAATCATAGAGGTTTTGCATGTTGGAATAATTGTTCAATAATGATAGTTGTCAGGTCAACTTGTTTCTGTGTGTTGCAAGTGAACAATAAAAGTTGGGCTAAATATAGTTCTTTAGAACAAGTTTATTATTAAGACTAGTTACTAGACAAATGAATTGAATATTGGTTTTGAAGTATGTAAGGTTTAGTTGGAACTAAAATATTCGATGAGAGTGTAAGATATAAACTATTTCACCTACTAATGTGCACGTCTATGGTGGTGGCTCTATAAAATGATGATGGATTTTTTTTTCAATTCCCTTTGTACCATGTCAAACTTGAATATCAGATCACCAATGAAAGGCATCGATAATGTAATCAACTAAATTTCAAGCATACATAACAAAATAAGTTGTCTTTTATCAAACCATAAATGTGGTGATTTTTGGTGAAAAGTTTATGTATGGATTTTGAACTGACAAACCTGTGAAATATTAAATCACAACTTTAGTAATTTTGCTCAGTACTAACTATTGCCAAGTGCCAATTTTTCTCGGCACGTGAAGGTGTTGAGTGGCAGTTTTGCTTGGCACCAATAGATGCCGAGTGACAGGAGAAGGTGTCGAGATAGCTTAGCACAAGAAGATGCCAAGTGAGCTCGGCACTAAAAGGGCAACTCGGCTCAAATGGATGTCAAGTAAGCTCGGCTTCAACTAAAAAATTATAACTTAGATAAAGACCATATTTTTAACGTGAATAAACCAGAGAGTCAAAGCTTTGAGATTTCAACAATGAACTTCTTAAATGCAATAAATAAGGAAGAATAATGCATTAATGTATGCCTAGTTTCTTGATATTCAACTTTGACTCAAACTATTACAAAATTTGGGAGCATTCGGCTTCAACCAGAAAACCCTAAAATAACCCTAAAACTTTAAACTGGTGAAACTTTAAACTTTAAACTTTAAACTTACAGCTCTAATGACTGCATACATGAATGCCTAGAGCAATCACTACTTCAACAAGTCAAAAACAATAAACTATGAACTTATAGAATGATAGTTAGAAACACGTGCAACTACAGGCATGACAACAATTCCTTTTATTTTCTAAACTTAACTTGATCTGGTGATCAACTTCTTTCACAACTTTGCTCTAAACTCTTCTGCTCTTCCACTAACTGGTCGGATGAATGTGAGACATTCCTTTTTCTCATTTCTAAAAACGTTTCCCCTCTTTTCCAAATTTGAAACTCACTTGCCTGGATTAAATTTTCTAAATTTTATGCAGGTCATTAGAGGTGGTTGGTGAGCGTTTGGCTCTAGGGGAAAATGTTAATATGCATTAAATATTTCAACACTCCCCCTTTGTCTCGAGCCAAACAAACAAGGATCGCTGCTAATCCAAGTCAACTACACCAAGACACTCTCTTAGGTGTAGAAAACTTCCAATGCCTAATGGCTTAGTAAAAATGCCTGCTAGCTGCTGCTCAAAATTACAAAATTCCATCTTGATATCTCCATTCTCCACCAACTCTCTGATGAAGTGATATCTAATCTCTATATGTTTGCTTCTACCATGGAAGACTAGATTCTTGGACAATGCAATTGATGAGATGTTGTCACAATAAATTGTGGTTCCATCCTCTTGCCTTTCATTCAAATCTGTCAAGATCCTTCTTAGCCAAATAGCTTGACATGTCTCTGCATTTTCTGCTATATATTTAGCCTCTACTATAGATTGAGCAACAATGGGTTGCTTCTTGGATGCCCATGAAATTGCACCCGATCCCATATGAAATATAAATATAGAAGTGCTCTTCCTATCATCTATACTTACAGCCCAATCACTATATGTATAACCTATCAACTTGAATTCATTTGCTGCAATATACAAAATTCCAAATCCCTTGGTACCTTTCACATACCTTAGGATCCTCTTTCCTACTTGCCAATGGGAATCCTTTGTTGTTTCCATAAATATGGAAATCAAACTTACTGCATGTATCAAGTCTGTCTGAGTTGCAGTCAAATACATTAAACTTCCAACCATACTCTTGTATAGTGTTGGATCCACTCTCTTGCTAGAGTCTTCCTTGCTCGACTTCAGACCTATTGCTATTGGTTTGGGGGCTAGCTTACTGTTCTGCATTTTGAATCTCTCCAAGATCTGCCTTGCATATTTTTCTTGAGAGATAAAGATGCCATCATGTATCTATTTTACTTATATGCCTAGAAAGTACTTCAAGAGACCAAGATCTGTCATCTCAAATTCATTTTTCATGGCCTCTTTGAACTCACCAATTAGATACTTTTCATTACCAATAAAAATCAAATCATCTACATATAAGACAACAATCAACACCTTTCCATTTGTAACCTTGATGTAGAGATTAGGCTCACCATTGCTTTTGCTAAAGCCATTTCTCATCAAATATGAGTCAATCCTACTGTACCATGCCCTTGGAGCTTGCTTGAGCCCATAAAGAGCTCTCTTCAATCTATATACTTTGTGTTTTTCACCTACAACTTCATAACCAAGTGACTGCTCCACATAGACTTCTTCCGTCAATACACCATTCAAGAAAGCAGACTTCACATCCATTTGAAATACCTTCCATTTTTGTTGAGCTGCAATTGCTATGATAGCACGCACGGTTTCCATTCTTGCAACCAGGGCATATGTCTCATTATAATCTTTTACATACTACTATTTGTAGCCCTTGACTACCAGCCTTGCCTTATGCCTATCAATATTGCCTCCAGCATTGCATTTGGTCTTATAGACCCATTTCACTCCAATCACTTGTTTTTTTGGGAGGTAATTCAGTTAGCTCCCATGCCTCATTTCTTTCTATAGCATCTATCTCCTCATCCATGGCCTTACACCATTTCTTCTCCTTAACAACTTCTTCAAAATATATTGGATCACTATGAGAAAATAATGCAAAATTAACACTCTCATCATAATCTTCATACCTTTCATCTTGGTATATCTCCCTAAGACTCTTAGTCTTTCTTGGTATTAGGGAGGAGAGTGTGGGATCAGAATCTTCACTGTTCTTGCTTTGCTGACCAGCTCGGTCTTCACTATTACTTGGCACTGACACTCAGTCATGCCTAGAGGAGCTCACCAATGACTGAGCCTGCTTGCCTTTTCTTCTATTTGCTCCTTCTTCTTGCTTTTCATCAGCTTCCTCTTCACTCATAATTGGCACTTTACTTGAGGTTCTCGATGATTCATCAGTCGGTCCATAACATGACTAATTTTAAAGAAATTCCACATCTCTTAAGAGAATCATCTTGTTGTTCAATGGGTCATACAATCTATATGCCTTTGATTCTGAGTTGTACCCTATGAAGATGCACTTTGGACCTTTGTCATCCAATTTTTGCCTTTGTTCTTTAGGCACATGTGCCTATGCAACACATCCTAAAACCCTTAGGTGTTCAACTGCCCATCTTCCTCGTAACCATGCTTACATTGGAATTCTATCACGAACTGCCTTTGTAGGACACCTATTAATTAGGTAAACTACTATTGCCACAGCCTCTCCCCAAAATTTAGTTGGGAGACCTTTCTCTTTCATCATGCTCCTTGCCATTTCAACAATGGTCCTGTTCTTTCTTTCAACCACTCCATTCTACTGTGGTGTATAGCTAGCTGTGAGCTCTTTCTTTATGCCTTGTTTCCTGCAAAAATTTACAAAAGTATTGGAGGTATACTCCCCTCCTCTATCTAATCTAAGGACCTTGATATAGTGTCCACGTTCTCTTTCAACCTGGGCTTTAAACTAAAGAAACTTATCAAATGCTTCAGATTTAGATTTCAAAAAAATAAACCCATCTCCTATGACTGAAATCATCAATAAATGTCATGAAATAAGTACTCCCCCCAATGGAAGTAACTTACATAGGACCAACTAGGTTAGTATGCACTAGCTCTAATAGATATCTAGCCCTCTTAGAATTTCTAGAATTAAAGGGAAGCCTATGTTGCTTACCCAAAATACAAGCCTCACACTTGTCACATGAATTTTCTATTCGTGGCAAACCTTCTACCATTCTTTTATTTGACAACAAATTTAAACTAGCATAGCCAAGATGACCATATCTGAGGTGCCATAGTCGTGAAGGGTCTTCAATCACACTCCATAGAGCTAATTGTGTGGGAGGTGCAGCACCAACTTGAGATGAGAAACATGTCTCTATCCTCAAGGGAAACATTTTGTTCTTTTTAATTTGAACTGTTGCAAGTAAGTTCTTGCTCCCATCCTTTTCATGAATGACACACCTATCATTCTCCATCAGCACTTTGTATCCATTTTGAATGAGGTGACCAATGGTCATTAGATTGTGCTTCATACCAAGGGAAAAATACATATTTTGTATTTCTTTCTTCTCACCTTGCTTGGTGCGGACCATAATAGATCCTTTGCCCACTACTAGTAGGGTTCCATTGTTACCCATTTTAATCTCAGATTTGAAACTCTTGTCAATAAATGAAAACAAGGTTTCATTACCACTCATGTGGTTGCTACATCCGCTATCGAGGTACCAAAATTCATGGCTTCCTTCTTCACCAAAATTACACATGATGAAGGTAGTGGCATTGTTTCACATCAACCACATTTGCTTTTCCTGACTGATCATTTTGTTTCTTCCATCATTCACTTGTGTAATGCCCATATTTATGACAGTAGTAGCATTCTACATTACTCCTATTTGAGTTGTAGTTTTTCTTACCTCCTCTTGAAGTGTTTTGAGAAGTTCTTGCTCCCTCTGCTCTTCTTGAGCTTTCTACTGTAGCATTTCTTTATCCTCCATTACCTCGACCTCTGCCTCTGGAGTTTCTGCTTGAACCATTTCTTCCCCTCCCCCTTCCTCTTGGATTTGATTGAGCCTTGAATGCTTTCTCTTGGGAAGAAGAAGATGCAGATCTATTGATCCTATGCTCATGGGTTTGAAGGATGCCCATCAACTCATCCATTGTCAAAACAATGAGGTCTTTTGCCTCTTCTATGGTCATGACCAAATTGTCATATTTGTGAGGTAAACTCCTTAATATCTTTTCCACTATCCTTTGCTCTTGATAGTCTTCTCCATTTGACTTTAGTTGGTTAATCACATTGGAGGTCCTTGAATTGAAATCTGCCACTAATTCATTTTCCTTCATCTAAAGGTTCTCAAACTCCCTCCTTATATTCTGTAGCTTTATTGTACAGAATTTATTAGTCCCCTTGAAGTTTGTCTCAAGGATATTCCATGCTTCCTTTGCATAATTTTCTACTGATATTTTGGAAAAAATTGTCTCTATCATTGTTGCCTCAATCAAACTTAATGCCTTAACATCCTTTCTCCTTGACTCTTTTAGCTGAGTCTTTTGTGTATTTGTGAGAGCAGCATATTGAGTTGGGTTTGTCACATCGTTGAACCCATTAATCACAAAGTCCCATAAATCATTTGCAACCATTATGGTCTTCATCTTCTTTGCCCATGTATCATAATTTTATCCATTGAAGGGTGGTGGTTGCTACCATATCTTTCCTGCATCTCCTACCATGTCAGATATCCCAGAAAAAAATTGCCCTAACTCACTGTGGATGTGGGACCTCAAAGCTCTGATACCATGTGAAATATTAAATCACAACTTTAATAATTTTTCTCGGCACTAACTATTGTCGAGTGCCAGTTTTGCTTGGCATGTGAGGTGCCGAGTGCCAGTTTTGCTCGCACCAATAGATGTTGAGTGATAGGAGAAGGTGTTAGCTAGCTTGGCACAAGAAGATGCCGAGTCAACTTGGCACTCAAAGGGAAACTTGGCTCAAATGGATGTTGAGTAAGCTCAGCTTCAACTAAAAAATTATAACTTAGATAAAGACCAGATTTTCAACATGAATAAACCAGAGAGTCAAAGCTTGGAGCTTTCAATAATGAACTTCTTAATGCAATAAATAAGGAAGAATAATGCATTAACGTATACCTGCTTGCTTGATATTCAACTTTGATTCTAAGTATTACAAAATATGGGAGCATTCAGCTTCAACTAGAAAACCCTAAAATAACCCTAAAACTTTAAACTGGTGAAACTTTAAACTTGCAGCTCTAATGGTTGCATACATGAATGCCTGGAGCAATCACTACTTCAACAGGTCAAAAATAATAAACTACAAACTTATAGAATGACAGTTAGAAACATGTGCAACTGCAGGCACAACAACAATTCCTTTTATTTTCTAAACTTGACTTGATCTACTAATCAACTTCTTTCACAGCTCTGCTCTACAACTCTTCTGCTCTTCCACTAACTAGTCGAATGAATGTAAGACATTCCTTTTTCTCATTTCCAAAAATGTTTCCCCCTCTTTTCCAAATTTGAAACTCACCTACCTGTATTAAATTTTCTAGTTGTTGTGCAGGTTGTCAGAGGTGGTAGGTGGGCATTTGGCTCCAGGGGCTAATGTTAATATGCATTAAATATTTCAACAAAACCATCCAACTATGCAAACCAAAAATGATTAGAAAACTATTCAACAATAATTTTTTTTTCTAATTTTTGCTAATCATTAAAACACGATAAATTTTGTCTTGCCATGTTGCATATACAGAGATGAAAATCTTTACAAATTGGGGCTACTATCAATAGAAGGGGTCAATATAGGGGCCTCCATTTTAAGTTATTATTCTATACGAGTAGCGATAAATATTTAGATGTTTATGACCAATTCTAAAGAGACAATTCATATGAGACCTTGTGATGTTAAATAGATGGGAATTTATTTGTGTTGAAATATTGTAGTGATCAGTTTAATGCGATAGCAATGTGTCTTCTAGATTGCGTTGTAGGAAACTAAACAAGTTATGTAACTCTGTGGATTCAACCTCATGCAACTTTAATGCAAATTTCCAACAATGTTTATTCCCATTGTTTACAAAAAACTTATATGGAGGCATTTTTTATTTATTTGATGCATATGGAACTTCATTGGAGCAACTTGTATCAAGAATTTTGATATACAAATAAGTGTTATTATCTTTGAGTATTATATTTACTTGTTTATTGTGGTCTATTACTTATATAAATAATAAGAGTCATTTTCCTTGATATACTCTTGTTCTATTGCTTGGTCTACAGGAATATTCCTCCAGGAAAAGAAGAATGGTGCATTAGGAATGTTGTGGAGGCATCTTAGTGGGTGATAACATCCAAGACTATGAAGTAAAGTCAAGACAAGGGGATCTTCCATTTGATATACAAAGAAGTGTTATTATCTTTGAGTATTATATTTACTTGTTTATTGTGGTCTATTACTTATATCAATAATAAGAGTCATTTTCCTTGATATACTCTTGTTCTATTCCTTGCTCTAGAGGGATATTCCTCCAGGAAAAGAAGAATGGTGTATTAGGAATGTTATGGAGGCATCTTAGTGGGTGATAACATCCAAGACTATGAAGTAAAGTCAAGACAAGGGGATCTTCCATTAAGAGGGAGTCTAACACTTCTTCAAAGGGAACATTGGAGCTTAAAAGATTGATATTCAGAGGGAGTCTAAAAATACATGTGTATGGTTGCATGATTTTGATGGGCCTAACTCTATGTACATAGTGAGGAACTGATGACTCCTAACCAGGAAGTGAGAAGATTGATATCAGATTCATTGGGAGCCTAATATGTTATAACATGCATCCTTGAACCTTGAGGGTGAAACTAGAGGATATGACTTCTCAAGATCTTTGTTCAGAGGCATAATTTCAAGATACAATTACTTGTTAATGAGTTCTTATCCATGAAAATTTCTAGGTGAAACTCCTTGTATTGCATTATTTTTTGTAAAGGAGAATTTAGTTGAAAGCCCTTGTACCATCCTTTGACTTGGTTCATGGTGGAACTTGCTATTTCACATATGATATGCAATGGAAGGTGACGATCTTTCATTAACATATATAAAATTAAGGTAACTATTGTAAGGTGATGATCTTATAAATGTTAGACCTTTTATCATGACAAACTTCATTAAGTTGTTGTCCTAGGGTGTTGGAAGTCATGATAATGAATGTACCATGAGAAACTTCATTAATTAGTTGTCCCAAAGTGTTGGAAGTCATGATAATGAATGTATCATTATCAATCTTCATTAATTTATTGTCTTGGAGTGCTAAAGATCATGATACTTGTCATGATAGAGACCACGACATTATGATTTCTTGTTAAGTTGTTGTCTCAGAGTGCCAGAAATCAAATAAATCATATCCTACTAGGATATAACATATTTTTTGTAGGCATCAAGGATTTTTTGATTCCAATGCACATACCAAAAGAATATAAGTATGATGAATATAATATGAGTAATATTTCTTGTTGAATCATAGTTCAAATTACATTGAAAGATAACATATGAATTGATGGATATATGTTGATATCCTTAAATATGTCATTTTGAGAATATCATACTGAGATGATATCTCTTCATATACTTGAGGGCATAAGTTCTACAACAATCCTCCCTAGCTAAGAGGGAGTGTTAAGTTTGTAGCTTCAGTCTGATTGATTTGATCATGAGATACATTGTTGATGGTAAATCATCATTTAGACACAATATTATTATATATATAATATATTATATATATGTAAAATATTATATTATATATATGGTTATTTATATTAATGTTAATATTTCCTAAATGGTTATTAACTAATAAGTCATATAGACCTGTCTCTTCATGAGACATGTCTCCTCTAGACATATTTATATACATTTGCAACACATATACATAAATAGAAATGTTATTACATTTGTAGAAAATGATCCTATAAAATTAACATACTGCATCTATATACACAAGCATTATTGGTGTTAACTAGGGCTTGATGATAGTTTTGACTTGAATAAAAAAGTGTGTTCCAATGTATGAAACCAATTTCATAATAAAGATATACAAAGTGATTTCAATGCAATATCATATGGAAGGACACAATATCCTTTCCTTAATTTATCAAAATAGGAGTATATCATTTCTAGCACAAATTACCAAGTGATAAAGAATAAATAAAAAATCCTTGCCTTGATCATTGAAGAATGTCCAAGAGCTCTAAAATAGAAAAAATGTCCACTCTAGATAGAAGGTTCCCTACAAAATCTGACCAACAATTTCTAGGATCGAAATTATCACACAAGCAAAACATTCTCCAAAGCAATTTTTAGATTATTTTTAAAGAGAGTTTCAAGTTAACATTATCAAATTTCCACAGTCAATTCGTAATGCATTGTTTTTGGATTCATTGTTATGTTTTTTTTGGCATCAACTTTTCATATTATGCCTATCTAAGGATGAGAGAGAAGGGCATGCAAAGAAAAATAAATCAAGAAATTGATTTCAAATGTGAGAATTAATAAACCAATTTCAAAAAAATATCAAAGAAATACAACTCTAGGGTGACAAGTAAAGAAAGGAGACAATTTACTCATTTTTTTGAAGGTTTGCAATGGATTTAATTATTAGTTTCATTTAAACATAAATAAATTAATATGATAATTACTAAAAAAATAAACACTATTGTACTGCCATAAACATACCATGACAAAAATTCTCATTAGAGTAATAATATCCATAAATCTATGATGTGTCATATCTCATCCAAGAGTATAACTAAAAGTTAAGTGTCAAAGTAGGAAAGTATTACAACCATTCTATATTTTTATCTATCCTTTGGTAAGGGGATTTTCCTACTGAGCTGCTCCCCATTTATTTAGTTGAGAGGGATTGCATTGTAGTTATACTTGGGTACCCAATATGGCCCAGTAGCCAAGATCCATCTTGCATTTTATGTATGTGTAAAAGCTCAAATCTGTGTCACTGTTTGTGATACCAAAACCTGTTTTGGTCAAATCTCATTTCTCTATCAAAACTCAATTTTTTTCAAAAACTAAAAATACCCTTTTATAGATCTCAGATTCAATATCATCATTATATAAATTTTTGAGTGTTTTGATTAGTTATAATATGTTATAATCTCAAAATATTATAAGTCGATATTTCAACATTTCAGAAGATGCTCTCTCAAAAAATGAAAAAAAATAGTAAATCATATCAAAATAAAATAAAATTATATTTATCACTAGAGGAGAGAATCCTCTTCATGAATATGTAATTTTTTTTCAAGAAGGTATAGATTTGATAGGGAAGTTTTAACGGGAGGAAAAAACTATTGGATTCTAACAAGGTCGAACTTGAGTACTTATAACAAAGAAAATATACATCAAAAACAATTATTTCTTTTTTTGTTCACTAGCTATACATGTCATCTATAAATATTTTGAAATTAGAACAAAAAAAAATGATTTGCACATACTTGTTTGACGGGAACTACATCCTATATTTTTTACAGTTAAAAAAGGGACTTCAAAATAAAATAAAATGAATAAATTCTTAGTCAAAAAAATTATAAAAATTATAGGCATAAAATTCATACAATTCTACACATTTCATCAGTTTACATCATCTTCATATTTTAAACACAAATACCATTTTTTTGTCATTAATGTTAAACTGTCACATTTTGATATGACGTTTCTTCATAAAAGGTGACACAGGTTTGTGCTTTTACCCGTTACATATGTTATCCCTAAATTGGATTGCACCTAGTAAATCATTTTCCTAAGTTCTAGATACATATATTACTTAAGTTTACTTCAAAACCACATATGAATATTCTCACTTTACATGGCATTATCACATTACAACTTTTCCACTTTAAGTGAGACTTTCATCCTTGATGGACTTATCACTTTATCTCATTACCACCTTCAGTGGATGTGCCACACTAACACCTTTTCACATTAGAAGGTAATCCACTTCTAATGGACATGTGACACACACATCTTTTCACTTTAAAGGGAGATCCATCTTCATTTAGGGTTTGGCTAGTTGTTGGAATTAAATAATGTCAACAATTGTCAAATTCCTAGTATTTGGCAATTCTAGAAGTTTTAAATCCAAAAAAAAAAATTGGGTTATAGCTGGAATGATTTGGTTTACAAGGAATTCATATTGAGAAGATGCATTTTTTGCATTTGACTCCACAATTCCCAATTTAGATTACCACTAAATTTATTTTGTGTAAATCATGTAATTTTTTTTTTCATGTGATGACATCTTAATTTAGACTATTTATTTATTCAATATATATGAATGCTCAATAGTGCAAAACACTTACCCCTGGTTACCTTGCGATGGCCCAACAACTAGTTGCATTATAACCCTATGTCCCCATTTGACTGCTTAAAGGAAACTTTTGCTTGATTTTAAGCAACAAGAGTGTTCCCGTGCAAATGTTTAATTAACCAAAAAGGATAAATTAGAATATTTTCCTATTCTCGTAGAGCAACTACTACTTAAAAATGAAAAATAAACTGGGAAAAAGGGGGGGGTCCCTAAAATAAGCAACAACTGAGCAAGTGCTTATTGAGAAAAATAATCACAAAATCACACATGACACCACAAATTAATCTCTCTTATTTTCCCTCCCATTTTTTCTCTCTAAGTTTTAATTTTTAAGTTCATTATCAATAATATAATTAGGCTTATGCCTTTGGTGAAATGGTGGGGCTTCTTTCTTGTAGGGCCTACAACCAGGGTTCAAGTCTCCACAAGGTCACTTTCTACTATGGTTCTTAATTGAGAATTATTTACTTTGACCCTTGATGAAATAGTGGGGCTTCTTACTTGTAGTGCTTACAACCAAGAGTCAATAAAAATTTTATATTTTCATTCTTGAGTAATGGAGCTGGAGTGGGAGAAAAATTGTTGAGGGTAGGAATGGATACTTGCAACTTGGGTGAGAAAGGATTGATGGCGAGCGAATTCATGTTCAGATTTTAGATAGCACGAAGGGTGGTCTTATGGGTAGCATAGCAAAAATCACTAGCCTTTGAATAAAAATGAACAAACAGGGAACCAGAGAACCTTTCCCTTCTCGCAAAGATGTGATCATTTCATCCCACCACAAAGGAGTTATAGACAAAAATAGGGGAATGAGAGGAAATGGGGAAAATAGGCGCAAGGCAAATGCCAATCTACACAAAGTTTGATAGATTTGACTTTACAAAAATAGCTCACAATTTCTACAGACCAAAGCTATATCTATAGGCAAAGGAAAAGGAGGTAGAGATGACCGTAGTTTCTCCCCAAAAATCAAATGATCACATCACCTGTGAGGTAACATCTTCCATTCAAATTAGTAGTGCAAAATGGCAAGAAGCTATTGTAGAGCTACAGGAGAAAGTGTTCTTTTTTAAATGGCTTGGTCCATGGCCTTCTAAAGCATTCTTTTTTAAATGGCTCGGTCCATGGCCTTCTGTAACTATGATAAAAATAGGATGTAAAGCAATTTGGAGAAAGGAATGTCGCTTAAAAACCCTAAAAAATGGTTTTTATATGAGGATTACTCCTAGTAAAGAAGTTCAAACTTCAACACATAAAACTTTCACATCACATGCATTCCATATATGAACTGAAATAACATGTAAAGTAAATGCATCTAAAACATGTAATCACACATACACACTTAACACTAGATATGATTACCCAGAGACCCTCAAAATGAGAAGGTAAAACTGGGGTGGGGATGACACCCACAAATCTTTACTCCTGCAGCAATAAAGTGTAGCCAATTAAGGTTACAATAGGTTGACCATGAAACATGATCTACCCTATTAAAGGCTTACAGAGACTATTAAGTCCCACCTTATTAGAGGATTTTAACACCCTGTTAGAAGTGTGCCTGGTCCAAGGACTTTAGAACATTCTCTTGGAAAGCCACCCTGTCAAAGGATTTTGTACAGCCTGTTAGGACTACTCCACCTAGGAGATTTAACTAAAATCACCTGTTAAGATGTTTTAGCATAGATCTTATGAATGGCTCTTACTTGCCTAATTAAAGATCAAATAAGCATGATGTCTTTCTTAATCCTCTATGATTAGATGTAACAATGTTGTATCATTCTCTATTCTTTGTTCTCCTCTAACTGATTCTACAATTCACTCTCTCTGCTAGGTCATCTTAAATACTCTATGAAAAAATTCAATCATTCAACCCTTGTTACCTTCTTTTAACTTGATCTTTTTCATCTATCATTCATGATAACTTTTGGGGCTTCGTATTCCTTATGAAGACTTTGGTGGATTAGGGTTAGGTATGAATCTATGGTTGAGATTCATCCATTTTTTAGCTTAAACCTTCCTATTTTCTTATTGGCTGCATGTAATTACATAAGGAATCTGCATGTAGATTTTTCCTTATCTCCAAAAGATTGAGATCTATCTTTAAGTCGGCTTGAAAATAGTTTACATAGTTGTTTGTGCCATTACAAACAAATATGTCCAATCTATGTTACTTAGCACTTGAAGTCACTGATTCTTGACATCCATTGTATTTATGTTTCTAACTCAACACCTAAATTGCTCGGCCTCAACTATTTACTTGGCACTTGAATCACTTGGCATGGTCTATCTACTCGACACTTGAGTGACTCGGCGCATGAGTGACTTGGCACTCATTGTAACTTGGCATAGTCTTATTATTTACATATTGTGCTCGGCATGTATTACTAGTTTAGCATGAACTAAATAAATTGCTTAAGTGTGTTGACACTCGATTGTCAAAACCAATCTAAGATCAACAATTTTTTCACAATTCGATGAAAACTAAAAGGGCAGCAAGTAAAATTTTTTAGATTCAAAATCTCGATGGGGTTCTCATCCAAGATAGTGAGGGGATAAATTTAGAGGTAGTAATTTTTTTCTCTCAAAAGAAACAATAGGTAGAATAGAACCCTAATGAGGTGGAAGAGGTCTTGGGTGTCATTCTGGCTATGATCACTGAGATTCAGAACAAAAAACTAATGGCCCCAGTTTCGGAGTGTGAAGTAGTTGAAGCCTTAAAGGGTTTAGGTGGGGATAAATCACCAAGCTCGAATGGGTTTCGGACAACTTTTTTTTCAGAAATTGGGGGTAATTTTTCAAAAAGAATTGAGGGAAGTCATTAAGGAATCAAGGCAAGGGGGCTTCATTCTTAGAGACTTCAACAACACTTTCATAGCTCTAGTGCCAAAAAAATCCACACAAATGACCTTTGAAGATTTCAAACCAATATCATTATGTAACACAATATATAAGATTATCTCTAAGGTGATGGCTAACAGACATAAACAAGTTTTAGGATCAATCATTTAAATAGAACAAAGTGGTTTCTTTCCAAGAAGATCCATTTTTGAAGGGGTTGTTGTTGCACATGAAGTAGTCCACACAATTTGAGCCTGGAAAACACAAAATGTGATGGTTAAATTAGACAGATGCTTCTTGCTTAGTGTGTTAAGGAGGTTTGGATTTGGATAGGCATGGGTGCAATGGGTGGAAAGCTATATATTTACCCCTTGTTTCTCGGTTTTGATAAATGGTAGTCCTCAAGGCTTTTTTCAAAAAGAGAAATACATTAGACAATGGGATCCCCTATCCCCTTTTTTCTTTATAATTATGGCAGAGATTTTGGGAAGGTTAATTAATAGGTAGCGTCAACAGGGGCTATGGAAATAGGATTAAAATTACAGAGGTAGTGGAAGCCTTAACTCATTTACAATTTGTAGATGACACCTTTCTAGTAGGAACATCGCATGTATCGAAAGCTAAAACAATGAAACAAACTCTAGAACTTTGTGGAAGAATATCAGGGTAGTTCATCAACTAGAATGAATTAGAGATCTTCTTCTTTAACACCCCACAATGTGTGAAAATAAGAATTTGTAGGATCGTGAATATAAAAATTGGATTGATGGCTAGTAAGTATTTAGGGATCCCTTTTTTTCATGGCAGAAACAAGCTAGACCTCTAGTATAATTTGATAGATAATTGCCAGAAGAATATGGAAGGCAAGAAAGGTAAATGGCTATCATTAGTAGGCAAAGTCTTAAGGCTCCAAATAGTAATTTTTTCCATGCCAGTGTTTGCAATGATGTGCTTGAATATCCCCAAGAAAGTAGTTTAAGTTTTGGAGCAAAAAATGAGAAAGTTCTTTTGGAATGGGTCCAATAAAGGAGATGAAATGCCCTTACTTGCATGGGAAAAGATATGTAAACCTAAGGAAAAGGGTAGAGCGGGGATTAGGAACTAGCAACTTATGAATAAAGCTTCGGGAACTAAACTAATATGGGTGATGTATGAAAACTCACAGCTCTACTAGGTGAGAGTTATGAAAGGAAAATATTTAGATTCAAATGATAGCCACTGTAGACACCTAAATTTGATTACACTACTTTGGTAATCTAATTTAGCCATCTCTAAAGGCATCATTAATTAAATTCTTATTTAATTAATCCTTTGTCATCCCCTAGTTGATTAATTTAATTAATCATCTATAGTCCTAATTGATAAATCAAATAATCTATTATTTATCAATTAAATCCTTTTCTCCTATCTAATTCCAAAAATCCCCATTTATTAAATAAATCTATTTGATAAATGAAATCCTCAAATTCAAAAAAACCCTAACCTATCTCTAATCCTCCATTTAGCCTAATCCACCCCATCCACCCATACTAACCAAGCTTAGCCACTAACTCACCCACCCTCATTAATGCCATCCACTTGCACATCTCTAACATCCCTAATCTAATCCTAAACCCAAGCCTAATCCACCCCCTAATGTTGTCACATTCCTTAAACAAGTTTAAGACTTTCCTAATCCAAACCAAAGTCTCCCCTCAAAAAAACCCAACCACTAAGTCATGAGTGCTCTTACAAAACATAAAGACTCTTAGAAGCCCACTCATGACTCTTACATCCATCTTACACACTCTTCCCTCTTCCACACTCATTCCTCTTACATCCCTCTTACATACTCAACCCCACTCATCATGACTTTAACCAACCCTTTACCCTACCCTCTCACACTCATCCTCCTTGTGACAAGTGTCACCTTCTCATTGGTGCTAAACAAGCACAATCCATGTGCTCTCCTTTGAGTGCATCCTAGCCCTCCTTAAGCCTTCATCCATCCTTGCATCTAAGCCCTCCATCCCTCTACCCCTTAGCCTATAAATTGAATCCCATCCCAAGCCATTTCATCAACAATCTTTGAGCTAAAGTTACCATGCTATTTTGAGAACCAAAGCCATCAACCATACCCTTATAATGCCAAATTGAGAGCTCACAAAGCTACCAATTTGCCATTACCCATCTCCATTGAAGCAGCTTTTGAGCATCTTGAGCATACATCCACAGCAAAAGGACACATCTACAGAATCAAGAAAGCATGGAGTGTTTTCTCTCGTGAGGTTTGCACTTCTTATTTTTTTTCTTAGTCTAAGCATATATGTGAATTTAGTTTTTGGTTTGTGAATGTTTACTTTATTTGTTAATGTTTTTTGCATACTGATTCTGGTTCTACATTTTGGCACGCCTGATGGGACCCCACTATGGGTCATTTAATCATCTATTTTCATCTATATGTCATTTTTCTAACCATCTAATGTTTGCTGTTGTTTGAGTGTGTTGTGAGGGTGTTTTTCTTGTTTTTGCAGGTTAAAGAACGCACTTAGGAAGAAGAAATACCATCTTTTAAAAAAAAAAAATCGCATTTTTCATCTTTTTTTGGCACGATTTTGGCGTCTGCAACCTGTTCTGTCTGCAAAAATCCGCGTCTGCGAAAATTGACATCTGCGAAAATCCGCGTCTGCGCAAATCGACTTCTGCGAAAATCCCCGTCTGCGAAAATCGACGTCTGCAAAAATCCGCGTCTGTGAAAATCGACATCTCTGCTTGTCACCTGGGTTCTGTGCTGCAAATCTATTTTGTCCTCTTCATATTTTGGCGCCTTTGTAGTTCAGCATCTTCGTATTTTGGCAGACTGTGTTCTCTGCTTGCTTATGTTCCATTTCTGCTTTACTATTAGTGGTTCCGTAGGATTTAGACCGTTTTAAGCATTTTTATGCGTAGAAAAAACAACAAAAAAAGTTAAAAAAAAATTTCCCATAGTTAAGCTCTCATTTTTGAAGATTTTGGCTAACTAACTAAATTGCTTTTTTTTGTCTCATTGCAGGTTGGAGCACATATGGAACCACTAACCATGCTTCTTGCAGGTTTTCATGTTGCTAAAAGAATAAACTTGAATGTTTAACCATTTGTCTTTGAATGCATGTTGCTAAAAAAAAAAAATGAACTTGAATGGTTAAACACATTTTTCATTGAATGAATGTTGCTCAAAAACACACTTTTGAATGTCATGGATTAAAATCAACTTTCTTTGGAATGCATGCTTAAAACAAAAAAATTCAATCTTGAATGCCAAGGATCAATTAACCATTACAAATCTCTTTTTCACATGCAATCTAGGTAAAGTTGGATTTTTGGACATTTAAGAAACTTTGTTAAGTTAAAATACAAATCTACAAAAATCAATTTGAGTAGTTCCTTGGACTCACCTCTTTTCTAATCACCCATCAAATATTAACCATTGGTTGCAATCTCAGCGCCATTTATGGGGATGGGTCTACTTGAAAAAGGTGTTAAATGTTCCACAATCTAACTCACTCACTTGGTCTTTGAACGTTTGCTTTAACTTTATCAAAATTCTTAAATGGTCAAAACTCTAGATTAAATCGATCACACTTCAAGTTTGGGCACTAAAATTGAACAACAACTGACGTGGAGAGCCTCTGGGCGCGCGCTTGAAATCGAATCTCACACACTTTTGTTTTGGGCATAAAACAAACTCACACTCAATCTTGAATGCCTTAAAGAAAATTAATCGATACTTGACGTGGAGGGCCTCCGGGCGCGCGAGTTTGCTTTCGTTGACCCTAACTCTTCTTATTGTGTGCATTCTTCGATCGATTTACTTTTGTTGGCGCTTCAAGTTGGAATTGAACATTGGCTCTTAAACATGAGTGCTTGCAAAGTCTAGATTAGCACACATAAGAGTCAGTTGGTAAAAGAACAAGCGTGTTTTTTAGCCCAAGGTCATCCGAGTCTTCTCTCCCCTTGTCGTCTTTCGAGGCCATCTTGGGTGCATAAGATTAGGATCCAAAAGCTTGTTTCTTTTTTAGGAGGCTTGCTTGGAGATTTCATCACCCCTTGGACGACCTCAACTCCAGCGTTCCGGCGGAGTATAAGAATCGGGAGGTGAATCGAAAGACACCTCTCTTGGGATCAAGAATTTGTCATTCGGGCTAAGCCTCAAGGAACTTTATACCCTTGAGAAGTGAAAGAGGAGAAGTGGGTTACCGCTCCTCTCGGCTGTGTGACATCCTTTTGGTCTCATCTACGGATTTGGGCCTCACGTACCTTGCGTATATCGAGGACTCCCTAGCTAAACCAATTGTCTGCCTTGCAGAAAACCATCTAGGATGTTAATGTGTTTGGAGTGACTGATCGAAACATTTGTAGAACATACACACTCCTTGGCGCAAGTACCACATTTTGAGAACCACAAACTTCTATCTGGGTGTTCCTATCTATTGCTTGTTTTTATTTTACTTGTTGAATGAATTTTTGCCAAACTTGGTCAATCCTAGCTTAGGGCACACTTAGCGTAGTCACTGCCTATTTTGGAAGTTGAACAAGTTGAAGCAAAACAACTGAGATTTTTCCCAAAGCCAAGCAGATTCAGGAATTTATGTCGGAACAACCCAAACCCAAACAAAAGTTTCACAAGGTCAAACTCAAGCCATCTCTAGCATACCAAGAACTTTCAGCCAAGAGAAAAGAAATAACACCAAGCCCATGAATTTCCAAACTCCACAAAGCAGAGGACAAAGCTACCGACGAAGCACTTCAAGAGGCCTGGTTAGAGTGCACCATCAAATTTAGCCAACATCCAGGAGTTAATCCTGCTTATGCCTTACCAACTAGGCATGATTTCTATGATTAGACACCCTTGTTTCTCCACATCTTCTTGGATAAGCTTCACTCTAGAGTCATCTTTGTAGAAAAGCCAGCCATCTTAGGTTATCCCCTTAAGCATTATTAGCTCATCCATCTCATTTAGAATCATACCATCTAGCCAGTAATCGAAATTCTGCATATCTAAGCTTTCAAAATTGTTGTCACCTTGCTAAAAGTTTGCCATTCCTAAAATCTTCCAAATCCACCAATCTCACCAAGGTTATCCCTTTGACATAGCTTTGTCTAGGGTAATCTAGCTTTGTCACTTGTTATCCCTCATCACCTTGAGCTAAAGGTTGGGATTCACAAGTGGTCAATCTCGTGTTCTTCCTAAAGGATCATCAGTCTATCCTTAAGTTGACACAATCACCACCAAGCTTCCACATAGGAAAGCAGACCTTTTGTACTTTGACAACATATCTTTGAAGTTAGAATCCCCAACCCAATCCTCCTTAGGTTTTTTCATACAGCTTTGCCTCAACCTAGGAAATCATTTGCATAGAAAAGCCTTCCCCCTTTTGCATCCATCAGCATTATTGCATCTCATCCCTAGGAGCATTTTTCATGCCACCCGTCACTCGCTTAGCCAAGAAGAAAGAAACAATGGAGCCCTATCATTTAGATCGAACAGCCTCACCCCCCTTGAGCACTCAGCCATCCTTCAGCCTAGAGCCAGCTATTCCATCACCTACTGACATTGAAGCTTTCATGAACCAACCAAGAAATGCAGTATTGGTAAACGCCATTATAGACAAAAACAAAGAGACAATCATGGCTAATTTTCGAAGGGACAATGTAGGAACCTTTGACTTTGGAAGACCCCCTCCATTATCAGATCCATCTCACCCATTGTTTGGGTAGCTACCACCACCCATAGGCTCTTATGATCCAAATTATCCTTAATATATTCCAAAAGAAGAGCCTCTAGCCAATCCATATGACCCAACAGACCCAAACATACCATCATCCACCCAAGTTGAAATCTCCATGCCGCAAGCCAACCCAGCCACCACCACTCCATCCTTGGTTCATACCTCTCCACTCCAAACCCCCTTTACCCAAAACATCTCACCGTTCACCCCCTTCACTATTGCTACTGCTCCGACACCTAGCCTTCCAAATCCACCCATCTCCCAAATCAGTGCTAGCATCTTTGGCCAACCTCAACAATATACAACAGGGATGCCACTCATGGGGCCAAGTAATCAACCTTTTATCGCCCCCAGCTTGTTCACCACAACCCAAAGCACAATCCCATCATTTCCATTAGGTCTCGGGAGCTCAATACCACCAGCCACAAATCCACAAGCTACTACCTTCACTCCACAAAGCTATCAAATCCCACAAGCTACTGCCAATCTTCTACCAAGCTCCCAAGTGACCCTAGCTCCCACCACCACTCTACCAAGCTTCCAAATCCAGCCACAAAGCTATCAAACCCCATCAGTTCCATTCCAAGCTTTCAATTCCCACCACCTCCACCACTAACTAATCCATTACCTCCACTTACCAACTACTTTTCAATGCCACTTCTAGGAGGTAATCCACCACCCCAGCCAACCACCAATTATTTGCAGATGCCATCCCAAATGGGGGCACAACCCACATATATTGGTCAAACCCCACAAGCCCTCCGATCCTTTCCCCAAGCCTCACAACCATCTTATACCTTACCTCCACAAAGCAATCCATTTAACCCACAGCCAGCTTATGTTCCTCAATCCCAACCTCAAATCCAATATCAACAGCAAGCCTCGCAGCACATGCAGCAATATGCGCCACCTCCCCCCCAACAACCCGTCCTGCACCATGCAGCTACCCAAACAATGTACAATCCCTATCAGCAAATCCCTCATAACCATTCATATTCAGTGGCCCCATCCAGCACATACCTACCTCAAGGCACTCCTACATTGGGGGCACCCCAACCATCACCTATCAATTCAGAGTGGGAGCAAATGAAGACAGCCCTGAAAGCCATCCAAGAAGGGAATGATCCAAAGACATTCAAGTTTGAGAATGTGTGTCCTTACCCATTTGACAGAGCCATTACCACAACACCATTTCCCAAACACTTTGAGGTACCTAAATTTGACAAATTCAGAGGAAAAGGAGACCCTGTCACACATATCAAAGAATTTTACATGCATTGCCAGGACGTGGCATACAATGATGTCTTTCTCTTGCGCCTTTTTCCCAAAAGCTTGGCTGGACCAGCTCTTGAATGGTTTTATAGAATACCCTATGGCACAATTAAGAACTTTGCTGAATTATCTGAGGCATTTGTAGCCCAATATGCCCATCTTGTTGAAACAGAGCTATCAATAGTTGATCTTGTCCACACCAAGCAAAAAGGTGGAGAAAGCCTTGCCGAATACCTGCAAAGATGGCAAACCCTTACCACCCGCATATCCTGCACCTTGCCAGAACGCCATGTGGTGAAAATGTTTATTGATAATGCACATCCCAGCTTGGCTCACCACATGACCATGAACTGTTTGCAGACCTATAAGGATATCAAAGAGAAAGGAATGATCCTTGAGCAAGGACTCATCAAAGATGGTGTGGTAAAGATTTACAAAGAGGCCAACCAAAATCAATCACATTCCAATGACAAATCTAGGTATTGGAACAAAAACAAGCATGTTGCAACAGATGGGGTTACTGACACCAGACATGTGAATATCGTTGGTCCTTCTCAAAACTAGTCTAACCCACCATATCAAACAAACAACCAACAAGCTACCAATTACCAACAACGAAATAACCAAAGCTATCAAAACCACAATACAAGACCCAACTTTCAAGGGTCTAACAATCAAGCTAATGCCATCAATGTAGCTGCAGGGCAAAAGCCTAGATTCCAACCTGCACCTAGAAACTATACACCCCTTGGTGAGCCATTGGATGTTATTTTTGAGAAATTGGCTAAGGAAAACCTCATCAAATTTCCTCCTACCCAACAAATTGATCCAAGCCAATCCAAAGCTGCATGGTACAAGGACAATGAGTATTGCAAGTTCCATAGGGTAAACGGTCACACCACCCTCAGATGCATGAAACTGAAAGACTATGTGCAAGACCTCATTGATCGGAAGGAAATCACTGTTGGTGCCCAAACCTCTCCCAATGCAGGCTTACAAATTTATCAAAATGCTTTTCCTCCACACAACAACCAAAATCTTGGAAAAGCACCTATCCAAAACAACACCAACAACCGCCAGCCAAACCAACAGCATGGGAAGAACAATGACCACACTTCATCCTATATAGACTATGGTAGCCTTATAGGTTGTATATCTAAGAAAGAGCCTTCTATCAATGTTATCAATATCCGAGGACCAGACAATGAGTGTGCGGTCACCACTCGAAGAGCGCGATTTAACATCGCAGGCCCACCAGTTTCATCAACACCATCAGCTCCATCAAAAAGCCGGTACAATATCTTGGAACACCTTGGGAACATGCCAGCCCAAATATCCATTTTAGACCTTCTCCGCACTAGTCCTGTGTACAAAGACATCCTTGACAGTGCTCTCATAGAATCCCGTGTCCCTTCTGATATCAATGCTACTGATTTTCGTAATCTTGTTGGACACCTTTCATCCTTATGTGCCCTATCTTTCAAACCCACCGACATACCCGCGGTTGAGCCAGATCACACCCTTCCACTTCGCATAGCCATCATGGTATCCAATTTTGCCGTGAAAAGAGTAATGATAGATAATGGATCAGCCTTGAACATTTGCACCCTAAAATTCATAAAACAAGCTGGGTATACTGAGGCAGATATGATCAGTGAGGTTATCACCATCAAAGCTTATGACAACTTGGAAAGGACCACAGAAGGGACTATTTTGCTACCAATCAAGGTTGGGCCAGTCATTCAAGAGACAGTTTGCCATGTTGTTGATCTAAACCTACCATTTAACATCCTCCTCGGTCGCCCATGGATTCATGCTATGAAGGCCGTTCCATCCACCTACCATCAGTGCATCAAATTTCCGCATCAAGGCACTGAGGTAACCATCCATGCCGATCCAGAACCCTTTGCTTACTGCAATGCAGTTGAAGCTTCATATACAAACCATTGCCCTAGAATAGACATCGGCACAGCCATCGCCATCTCATCCCACACTTGTAATGATGCAGAAACCATCCTTGCCTCCACCCTATCTACTGTAAAGATCAAAAACAAAGGATGTGGAGAATATAGTCTATCAGATGCATTTGCTGTCGGAGCAATCCCACTTGATCCACATACCCATGGACGGCCAACATATCACAAAGCTAAGGAGATTCCACCTCCTCGATACAAACAGTTTGGCCCAACCACCTTTGTGTCCTCAAAAACCCCTCTTCATGAGGAGCTCACTCCAGATATCAATAATTGGCTACATAAGGATGCACCTCCAAGAAATCAAGCGCGCCTTGATCACTTCAGCCAGAAGTATCCCCAACAACATAAGCTTGTCACTGAAAAATGGAACTATCAAGGAGGTGGACTAGGACCAGAAGAAAGGGGCATGCAATGTCCCATCGAAGCACATGATTGGGAGATAAAGTCAGGTCTTGGCTTTGGCATACCCACAACTGGGGGCACCAACGAGAATGGTCACGCTTTTTCGAACATCCACCGCAACCTTGTCGAAATCGAAGACATTCCTGAGGAAGTTGAAAAGAGAGCCTACGACGATATCCCAGACCAAATCTTCCTAGGAGACTCTGTTCTCCGAGAACTATCCATCCATCTCATTGACCTACCACTTGCTCATCCACAACTCATAGATTGGGACCAACCAAGTGTCATACATATTGATGAGTTCGCATCAGAGGAAGCGCTTCTAAGATTCATGGGAGCTAAAACTCCTTATAAGAAGACAAAGCCAGATTTTGCCTACATCTACAAGCTAGATCCCAAGGGGTATTTTGGAGAAAATCCCCAACCTAGTTTCGATACACCCAAAACTGGAACTAAGGTAAAACTGGGACTAGCTAAGGCAACAAAGAGAACCCCTCAGCAAGAAAATCCAGATCCACAAGCAGAACATGAGGATTTAGTATTGCCTCCTCAAGATAATCGACCAGAGGTGTCTTCTATTCTAATAGAGGATACTAGAGAAGTCAACATTGGTTCTTCAGAGATCCCTAGAATTGTTCACATTGCTGCATCCCTATCACAAGACCAAGCTGACCTCCTCTTTGAGGTTTTACAAGAGAACATTGGCCGATTTGCATGGTCATATCAGGACATGCCAGGACTTGATCCAAAGCTTGTAGTTCATCATCTTGCAGTTGATCCAAAGATCAAACCCGTCAGACAAAAGCTTAGAAAAATGCACCCCAAGGTGGCATTACTAGTCAAAGCTGAACTAGAAAGAATGTTAGCTGCTAAGGTTATCCGACCTATCGACTACTCGGAATGGATCTCCAACATGGTCCCTATCACTAAGCCTTCCGGTGACATCAGAATCTGCACTGATTTTAGAGATCTTAACAAAGCTTGTCCAAAGGATGATTTTCCCTTGCCCAACATAGATATGATTGTAGATCTCACAGCTGGACATGAAATTCTGTCCCTTATGGATGGATTTTTCGGGTATAATCAGATCAAGATTGCAGAAGAGGACCAGCATAAGACAGCATTCACTACCCCTTGGGGAACCTTTTGCTACACCATGATGCCTTTTGGCCTAAAGAATGCTGGGGCTACCTATCAAAGAGCTATGACAGCCATTTTCCATGATCTTATCCATAGCATTTTGGAGGATTATGTGGACGATATCCTAGTCAAATCTCACACCTTCATGGATCATCTTGCTGACCTGGAGAAAGTCTTTGATAGGTTGGCCCAATATCATCTCATGCTAAATCCCAAGAAGTGTGTCTTTGGGGTCACATCTGGCAAGCTTCTAGGCTTCATAGTTTCTAAACGAGGTATAGAGATCGACCCCAAAAAGGTCAAGGCTATCTTAAACATGCCTCCTCCCCAAACACTGCGACAACTTCGCTCTCTTCAGGGAAAACTTCAATCTGTTCGGCGCTTCATCTCCCAACTTGTAGATAAGTGTACACCGTTTTCACACTTGCTAAAGAAGAATGAGAACTTCAAGTGGGATCTTTTATGTCAGTGCAGCTTCGATCAGCTCAAACAGTATCTCACCAATCCCCCTATCTTGGTTCCACCAGTTCCTGGTCGTCCCTTGATCTTGTATATATCAGCAACACCTACTGCTCTAGGGGCACTTCTAGCACAACATGATGATTATAGCAGAAAGAGAGCCATCTACTATATCAGTAGAACCCTAGTTGGTTATGAAATTAATTACACTCCTATGGAAAAAGCTTGTTTGGCAGTTGTTTTCTCAACTCAAAAGCTTCGCCACTACATGCTAAGTCATACCATCCAACTAGTCTCCAAGATTGACCCTCTCAAGTATATGCTCTCCAGAACAGCACTTACAGGCCGTTTGGCCAAATGGGTTATGCTACTAAGTGAGTTTGACATCCAGTATGTGGACAGAAAGGCAATCAAAGGGCAAGCTATAGCAGATCACCTAGCTGATGCACCTCTAGTAGATGCATATCCTTTGCTCACAGAATTTCCAGATGAGCATATTTGCCTAATTGAAGAACAGCCCCCATGGAAGCTTTATTTTGATGGCTCATACACCTCTCATGGATCAGGGGCAGGAATATTATTAGTTACACCTCAAGGAGATTACATTCCAAAAGCCTTCAAGCTACAATTCCCTAGCACCAACAATATAGCAGAATATGAAGCTCTTGTAGCAGGATTAAAGATAGCTGCAGAATGGAATATCACCGAGTTACAAGTCTTTGGTGATTCCCAACTCATCATCAAACAAGTCTTAAATGAATATCAAACCAAAGATGAAAAGCTATTACCCTACAAAGAGCTAGTTGATCAGCTGACCCAGCATTTTACAAAGCTTCAGTTTACACAAGTGCCTCGAATGCAGAACAAGGCAGCAGATGCCATGGCCACTATCGGCTTGCTCTTGGAAATTCCCCAAGAAGCTACACAGTATGAGTTTTTAGTTGAGCAGCTCCTCACACCTGCCTATGCGAATGAGGATTCAAACCGTGTTTGTATCTTGGTTGTTCCCCAATCCCCTTGGTACTATGAAATTCACGCTTACCTTAACGATGGTATCATATCCCCTCACCTCACACGTACCCAACGCCAGAACCTCATCCGAAAATCATCCCGCTATGTTATCATAGCCAATACCCTATATCATCGGGGTTATCACGATACTCTCTCTTGATGTTTAGATGAAAATGAGGCCGCGATGGCATTAAAAGAAGTACATTCCGGACTTTGCGGTGCCCACACGAGTGGTATTGTCCTAGCACGACAAATCCTTAGAGCAGGCTACTATTGGCCTACCATTGAAGAAGACTCTTGTGACTTTGTCAGAAAGTGTCTCCCATGTCAGTAGCATGCAAATCTTGTGCACGCTCCAGCACAGGATCTACAGCCTATTGCACCACCTTGGCCTTTCGCTTGTTGGGGCCTTGATCTAGTTGGAACTATCACCCCTCTCTCATCTGATGGACATAAATGGATAATAACAGCTACAGACTATTTCACTAAGTGGGTGGAAGCAGTCCCCCTAGTCTCAGCTACAGGAGTTCAAGTCTCCAAGTTCATCTTGTACCACATTGTTTGCCGCTTCGGCATCCCATCCACCATCTTCACTGACCATGGAGGTAATTTTGAAAATCTCAACATGGAAGAATTATGCACTTCCCTCCGCATCCATCACCACTTTTCTAGCCCATATTTCCCACAAGATAACGGCCAGGCAGAGGCAACTAATAAAACCCTCCTCAAAATCCTAAAGAAAGTTGTCAATGATTCCGGCCGTGATTGGCACCTTCAAATAAATCTGGCTCTATGGGCCTATCGAACTTCCTTCCGTACATCCACAGGCACAACTCCATACTCCCTAGTCTATGGTGTCGAAGCGGTATTACCTATAGAAGTTGAACTTCCCTCACTACGCATATCTTTGCGAGGGCAAATCTCAGATGAAGAATACAGAGTAGCTCGACTCACCCAGCTAGATCTCTTAGACGAGAAGAGACAACAAGCCTATGACCATCTCACAGTCTATCAAACTCGTCTCAAAAGGAATTTCAACAAGAAGGTTCTCCCACGACACTTTCAGCCAGGTGACATGGTCCTCAAAGAAAATATGAAAGTCCAAGCAGATCGAGAAAAGAAAGGCAAGTTTGAACCTACATGGCTTGGTCCCTATGTGGTTACTGCCTCCTTTGGCTCCGGAGCCTATCAATTATCTACACCAGAAGGAGAACTCTTGAATGATCCCACTAACATCATTCACCTCAAGAAGTTCTATGCTTGAAGATCCTTGGTATACCCAGCTTTTGAAAAAATACAAAAAAAAAAATAGTAAAGAGAAATAAGCGTCCAATGGTGAAAACTTGGCAATTCAAGCGCCTTGGATAGGTACCTTGGTAAAAACCTGGTAATTCAGGCGCCTTGTGTGCTAAAGACTAATCCATTATCTATCACTATCCTATCCCTCATCCATCCACCCACCATCCCATAAAACACCTACTTGTTCCCTTGGTGTTCCAATCAAATATCCAAAATCTGATGGAGCTTGTCAATACCTCCTGTACAGCTTGTAAATATTGTACCAAAGCTTGTATTATACCTTGTAAATCTTGTACCATACCTTGTATATATCCAAATCTTGTCCAAAGCTTGTACCATATTCCAGCTTGTAAATAATCTTGTACCCTAGCCCGTATCCTATCACATGCACACACAGAATCCCATTTTCCTTAAGCTTTTCACAAACCATCTACCTGTCCACCTATCAACTATTATAGACATCCCATCCTTCACAAAAATTTCCATCTCACAAAAAACCAAAACATGAACAAACTTGTACATTTGTAACATATCTTGGTCTGTCAGCTTATACATCCTCTTTAGCTTAGTATCATTGTATCTATCCGGCTTTCGTGTTAGTTCATCCTTGGTCAACATCTTGCACACATTGCACACCTTGGTTAGATATTCCAATGCATCCTTTAGCTAGATCTCCTATCACCAAAGTGTTATCCTTCTTAGTTCAGCTTGCCAGACACATCACTCATCCAGATCCATCAGCTTAGGTGCTCTCTGATAGATTTTTGCAGGATATAGCTTTCCTCATGTCTGATCTGGGTCCGTTAGTACCTCGTCTTACCCATCTCATTGGCAAATAGTTCTCTTTTGGATTTTCACTTTCTTTTGATTTGGGATCTTCCCTTTTGGGTCTTGAAATATCTTTTCCAAGCAATCTCCTTGTTCCCTCCTCAAGGTTGCCATGATCTTCCATATCATGGTATGCTGCGAATGGGGCAATTAGAGCGTAAGGTCTTGATCAGGTCTTTTGCTTGTTTTCTTTTTCTGCTTGTGGGTTACCTAGTGTCATTTCCACGCTGCCTCCTCTGGGATTCATGTGTGATACTGGGGCAATCCTTGTGTGTTTGTTTTGAGTCAGTTCGTCAGTCCTCTGGACGGTTGGTGAAAAGGCCTTGATGTTCTTGGTAACCTTGGCAATTAACCAACAGTCCTATAGAAAATCTAGTGCTCAACTACATGGTGGTACTTCTCTTTGAAGTATCCCCCCGCTCAAAAAGCTTCAATGGATTCCTTTTATAGCGCTCCGCTCCTCCATCTCCCCCCCCCCAATCTTGGAAAGTATTAAGCTTGCTTTACTATTGTGCCTCTGATTTCCCTTTATCATTCTCCCGTAGTGAGAGTTTGAGCTAATTCAGCCCCTTCTCTTCGCCAACCAGCGTCTCAGCTCATCTCAATTTCTTGTACTTTTCAAGAAGTCGTCAAGCCTCATTTCTCTCCCCGCCGCCTTCTTGAGGGGGCATCATCTAAGTCTAGTCTCTCCTCTTCTTATCCAAGACTGGGGCAACATTGTTGCTAAAACATCTTCCTCATGTTGTCTTCATTCAAACTTCTTTGAAATAGTGTTGTCTTGACACTATGTCAAAGAGGGGCAAAATGTAGACACCTAAATTTGATTACACTACTTTGGTAATCTAATTTAGCCATCTCTAAAGGTATCATTAATTAAATTCTTATTTAATTAATCCTTTGTCATCCCCTAGTTGATTAATTTAATTAATCATCTATAGTCCTAATTGATAAATCAAATAATCTATTATTTATCAATTAAATCCTTTTCTCCTATCTAATTCCAAAAATCCCCATTTATTAAATAAATCTATTTGATAAATGAAATCCTCAAATTCAAAAAAACCCTAACCTATCTCTAATCCTCCATTTAGCCTAATCCACCCCATCCACCCATACTAACCAAGCTTAGCCACTAACTCACCCACCCTCATTAATGCCATCCACTTGCACATCTCTAACATCCCTAATCTAATCCTAAACCCAAGCCTAATCCACCCCCTAATGTTGTCACATTCCTTAAACAAGTTTAAGACTTTCCTAATCCAAACCAAAGTCTCCCCTCAAAAAAACCCAACCACTAAGTCATGAGTGCTCTTACAAAACATAAATACTCTTACAAGCCCACTCATGACTCTTACATCCATCTTACACACTCTTCCCTCTTCCACACTCATTCCTCTTACATCCCTCTTACATACTCAACCCCACTCATCATGACTTTAACCAACCCTTTACCCTACCCTCTCACACTCATCCTCCTTGTGACAAGTGTCACCTTCTCATTGGTGCTAAACAAGCACAATCCATGTGCTCTCCTTTGAGTGCATCCTAGCCCTCCTTAAGCCTTCATCCATCCTTGCATCTAAGCCCTCCATCCCTCTACCCCTTAGCCTATAAATTGAATCCCATCCCAAGCCATTTCATCAACAATCTTTGAGCTAAAGTTACCATGCTATTTTGAGAACCAAAGCCATCAACCATACCCTTATAATGCCAAATTGAGAGCTCACAAAGCTACCAATTTGCCATTACCCATCTCCATTGAAGCAGCTTTTGAGCATCTTGAGCATACATCCACAGCAAAAGGACACATCTACAGAATCAAGAAAGCATGGAGTGTTTTCTCTCGTGAGGTTTGCACTTCTTATTTTCTTTCTTAGTCTAAGCATATATGTGAATTTAGTTTTTGGTTTTTGAATGTTTACTTTATTTGTTAATGTTCTTTGCATACTGATTCTGGTTCTACAGCCACATGATTTTTACAGTACGAGATCCATTAAGAGGGTCAGCAATATGGAATTTTATGCTCTCTTGTAGGAAAATTATTGTAAATAACATCTCTTAGCGTATTGGTGATGGGAAACAAGAAAATTTTTGGGAGGATTGTTGGAATGGTCATTAAGTTTTGGGAGGTGATGAAAAATTTTGAGCTAAAAGCCTACTTCAAAGAAAGATGGGCAAAATTTGTCTCTGATTATGTAGCAGAGAAGGAAGGTTTGGAAGGAATAAAATGGTGTTGCAAGGATTTTTCAAGGGAGGAGTTAACAAAACAGCAAATGCAGAGCATCTTAGATGAAAGAAGACTACTCTTGAGCACAAAGGAGGATAAAATCATCTGGTGTGGGTCCCTTTCAGGTAATTATTTAGTCAAACTCGATTATAATATTATGGCTGAAACAAATAGTGAAGCTTTTACCTCAAAAGATCTTTGTTGGAATAAGGATATACTACCCAAAGCAAGAGACTTTACATGGTTGGCATACAATGGTAGAATTTTAACTATTGAAAGGCTAAGGAAAATAGGCATAATAGGACCGTCAAGATGCCCTTTTGTGAGAAGAATGAGGAAACACTTGATCATCTTTTGGTTCAATGTAAGTATGCAAAGAAATGCTGGGACTTTTTCCAATTTAAATTAGGATGGTAGGGGCCAAGAGCCCAAAATGTTAAGGAGGTGTTTGATAGATGGCCAAGGGAGAAAGGAAAAACAACTCTCTCAAGCATATGGTTAGTTGCCCCATCACTGATTATATGGGAATTGTGGAAGGAACACAATAGAAGAATTTTTCAAGGTGAGAAAGAGACTATGAAAAGATGCTTAAGTAGAATCATCAATGCTATAGAGGAGACAGTTAGTGCTTCAACACAAAAAGGCAAGTGATGTAGATCCAATACACAAAGGAGGATAGTGTTACAAACCTCATCGCCTGGGATAAGGTTTAAATCCCCCTCAAGTGCACTAGTGACTCATAATAAAAAGTTGAAGTTTTTAAGGGTAGAATGGATTGCCCCAATGAAAGGTTGGTTAAAAGTAAATTTTGATGGAGTTGCGGGTGGTAATCTAGGGGCTTCAAGTGTTGGGGTTGTTTTGTGAGATAGTACAGGCCACATATTATTGAAGGGAGCAAAAAAGTTACCCATAGGCACCAATAACATAGTAGAGTGTCAAGCATCTTTGTTAGCAGTAAGGTTAGCCAGAAAGGAGGGGATTAAAAAGTTACACTTAGAAGGAGATTCCCTCATAGTGGTGCAGGCAATATCAAAGTTGCAAATTAATGCATGGCATCTCCAAATGGTAATTGATTTAATTTTGCAAGAATTGAGTAAATTTGAGGATTACAAGATTACTCATATTAGGCGTGAAGGAAACATAGAGGTGGACACTCTATAAAAATGGGAAACATCATTAAATGATGAATAAGTGAGGATAGAGTATTTAGATTTTGGGGCAAAATTGAATCACTCAATTTAATGATTACTTACAGCAGGAATCATTTAATGAAAATGGCTCCCTAGGACAAAATGGTCAGAAGAGGGAGATGAAGGCAGATTTAATAGTGGCAATAGTCCTTTCAGCTTGTGTTGGAAGTGCAAAACGTGCAGCAACAGAGGAGACTTCTAAAAAGAAACGTTGCCGCATTAAATCAAAATAGAGCCGCATCTAATCAGAGCGTGTGAAAGGCTCTTTTTAATAGAGTGGTGGGTATTCTATCAATGCAAAACTCTAAATTAAAAAAAGAGTGATTGCAAAGAATAATGGAGCCAACATTTACCTTCAAAATGAAGAAGCAACAGAAGGAATTTTTTGGGAAGGTGGCGGATAGGTGTCTCAAACAAATGGTAAAATGCCCTTCAGCAGAGGTAATTTGTGTGATACAAGAAATCTTGGGTCCCCTCTTTCAAGAGGTAGACCATCGATGGAAGGTGCAAGTTGATATTACAGCAATGTTGGTGGCATGGGGTTTATAAGTTGGCGACCCTGAGCAGAATGTTGCATGGGTAATGGAGGCACTTTTTGAAAAGGTCTTAATTCTAGATATGGCGTCACTCCTAGAATGCGCATGGGAGGGAGAAAGGGATTTCCCCTTTGTCAACTAGCCATGGGTGCAGGTCGATAGAGAAGCTTATATAAATGAGCATCGCCAGGTGTGGGGAAGTTTAAAGGCTACAATTTGGCTTTTCCATGAGCAACAAAGGAAGGCCATACTTCCTACTGGTTTCCCAAAGAAAAAATGGTTTGCAAGGAGAACTAAAAGATTTTAAAGTAGATGGAGGGCACTCAATTTTGACAAGATGGTTCAAACCCATTTTCTAAAAAGGGTGAAAGCGTTGAATTTTTTTTGTTGGCAACGTTGGAATGCAATTTCTCTCTTGATGCTATGATCTTCTAGAATAAGGGATGCATGTGAAGCAGACGTAAGAGCAAGGGGAGGATGAAGGGTTTTGAATATTGTGAAATAATTTTGAGAATCAGCATGAAATCAAAGAAAGCATTTTTTTGGAATTTTGCCACTATGGAAGACTATCAGGTTTGAGCATGCTGAGGTCATCAGGTTCTAGGTAGCAAGTTTAGTGAATACATATTTAGTAGATGTGTTTATTAAAGTTTATAAGCTTTCTAAAGAGGCTCCTACATATTAACAATATAGGAGGAATCAATGTGAATTTGATGTGATGGTCATTTAAGATAGAAGAATTTGGACCTTTTTGTTTTAATGTAAATCTTATTATATCAATAAAATATAAACTTATTACTGACCAAATATATATATATATATATATATATATGATCATGGGTCCATTACCTCCACAATTTCCTCCTAAAAAGTTTGAGCAATGACTACTAGCCAAAATAAGCTTAGCAGTCACATAGAGACCTGCCCTAGGTGGGGGTTAGACAAGTTGCTTTTACCCACCATTGAAGCTCATAGAAACACTCCATTTATGATAACATACAGGGCAAGAATAAGAATAAACATATAGCTTTGGTTGAAGAGGAGCACTACCTTTACATCCAAGTTCATGATGACTCCCAAGAAACCATTGAGGATGTATGCAAATATGTTGGAGTGTGGGACACCCTTTCAAAAGGAATGCAGAAATAAAGTATGGTCCGCTAAAGGTCTTCAGTCATGTTGACATGGCTTAGTGTGAATGAGTAAACATTTTGAGAAGCAAGCACCTAGTAAGGAAATAAATGAATTTGCCAACCAGTCAAGAGACTGGTTTGGAGAAAGGGATACTTGCAGGGATAACATAACATAACTCCTAATTACCACTTTTAAGTTAAAATAGAAGGGTCTCCTTGTGCTGCAAGTCATGATTCCATAGAAAAATTATATTGGTTTTCAGATATTCTTTAGACTCACATTTTAATCTATGTCCTTTAACCTCTATTGACATGCAAAAAGGTCACCAAAGTTGGCTCTACGTTTGATAGAGTTTCTACAAAATACCTTTGTAATGTAGAGATCAGGTTAAGTGTAAACAATTTTAAGTGAAGCATTGATAATCAGGTAAAGATTGCACAAAAAATGGAAGAAGAAGATACAAAATATCTTCTAAAACCTCCAAGGGAATTATTCACACCATTCCTCTTAGGCCACATTTGAACCATTTTAGTTCAATGGTGAACTTCAAAAAGTTAAAAATAATAATCTATCCCCAACTCTCATTTTCGAGGAATTAGAATTGACTTTCCAACTTCACTTATTTAGATGGTATTTTCAAATCCAAATTTTGGGAGTAAATGAGAACTAACAATTCTCTATTCCATTTTTATATTTTAAAAACAAAATTAAAACACGTTAATTCTAGAATTTGAAAATGTCATTTAAACCAAGGAAACGAACACTAAATGGACATGTGAAATTTTCAATTCTCCACCTTTAGTGGATGATAAATTCTATTTAGTTATCATGCTATATGATAATGGCACTTGTTATAATCTTATGTATTCCTATATCTCATCTTGGTCTTTTTAACCAAGAGGTCTCCTTTGTAATATTATTTCAATTGATTCCATGAAGTCAATTCATTCCAATTTCAATTGGTTCTCTTACATTCTTAATAAAATAAAATAAAATATTTTTATTGTATTATTATTACTTTTTTCCTATCACAGGAGGATACTTATGTATTCGTTCAATGCAAAACCTATAACTAATTCAGCCAATAGTGTTCAAAGATTTTTTAACATAAATATATATCATATGTTGATACATTTATGCTTTTTTTTTAATATTAAAAATGTTATTTATCTTTATTTCTATTGATTAAGAGGAAAAATAATAAGGAAGAAAATATTTTTTATTACAAATAAATTCATTATTTTCTCAACATGGAGGCAAAGTAGTTGGATTTATAATGTCTTCCATAACTTTCAAGAAGCGTAGAGGCTTCTGGTGCATCTTTCTCGTCATTGGTATGATTAAACATTGACAGAGCCAACTATTGTTATCAAGACAAAATGTTGTTGAGGCCCTTTACAACACAGTATATTTTTTGAGGAAGGCATTCTAAATACTTATTTGTTAGCCACAATTCTATAGCCCCATCCTCCTTGAAATTTAATATGCAATGGATGCAATTTTCTTGCTTGATAATTATATACATTTCAATCAGATTTTCTCTAATTAGAACCCACAAATTTGTGAAAAATATGCAGCCCTTTCAAAAACCAATCTTACTATAATGCAAAAAGATATACAAGATGGAGAGGCTCTGCTATTTTCTCCTTTTCTAATTTTCTTTTAGTAGGGGATTCAGAACAATTTTGGTTTTGTGGCATGGTACTCAAATTTTCCATTTGAAATAAAAATACCCAAACTACATATTCCTGCTACTTTAGTTCTAGTGATAATCTAGACTAACTATTTGCAAAAATCTAATATGCTTCTCCAATGCCCACCTAAGTATTTATTTCATAAATTCACTTGGAGCACATCAAATTTTCTTGGAAGTTCATTGAGCATATCCCTTCTGTAGCCAGGGTGTTGGTTGAGACTGCATATATTCAAAGAATTATGTCAAATAGTTTGCATGCCCTATTTCTGACTATAACCTTTATAGATGGAATGCTAATGATTAAGTAGCATTGACCAATAGAAGACAAATATGTTACAAGTACCTTGGACAGTTTGTCCTCCTCTTCATGTGTCTTGGGACACATCTCCTTAGTCAATTTTAAATTTCCAGGTAAAGGTGTGCTGACAACTTTAGCATTCTCCATAGAGAAATGTTGCAACACCTTTTCAATATAATCAGCCTAAGATAATGATGAAGTAGGGAGGTGGAGGTAACTATGTTCTTCACTTACTAATTCTAATTACTAGGCTTCTTCCGAGCCTACCAAGCATTTCATATGCTATCCCTTAGGATTCTCCAAGGTTAGAGACAAGGTGAATGACCTATCCCTTGTGCCACTCTCACCTATTCCAAATGTCTCTACCTAACCCTTTACCAAAATTGCAACAATTAACTCTCACACCTCACAAAACCTCTACCACCTTACAGCCTCCAAGATATTTTCAACAACATATCCCTAAAAACTTCCAAAGGACTTAACTCATATCCAACTAAATGATTCCAAAACATACACAAGGTTCTACACACCATTGTGGGCTTCAAAATATCAATTCTCATTAAATCCTCCTATATGGACTCTCCCTTACAACTCTACCATGGGATTAGGATAAGAAATCTAACTTTACCAAAACTAAAGGAAGATTGAGATACCCATTACTGAAATTGACTTAATTCTAAAATTATAGATTTCCAACTATCCAATAAGGTATATAGCTTGAAGTCTCTATCCTAGTTAATAGGCTTAAAACTCATACTCATGTTACAAACTCTTAAAACTCTCAAATAACACCACCAAATTAACTTGAAGTTATCATTACTTATTAAGAATCTTCAAATTGCTAATTCTCGAGCTCCTTGTCTTTGAGTAGATGGTTAACTTTCAAACCCTTGTATTGATGAGGGTTTCACTGTTGAGTACAACTGGCCTTCAAACTCCAATACCCCATTGATTCCACACTTCAAAAATGTTCTTAAACTTCCTAAGAATGTAAGAAACTCCCTAACATTCGTGCAAACCTTACATCGACTCCTCCCACTTCCTAAATTGTTGATTCACTGCATTTTTATTGTAACATGTATTTTTTGATTCTCGGCCAACTCTTTAAAAAGGAGTGATGGTATGGTTTCAACACCTAAGGTGGTCATTTAATAAAAAAAAGGAATCTTTAAATCCTCAACAATATTTATAAAATGACCATAAGCAAGTATTGTGATCAGTAAACCCAAAAGTGCAAGTATTTTATTGTTCTAACTGTGAACATGGAGAATAATCCATACAACTAGAGATGATAGATATATATGTTGAATTAGTATTGAGTTTAACCTTCCTTACTATGTATATGGAAATTCAAAAGACCATCACAACCATGTCTCCAAGGATAAGATGTCATGGCAGCATTCAAACATTAAAATATGCAGATTTTTCCACAAACAACAACACACTTAAATTATTATCCAAATCTTACCATAACCTGCATTTTCCTACTCCACATCTCTCTTCTATCTTCTACATGAAGATGTAAATTTTTATAACCAAAAAAAAGACATTTCACCTCCTCTAAGAGGTTGTTCAAGGTGGATGATTGTTTACCTTCTTCAATTTGTCAATTGTTCAAGAAATTGTTGATTGCAACTTTTTAGCATTTTTAGACTTTTTTTTGCATATTTTGCATTTTATGAATTCTCATGCTTCCTAGACACCCTAAATAGGTTTAAAATCTTATTGTGACCTTCTAATACTATAGTATACTCCATTTATGCCCCTGCATGGCATTTTCCCACTTTTGACTCACTATGACCCATAATGCTTAAAACAAGAACTTGGTCAACATGACCTTAATAGAACATCTAACAACAACAAATGAAACAACTAATATCCTAATCTAACATGACTCAAAACAAGCTAATTATAACTCAAATTTCATGGGAGATGGTCAGGGTGCCCTGCACCAGATAAAGTCATTTCTTTATTTTTTCTATCTTTGCAAATCTTCATACCAAGGATTTATTTTGCTTTCCCCAAATCCTTCATAGAAAATGAATGCATTAACTGCTATTTTAGCCCCATAATATGATCCATGTTAGACCCAACTACAAGCATATCATCAACATATAAACATAAAATAATGTAGTTTTTATCATCCAACTTCTTAAAATAAACACAATGATCTAAATGACACCTACTGTATACATGATCATGCATAAAACTATCAAATTTTAGATACCATTGTTGAGGTGCTTGCTTTAAGCCAAATAAACTTTTCTGCAATCTACACACTAAGTTCTCCTTACCTTTGACCTCAAATCCTTGTGGTTGTGTCATATAGATCTCTTCATACAAATCATCATGAAGAAAGGTTGTTTTAACATCAAGTTGCTCCAAATACAAATCTTCAATAGCCACAATACTTAAAATAGTGCGAATAGAAGTCATTTTAACAACATGAGAAAATATCTCATCAAAATCAATGCCCTTTTTTTAGGAAAATCCTTCTGTGATTCACCTGGCTTTAAATATTTTATTACCTCCATCATCTTCTTCCAACCTGTAAACCCATTTATTTATAAAACCCTTTTACCTGTATGCAACTTGCATAAATCCCATGTCTAATTTTTTAGCAAGGAGTTCATTTCTTCTTTTATTGCAAACTCCCATTGAATCTTTGTATCTACCTACATAGCTTCATCATAATATTCAGGTTCACTAGCATAAATTAGTAAAATAGAGTACAAAGAGGGAGAAATATTTCTTGAGGTCTACTTAGCCTTGTTGATCGTCTAACATTCATTGGGGTGTGTGGTATTTGTTGTTGTGGTTGTTGTAGAGCATGAGGGACTACTAGAACCTCTTCCTTTTAAGTATCATCCAAAACTACATAAGCATTTTCTTTCTACTCATGTTGCTGCAACAAATCTTTGTACACCACTTTCTCATTAAATATGATATCCAATAAACACACATTTCTTTGACTTAGCTTCCAAATTGGTTCTATGTTTAGAATCTATATGTGCAAATACTTCACAACTGAAGGTTTTGAGAAAAGAATAACTCACCTTCTTACTAGTCCATGCTTCCTTTGGAATACCACAACCCAAAGGAGTAGATGGATCTCTATTAATAAAATATATAAAGGTATTGATAGCCTCAACTCACAGTTTAAGGGCAACCCAACATACAACCTCACACTCTATGCACACTCCATTATTGTCCTGTTTATGCGTTCAACCACTCTATTTTCCTGTGGAATCCTTGGAATAGTTTTCTATATACAAATACCATTAATGGAGCAATAATGTTCAAATTCATTGCTGTAATAGTCACCACCATTATCAGATTCGAGACACTTTAATCCCTTATCAGTCTCATTTTCAATCAAGCATTTCCATTTCTTAAAAGTTTGAAATACATCATTTTTTTATTTAAGGTAATAAAACCATACTTTTCTAGTTATTGTTGACAATTAGCTATATGTAGTGATGTAATTTTTGTCATTAATGGCAACACATGATGTATTTACTTGCAAAAAACCTCGATAATTTAGTTACTTAGTTTTTGGTACTTAGAAAATTGTCTAAGTATGAAATTGGTTTATAGTAGTACATTGGTTTATATGTAAAATGTTTTTGACATCATATGATGACTACCAAAGATAGATGGAGATAGTATACATGTTGATGATGACATGTATAGCCTCGGACGTCATGATTTACCAAGTGAAACTGAACGAAAAAATTAAAGGAAAAGAATTATTTTGTTTACAAAATAATTACTTAACCAATTAGGGCTGACATCCTAGATGTTTACTCTAAGTTGGAAAAGTATATTTTAGTCTTATTCAACCTAGAAATAATTTTTGAAAAGGCACGATATTTATATAAAGGATATCTTGCAAGAAGAAGTGTGCAATTATATTATGATAAGTGATGTGCAAACTTTTTGTGAAGTGATATATGCAAAGTTTTTGAGAACTTGTTTTCATGATCCAAGATCAAGCTAAGGTCAAAGATCAATCAAGAAAAGAGGATACAACATCTATATACCTAAGTACTAATTACTTGTTTGGGCAATGAGCTCTTCTTGTAATTGAAAGTGCATGTCTGGGCAGTGAGTTCTTCTTGCATCCATTGTACTATAACTACTAACAGGGTTGGAATCTCCAAACAGGGATTCAAAGTCTCCTAAATAGGGACTCTCTATACTAAATTTTCTTATTTACTCCTAACAGGGTCCATCCTCTAACAAGGAACATTTATATTAGTACATCATCTAGTGGGTATCATCCCCATTGGGATTTTCCCTTGGCCAAGGTTTCCCTAGTTAACAAAATATGGTGTTATGAGTTCTCTCTATGCATGGTTATTATTACTATTCAGCATTACCTTTTTACCTTCATATGCATGGTTCAAAGTAATTAATACTATCTAGTTTCCGACAAAAGTTTCTAGAATACTGATTCATCCCCCCCTCCTCCCTCAGTATTCCCTATTTCTAACAATTGGTATTAGAGCATAGTTACTCAGAAGAGGCTTAACAGCTTGAGTAAGATCCCTATGGATATGGAACAGTTGATGAAGAACCTTGAAGAGGCACTTGAACAAATTGATCTCCTTACTGAAGAAAGAGATAAGCTGAAAGATAGATATGAAGACTTTAAAGCATAGATTGGACAACTAAAGGACAAGATTGAGCATCTCAAATCCAAGCCTGAATCTACTGGTGATGATGAATATTCTAAACTAAAAATAGAGTACAATATCTTGAAGCATGAATTAAATATTACCAATTTAAAGTTGAATTTGAAGAATGATCCTAGCAAAATTGAATCTGATTTGAAGACTAAAAATTTAAACCTTAGAGCGAGTTTAACAAAGAAGACATTTGAATTTAAAACAATGAAAGAATATCATGAAGAACTCCATAAGTACAACACTATTGTGAAAGGTGAACTAACTTAGTGCAAGCAACAGCTTGAAAAGATTTACACTAGCAAAGAAAAGCTTGATGAATTTGTGTCAATACAAAAAACTACCTACAATAAGACTAGATTTGGTTATCTATGTAACATGTCTACAAAGAAACCTGAAAGCAAAATCAAATCTGAAAGAGAAAGATAAATTTGATGATAAGATTGAATCCAATCAATCTAATAAATCCAAAGAAGTTGGACAAGAGAAAGAAACTAAGAAATTGGAGGAACCTAAGCAAGTGGAATCTCCTAAGGAAACCGGGTATGAATTTAGAGGCAAATGTTTTTCATGTAATGAAATAGGTCATATGAAAAAATATTGTACAAATAAATCATTTAATCATGTTACAAAGTTTTATTGTCATAATTTTCATGGTATTGGTCATAATGCAATTGATTTTAGGAAACCTAAATATGATAATGATAAAAGAAAGAGTAGAATGTCTAGAACACTAACCTCGTAGATAGAAGAAGATATAATGAAAGAACATCAAGAGAAAGTAGACCTTATGAAGAAAGGAAGAAGATTGTGTGTTATAAGTGTAACAACTTTGGACACATAGCCTGGAATTGTCAAGCACCTATTGATCAATAGAATCCTAGAAGCAGGACCCTAGTATGTCAATTATGCAACAACTTCAGACATACAAAAAAGTAATGCAGAATCGACAAAAGAAACAATGAAAGAAACTTTGGAAATGATAGAAGGAATCGTGATAGAAACTTCAGAAATAGAAGCAACAATGGAAGGAACTCCAGAAATGGTAGAAGGAAACTCTAGAAGTAAGAAAGACAATGAAGAACAAATAATATATTCAGTGAACTTTGAGAAGAACTTAATGAGGCATTTGTAAAGGGATTATATATTTTAGAAGAAAAGTTAGATGATAATGAGATAGGAAAATCAAAGTCAGTAATCGAGTTTGATTCAACCAAGTTGAATTAAGCTTGTTTACAGCACCAGAATTGGAAAACTTCATTTAGAGATCAAGCTATGAGTAGTGAGGTTGAGAGAAGATGTATCTTAATGAGTTTCAACTGTAGTTAAGCTCACTTGCAATTTGGAGCTTATTGAAACAAGTTACGAAGGAAATAAGTGTTATTGTTATAACAGAGAAAGGTTACTCTATGACAGAAGATGAAATCTATGTTTACACAGCAAATTTCATGGAGCAATTTTTTTTGGAGCATTATCATGATGAAAGGAATCTATGGTGAATCTTGTAATGCATTCAAAGATTGGACAATTGAGCTTGAGCAGATATTTGATTTCAGAGCGAAATAAACAACTTTTTTGATTGAGCGAAGTACGCAATTAATGCAAGTTCCACATAAATAAATGGAGTACAAAATTGATTATTTCTACATTGTGATCATCTTGAAAGCTTAGAGCACCCATAAGCAATTTGGAAAAATTGTTTTCATGCAAAACCTACTCTGAAAAAGGTATTTTATCATTCTCTACATAGAAATTCTTTGATAAATTTATATTCAGTGTAATCATGGATATGTCAATTGTTCTAAATGTTGAAAATGTCAAGAGACCCAAATTAAAGGTTGTTCCTATGAAACTCCTAGAGGAAAACCCTAATTCAGCCTTATCAAATACTTTGAAAAACATAGTATTATTGGAAGATGTAGGAAGCTATCTATGTAGCAAATTTGAAACTATTGGAAGTGAGTTTATGAACAAGGATATTAAAAAAAAATTCAATCATGATATGACTATTAAGCCTAGATATGAGCATCTAAAAGACTTAGACTTAGTCAAATATCATTTTTACTGCAAACTTGATACAGAAGAATGGACAAAAATCATATTAAGCAGAATTCATAATGGAAAGATTTGGATGGGAGATAATGTAGTTGACATCTTTGTCGACCTTATTCATGAAGTCACTAGTCTTAGCAAACAAGGCAGTGTACCTATTGGTGAGAAATTAGTTAAGAAAAAGGTTGAAAGTTATACCAAGGCAATTTACAATGGTAAAGCAATGGTGATCAACACCATCAAAAAATATGATGTAAGATTCTTATGCAGAATCATTGCATATTCTATATGTGCAAGTTCTAAGAATGATGATTTGTCAACAGGCTTCATTTATGCAACCTATAAGATATGTGTTGAGAAAAAACAAGTGAGTCTAAGTGAGATTTTGAGAGTACAACTTCTTGAGAACTTAAAGAAGATTAAGAGAACTAGGAATGGTGTATCTAGATTCTAGTCTTTGATTAATCATATTTTCTTTCATTTACTTCAAAGATTTCCATTTTTATCAGTTACTAATATTATGAGAAGTGAAAGATGCACTATGGACAAGATAACAAATTTGTGTAGAAGGCATCCAGCAGAGAAAATCTTAGACAACAGAAATTTGATTGTGAGAACATTTTAGAATGAAATGAAATAGAGATTCAAAATTGCCCATGCAATTGTTGACAAATTCAAGAATGATATATATTTTATGGTGGATACTGACTTAACCGATATTGAAGTAGTAGAACCTTAGGAAACATTTATTGAACCCTTAGGTTATGAATTGAGCAATGATATAGCTATCAATTATATTGATTTAATCTTGAAATCTGATATTGATTAAGCATATGTTCCAAATTTGGAACATATGAGGAGATAACCCAGTCAGACTACCAAACATCACTAGAAAAGGCATCTCATAAGAAGATTGCATCTGTAATGAAGAAGCATTATTTGAGGCTGGTATGTTAGAAGAAGAATCTCAAGTAGTCAAACAAACAATTTTCAGACTGAAATAAACCAGTGAACAAGGTGTGTTGTATGTGACACCTCTGTCAGTTGGCCAAGCATCTGTTGTATCTATTGAAGAAACTCCTACAGAACAGAGCATTCCATATGTTGTTGAATTAGTCGAGAAACCAAGTGAACCTAAGAGGAATTTTAAAAGACTACTAGAGACTCACAAGTCTGAAAGAGTCAAGCAGCAAGCTACTGAACTAGAAAAGAGGAAAAATACATTGTTGACAATTGAAGACTCTAGTGATGAAGAGGAAGAAGAGAAACAAGAAGACAAACAATGAGAGAAAGTCACTGTTCCCAAGCAGCTAGCAAGTAAAACAAGGCAACCTTGGAAACCAAAGATAGAGAAGATTAACACAACTATTGTTAGTGAAGGGAACTTTGTACAGAGGAATAAGTTCTATGATTTGTACAATGATATGGAGAAAGAACATATTGATATCTCTACTATGATATATATGATTCTAAATAACTTGAAACTTGAGAGTATTAAAGGCATGATGAATTAGAAGGTCTATGAAAAACTTGTAGCTAAGAAGACACCAATTCATGAATAAGACATGGAACTTTGGAAGTCAATGTAAGAACTATGTACAAGATAGATGATGAAGATGAAATCAAGAAACTAATGAAGAAAATAGCACCTTACTTGCGAAGTAAGATGAGGCCATTTTTATTTATGGGAGGAGAAAATAATGTTATTAGAAGTGAAATTGTAGTAGCCATCAATCAAATGATGAGTGAGTTAAAGGCAGAACCTTCAACTATAGAGAAAAATTTGGAAGTATCAGTAAGTGGTGATACTATGTAGATTGATCAGACAAATGTTATTGTTAACATTGATGAAGACTTGTTCAATCAGCCTAAGCTCCTTTCTGGAGATATTCAGCATCAGTTGAGACTGATTGACGAAGAGAAAAGATAGCTTAAAGAAGAAAAGAAGAAGATTGAAGAAACCAAGCTGAAATTGATTGAAGAGGAAAAGAAGCAGAAAGAAGATAAAAAGAGGAAAGAGGAAGAAAAAGAAAAGAAAGAGAAGAGAAGCGAAGGAAGAAGAAGAGAGAAATTCAAAGAAAGAAGTAGAGAATAAATTAAAGGAAGATGAGGTGAAAGCATCTAACTCACCCTCTCCTATATCTCTTGCAAACCTTATAGGTGATGATGATGTTACAAGCTAGAGTTGCCATTGCACCAAAAGATGGACCTGTTAATGCCCGATACAACCACTAGACTCATAGTACACAGGAGGTGGTTAAGCCATGTCACAAATCCCAAAGTGGAAGGTTGGTAGTTAGTCCAACAATTCACTTGTTACAAGCTAGAGTTTTCGTTACACCAAAAGATTGACATGTTAATGCCCGATACAACCACTAGACTTATAGAACACAGGAGGTAGTTAAGCCATGTCACAAATCCAAAAGGGAAGGGCTGGTAGTTAGTCCAAAAATTCTCCCCTAAGTGTTACCCGAGGGGATTCAAACCTATGACCAAGCTCTGTTACCACTTGTTACAAGCTAGATTTGTCGTTGCACCAAATGATCGACCTGTTAATGCCCGATACAACCACTAGACTTATAGAACATAGGAGGGAGTTAAGCCATGTCATGAATCCCAAAGGGGAAGGCTGGGGGGAATTGTTGGACTAATTGGAAGCCTTCTCCTTTGGGATTTTTGGCATCGCTTAATCGCCTCTTGTGTTTGATAAGTCTAGTGGTTGTATCGGGCATTAACAGGTCAATATTTTGGTGCAATGGCAACTCTAGCTTATAACACAACTACTAGACTTATAAAACACAGGAGGCAGTTAAGCCATGTCACGAATCCCAAAGGGAAATTTTGGAGGTTAGTCCAAAAAATGATGATCAATCTAACTTGACCTCATCCTTAACAAACTTATTTGAGAAGAACAAAAAGGTCAAAAGTATACAAAGAGCATTAATGGAGGTAACTGATTGATTTCACAACATCCTCTCACCCAAACACACTAAAGAAAACCTTGAACAAAGAGCTAAAGCAGCTATAAAATATTTTGATGATGAATTTACAAATTTGTTGAATGTTGTTGAGTGTAAGGCTCATATTTCACATGATGTTAATCTTTTTAGCACCATTTGCCAAAATATTCAAAATGATTTGTTGAGTCTTGATACTTGTATCAAGGAACTCTAAATATGTTAGCAAGTTGGCAAGGTATTGTACATTAATTGTACTTTATCTCATAATTTGACCAAAGAAGTGGATAGAAAGATTCAAGGGAAGCTAAGTGAGCTGGAAGCTCTAACTAGTCAGTTATAGCAACCCTCTTGTAGAGTTGATGAATTGGAAGGTCAAATTGCTGTTGTTCACATAGACATCAAAAAATTGGAACTTGAAAAGGAACTAATGCTAAGAAGACTATCAAAATTCAAAGGGTCTATTTCTCTGAAGATATGAGTCATGGAAAGACAGTTGGAAGAGTGTGTCAAAGAAAAAGACACTTATGCAAACTTCATCTACACTGACCTTAATGCAGTTGAGATTGCATCATATGCCTTATGTGCAATGCTACTACCGCAGTAGAAAAGGACACATGGGAGAAAGGTATGAATAGTTTGAAGGAAAACTTTGATGGTTGCATGAAGATTTTAACAACTTAAGCAACAAGACAGTGTCTTGACAATAGAGACAACTTTTTTTTTCAAGTTTTTGGATTTTCCAACCTTTGTCATTGATGTCAAAGGGGAAGAAGTTATAGAATAAAATTGAGTCATAAGTTATGTATGTAGCAATAATATTCAAAGGGGGAGAAATTTAGTAATTGAGCATTTGTAATGTAACATTATTAGTATTTTAAGTTTGTGTTAAGTTTTTGTCACTTAGCCGATTTTCTTTACTTTGCTGCCATCAATGCCAAAGGGAGAGATTGTTGACAATTGTCTATATGTGGTGATGTAATTGTTTTCATTAATGGTAACACATGATGTACTTACTTGCAAAAAACCTCAGTAATAAATATACTTAGCTTTTGGTACTCAAAAAATTGTCTAAGTATGGAATTGATTTACAGCAGTACATTGTTTTATATGTAAAATGTTTCTAATGTCATATTATGACTAGTGAAGATAGATGGAGATAGTATACATGTTGATGATGACATGTATAACCTTGGACATCAGTATAGATAGTATAGAAAAGAGATATTCACAATTTACCAAGTGAAACAAAATAGCAAAATTAAAAGGAAGGAGTTATTTTGTTTACACAATAATTACTTGACCAATTGGGGCTAACGTCCTAGATGTTTACTCTAGTATATTGTGATGTTAGCCAACCTAGCAACCATTTGTGAAAAGGCACAATATTTATACAAAGGATATCTTGTGAGAAGGAGTGTGCAATTGTATTGTGATAAGTGATATGTGAAGTTTTTGTGAAGCGATATATGCTAATTTCTTGAGAACCTGATTTGGTGATCTGAGATCAAGCTAAGGTCAGAGATCAGTTAAGAAAAGAGGATATAGCATCTATATACCTAAGGACTAATTACTTGTTTGGGCAGTGAGCTCCTCTTCTTGCATCCACTATACTACAACTCCTAATAGGGTTCGAATATCCTAACAGGGATTCAAAGTCTCCTAACAAGGACTCTCTATTGAAAGAAGGAGATTGTTGAAATTAGATTTATACAATTATGATCAATATGTTTCAATCATTATTTTGTCATTGATGTCAAACCTGCTATTTTTTGGCAAGACAACTGCTTACAAGATTTAAGTACTATCACTTATTTGATTGATGAAGAGGATTTGATCAAAAGATGTAACAATAGCACCTAGAGGAAAGGTTGAGTTATGTTATGTAAAGGAGTACAAGAATCACTTAAGATAATGATAACATGATGTATTGATAATATACTTAAGGTTACAAAGGTTGGATACATTAAGCAAGTTTAGAAGAACAAGTTAAACAAAGTTTGTCTACAAAGCTTGACCAAGTGGATAGTAGGTGCCAAGAAAAGTTGGTAAAAGCCAAGAAAAAAATTAGTTAGAACTGAGTAAAAGACTCTTCTAGTGTATACCAAGAAAAATAGTGGATGCCAAGTAAAGTTTAGTTGATCTCGAGCACCATTAAACTTTAGTTTGTGCTGAGTGATTCTACATAGGATGTCGAGCAATGCAGTGTGTGTCGAGCATCAGAAGAAAGTTAATGCCAAGTGGTTGCATTACTTGAAAGATCATGAATTTGATAGATCTGAGACAAAAAGTTTATTTTCTTGGATTGTTTGAACCAGGTGGAAGATAAGATTGATGAGATGGTGGCACAAAATTCAAAGTGAACCATTTTGAGGTGAATTCAAAGAGGATTCAAGGAGAAGTTTCTAGAAGAGATATGAAATAAGGGGTAAATTCATTGAATCCTACCTAATCTATTCTAAACCTAAATTGGATGATGGAGAATGAATGGAAAAAGATCTTAATCTCCTATTTATAGGGATGGCTGGTTAGAAGAAAGTGTTGTCATGTGCAAGAACCTAAGAAAGACAAGAAGTCAAGGGCATTGCTTCATCAAGTGACCTAAGAGAAGAGTTTGCATTGGAATGTTAAGAAAGAAGGCTTAAAGGTATAAATGCTTGAAGCGTGAACAAACTATTAGAGCTAAAATGTGTCAAGGCCAAGCAAAAAGAAGGACTAAAATAGAGATCTATAATCTGCAAATGAAGTTGTAAGTTGTTATCAGATCAAGCCTTACTGTTACTCTCTAATGATTGTATCAGTCTAGGGTAAATCTTTTGGATTAAGCTTGACCTAATAGTCATTTGTAAATCCTTTAACCGGGTGGCATTCCAAGTGAATGGTCTAAAGTCCTCTAACAAGGCTCACTACTAACAGGGTGATTAAAATCCTTTAATAGGATCACATTTAACAATGTGTATTGTAACCTTTAACAAGGTCGGCCTTTCAGAGGGCATCACTTCAAAAGAGTGAAAAAGAGTAGCATATTACTGATTTTTTTTCCAAATTGGGTTTTCACATAGATCATTGTGTCAAAAGGTGTTATTGAATCTGTTATGTTTCATGTTTACATTTTTTCAAATTGATTTGACAGTAACTTACAAGTTTTAAGTGATTGCATAATCTTATGGATGCATGCATGATGATAAATATTTTATGGGTTCACTAAGCTGTGAAAAGTTTTATTTATACATCTAGACCTTAGATAACTGATTTACCCCCCCAAGTTATTCTAAAGTATTCCAATAATTGGTATTAGAGTCATCTGCTTAAGAGGACTAGTTTGAAGGTACTAGAAGCACAAAGATTAAGATGTCATAAAGAGAAGTACCCAAATAGAGATAACTTTCCTGCATGGAAAAGTTTGATGAAGCTACACCTTGGAGGACTTGGAGATCATGCACAATCGACCATTACTACTAAGCATGTTGATTCTACTGGAGCTCCAACTGTAGAGGATATGAAATAGAAGAAAGAACAAAACTAGAAAATGCTTAAGATTGTTTCTGCCCTAAGCTATGTTGAATTTGGTGATATCAAAGGTGTTAAAAATGCAAAGAAAATGTGGGATGTCTTAACCACCATTTATGGAGGAGACACTAATGTTCTAAGAGCCAAAGTTGAAGTCTCAGAGGTAAGTTTGATGATATGAGAATGGAAGAAGGTGAAAATATTGCTCAATATGTTGCAAGGATAAAAGAATTTTTTAATGCAATAAGAGGAGCAACTGGCACAATATATGATGATGTTGTACTAAGAAAAATTTTAAGAACACTATTTCCTATATATGTTATTAGAGTTTTTGCAATTCAAAAACTAAGATGTATACCAGGGAATAATCTATCACTTGAAGGTCTAGTAGGTAGGCTCACTGCTTTTGAGCTATCTAACTTTGATAATTACAAACCTAAGAATATTGAATCTACTTTCAAAGCTAAGGTTTCATTGAAGGAACCTGATGAGGAGAAGGAGAAGAAAAAGAAAAAGTATGTATCCAGTGGCAATGATACAAATGAGGAGGATGTAGAACAACTTGAAGCACTACTAGCAAGAAGATTCCACAGAGGTAAAGGCAAGCTCAAAGGTAAATTACCTATCATTTGTTTCAATTAAAATGAGGTTGATCATATTGTTGTTAGATGTCTAGAAAAGAAGAAGAGATGAAGATAAAAAGGACTATAAAGATAAAGGCGAAAAGTCATGCTACATTGATGAAGAGGAAACAAAAGATGAATCTAAGGAACATGATGATGAAGTGGTGTATGTTGCAATGAAGGATGAATTTAATGAAGATGAGGCAACTACACTTGTGACTTGTGTGAACAAGAATGATAGATGGATCATTGACAATGGGTGTTCACATCACATGACTAGAGACAAAAGTAAGTTCATTACCTTGAATTGTTATGATGGAAATAGTGTAAGATTTGGTAATGATGCACCATGTTTGATAAAAGGAAAAGGTTCTATCAAACTCACAAATAAGATCTTATGTGACAATGCTTACTATGTTGAAGGACTTAACTATAATCTCTTAAGTGTGTCACAACTGAATAATCCAGGATGTAAGGTTGAGTTTGAAAACAAAGATTGCTAAGATATATGACACAAATGGAAAACTGATTGGAAAGGGTGATCAAACTAGGAGTAATCTATTCTACCTTGACATAGAGGATGCTACTTGTCTAGTTGTAAAATTTGATGATGTGTGGCTATGACACAAGAGGTTATGTCATGTTAATTTTGATAACTTGGTTACTATCAATAACATGAGAAATGTTAGAGGTTTTCCTAAGTTGAAGAAGCCTAATAGTATAATGTGCAAACAATGTTAGTTAAGCAAAATGAAAAAGTCAAGTTTCAAGAGTAAAAACCATAACTCTAAAGAAATACTAGAGATTGTTCATACTGACTTGTGTGGACCAATTGAAGTGCAAAGCTAAAAAAGAGAAAAGTACATTATGTTGTTTGTTGATGATTATTCTAGAATGATGACAGTTATGTTTCTAAAATAGAAATCTGATGCTTTCGAAATGCTCAAGTGGTACTTAGCAAGAGTTGAGAAGGAAATAGGTACAAGTCTAAAATGTTTGAGATCTAATAAAGGAGGAGAATTTACATCAAATGAGTTTGAGATGTTCTATAATGATAGAGGAATCAAAGGACAAACATCTACCCCTAGAAACCCTCCACAAAATAGAATTGTTGAAAGAAGGAATAGATCTGTAATGGATTGTGCTAGAACACTCACGATGGAGAAAAATGTTGCTTTAAAATACTGGAGAGAAGTTGTAAGTACAGTTGTCTATACCTTGAACTGTCTACAAATCAAGAAAGGTACTCATTCAACACCTTTTGAACTATGGTATGGATACTCACCCAATGTAAAATATTTTAAAGTATTTGGAATCAAATGCTATATTCTCCAAGACTTTAGGAATGGTAAACTAGATGAAAAAAATGAAGAAGGTATATTCCTAGGCTATTCTACAAGAAGTAAAACTTATAAGTGTTTAAATATCGACACTAACAAAGTTGTGGAAAGTGCAAATGTAAATTTTGATGAATATATAGAAGTATATGAGGACTGAACCTATGAGAGAACTAGAAGCATACAAATCATTTCTTTACTTTTATGAACAAATGTCTGTTAAAGAAGATGTTATAAATCAAGCTACAAACCAACAACAAGTTTTAGTGACTACCAAGTCACAGACTATGAATGTTGAGTTGCATTTAGGAATCAAGATACACTCAGGTGTCGAGCTACAGAATGAAGTTGAAGTACATTTTGATTCTAAGATTAGTATACATGAAAGAGATGTTGAGCTACCTGATAGAGATGTGCATAGTGACTCTAAATTTGAAATACCAAATGAAGAAACTAGAGTTGAACCAATATTGTCCAAATATATCAAGAGACATCATCCTTCTACACAAATTATTAGAGACAAAGGTGCTAAAGCAATGAATAGAAATAGATTGAGAAATGATACATGTTTACTAAGCATGAAAGAACCTAAATCAGTAAGAGATGCCTTGGAAGATGTGGACTGGAGTAAGGCTATGGAAGAAGAGATTGAACAAATTGAGAAAAATAAAACATGGACTCTAGTTCCTAGACCAGAAGACAAAAATGTGATTGGCACCAAGTGAGTGTTCAAAAATAAGCTAGATGAAAATGGTGAAGTCATAAGGAACAAGGCAAGGTTAGTCTGCAAAGGATATGCACAAGAAGAAGGAATCAACTATGGAGAAACTTTTGCTCCTATTGCTAGATTTGAAGGAGTAAGAACTCTACTTCTTTATTCTGCATACAAAGGTTTCAAAGTTTATCAAATGGATATTAAATCTACATTTTTGGATGGCATATTAGAGGAAGAAGTTTACATATAGCAATCAAAAGGATTTTTTGATGTTAACAATAAGAACATAGTATGTAGATTACACAAAGCTCTATATGGTTTGAAACAAGCACCAAGAGAATGGTATGAAAGACTTCATAAGTATCTTGTGAAGATTGGATTTGAAAGGACTGATGATAACAACAATTTGTACATGAATATAGAGAAAGGCAAAGGTATTTTGTTATTTGAATTTTTGTTGATGATATCATATTTGGAGGTCAAGATGCTTTATGTAAGGTTTTGCAAATGAAATGAAGCAAGAATTTGAGATGTCTATGTTTGGAGAGATCAAGTTCTTTGTGGGTTTGTAAGTATATCAGATAAAATATGGTATATACATCACTCAGTCAAAGTATGTCAAGAAAATATTGAAAACTTTTGGATTGGAGGACTCCAAACCAGTAAGTACAGCTATGGTGATAGAACACAAATTGTCAAAGACTAATGATTCATCTGAGGTGAATCAAACATTGTATAGGTCTATGATTGACAAATTACAATATGTAGTACATAGCAGACCTAAAATTGCATTATTTGTAGGGATAGTTGCAAGATTATTTGCTAATCCCAAGGAGAATCATCTGATGGTTGTAAAGAGAATAATGAGATATCTAAAAGGAACAAAGGAGTATGGTCTATACTATAAGAAAAATGAGAAATTTGAATTAAGAGCCTATACTGATGCTGATTGGACTAGAAACATTGATGATAGAAAGAGCACTAGTGGAGGAGCAATTTTCTTAGGCAAGAGGTTGGTTACATGGACTAGCAAGAAACAAAATTTTACTTCATAATCTATTGTTGAAGTTGAGTATGGTGTTGTTGTTGTAAATTGTACAAACATTGTATGAATCAAACAACTACTCAAAGGTATGAAGGAAGAGATCATAAAACTAGTGATACTTTATTGTGACAATACAAGTGCTATAAATATATCAAAAAATCCCATGATGCACACAAAGACTAAACACATTGCAATCAAGTATCATTACTTGAGAGAATTAGTTCAAGATAAACAAGTGAAGATGGAATATGTTGACACAAAAGAACAAATTGCTGATATCTTCACAAAAGCATTACCTAAGGATGCCCATGAGTATATAAGAGGTAAACTAGAGGTGATACCCCTAGAAAAGGCTATATAAGTAACAAAAGGAGTGCCCTACGTCAAACAAATTGATTTTCATATGTTACAAATTGATGCAGTGGATCTTACTTTAGGAGCTGCCTAAAGTAATCAAAGAGCTAAAACTACAAATCAGTCACAAGCAAGGTGACAAAGGGAGAACCTGAAAATTTTTACATCTACATATTAAGACGACAAGTCTTTGGCATTGTTGTCAAAGAGGAAGAGATACAATAATGAATAAAACTGCTCAAAGGGAAAAACAAGAAAGAGGAAGATAGTAATTGATCAAGAGAAATACAAGAGATTGGAGATTGATTGAACAAAGAGGGAAAAATCCTAACACCTATCTAGTAAGAGGGAGATAATTGTAGAATGGAGATATAATAAGTAATTTAGAGGGAGTTATAAAGATGACACAAAGGATTTTTTTAACCTATTCAGAGGATGAACGTTGCTGATAGAGGGAGAGATTTCAGTACAAGAAATTATTTTCTTTTTGGTGTTTTATTGGTCTTAATGTTTTAACCTAGTCAGTTTGGTTGATCAATTTGGTTTGTCATCAATGCCAAAGACGGAGATTGTTGAAGGAGATTGTTGAAATCATAATGATACAAGTATGATCAATATGTTTCAATCATTATTTTATCACTAATGTCAAACCTACTATTTGTTGGCAAGACAACTACTTACAAGACTTAAGTACTATCACTTATTTGATTGATAAAGAGGATTTGATCAAAAGATGTAACAATAGCACCTAGAGGAAAGGTTGAGTTATGTTATGTAGAGGAGTACAAGAATCAGGTAAGACAGTGATAACATGATGTCTTGATGTCTTGATTATCTACTTAAGGTTATAAAGGTTGGATACACTAAGCAGGTTTAGAAGAACAAGTTAAACAAAGTTTGTCTGCAAAGCTTGACGGAGTGGATAGTAGGTGTTGAGAAAAGTCAGTACAAGCCGAGTAGAAAAATAGTTGGAACTGAGTAAAAGACTATTCTAGTGTATGCTAAGCAAAACAATGGATGTCGAGTAAAGTTTAGTTGATGTTGAGCACCAGTGAACTTTAGTTCATGTGGATTGATTCTATAGAGGATCTCGAGCAATGCAGTGTGTGCCAAGCATTAGAAGCAAGTTAATGTTGAGTGGTTGCATTACTTGAAAGATCATGAATTTGACGGATCTGAACAGACAAGTTTGTTTTCTTGGATTGTGTGAACCAGGTGGAAGATAACATTGATGAGCTGGTGGCATAGAATTCAAGGTAAACCATTTTGAGGCAAATTTAAAGAGGATTCAAGGAGAATTTTATAGAAGAGATACGAAATAAGGGGTAGATTCATTAAATTCTACCTAATTTTTCCTAACCCTAATTTGGACGATGGAGAATGAACAACAAAAGATATTAATTTCTTATTTATAGGGATGACTGGTCAGAAGCAAGTGTTGTCATGTGTGAAAACCTAAGAAAGACAAGAAGTCAAGGGCATTGCTTCATCAAGTGACCTAAGAGAAGAGTTTGCATTGGCATGTTAAGTAAGAAGGCTTAAGGGTATGAATGCTTGAATGGTGAACAAGTTATCAAAGCTAAAATGTGTGAAGGCCAAGTAGAAAGGAGGACTGAAATAGAGATTTGTAATTTGCAAATGAAGTTGTAAGTTGTTATCAAATCAAGCCTTACTATTACTCTCTAATAATTGTATCAATCTAGGGTAAATCTTTTAGATTAAGGTTGACCTAACAGTCATTTGTAAACCCTTTAACCGAGTAACATTCCAAGTGAATGGTCTAAAGTCCTCTAACAAGGCTCACTTCTAATAGGGTGATTGAAATCCTTTAATAGGGACACATTTAATAGTGTGTATTGTAACCTTTAATAGGGTTGGCCTTTCACAAGGCATCACTTCAGAAGAGTGAAAAAGAGTAGCATGTTACTGGTGGTTTTCCCAAATTGGGTTTCCACATAAATCATTGTATCAAATGTGTTGTTGAATTTGTTATGTTTTATGTTTATATTTTTACAAATTGATTTGATAGTAACCGGCAAGTTTTAAGTGATTGCATAATCTTATGGATGCATGCATAATGATAAATGTTTTATGGGTTCACTAAGTTGTGAAAAGTTTTATTTAAACATCTAGACCTTGGATAACTAATTCACCCCCACCCCCACCTCCTAGTTATTTTAAAGTATTCCAACACTCTTTATAATGAATTTTCTCATTGACTCCTTCTAGGGTCCATCCTCTAACAAGTAACATATATATCAGTATATCATCTAGTGGGTATCATCCCCACCGAGGTTTTCCTTTTGCCAGGGTTTCCCTAGTTAACAAAATATGGTGTTATGAGTTCTCTTTATGCATGGTTATTATTACTATTCAACATTAATTGTCTTCCTTCTTATGCATGGTTCAAAGTAATTAATAATATCCAGTTGGCGACAAAAATTTATAGAATACTGATTCACCCCCTCCCCCGCACTATTCCCTATTTCTAACATTTACATCATCAATAAATGTAACATAATAACAAGAGCCACCAAAGGAAGATATCTGAGCTGGTATCCATGCATATATATATGCACAAGCTCTAATTTCTCACTTTTCTTTTCCTTCCCACTCTTCACAAAACTCACTCTCTTTTGTTTTCCATATACACAACTTTCACAAAAATCCATATTGACACATTTCAAACCTAGTAAAACTTTATTTGAATGAAGTAATTTCTTACCTTTGTCACTCATGTGCCCAATTCTATTGTGTCATAGCACTATATCATAATCTTTTTGTTCTCCTTGCTCAACTACAACAATTGTTCCTAAACATTCATTCTTCTCTAAAACAATTAATGTAAAAGGAACAATATGACCTATACAAAGATATAAGGTGCATAATTTCACACCTTTTCCTACTATAAGGGAACCTTTTGAAACCTTCCAATTTTTATCATTAAAAGTAACTATACAACCCTCATCACTGAGTTTTCCTACTGAAATTAAATTTCTACTTAGCCCTGGAACATGTCTTACCTCATGTAGTAGCCAATGATTCCCATTCTGCAACTTAATCATAACTTTTCCCTTTCCAACAATCTGATAGGTTTCATTATCCCCCAAATAAACAAGCCCAAAATCCCCTTGAACATAATCAATAAAATAACCTATATGGGGTGTAGCATGAAATGAAGCCCCAGAATCTAAAACCCAAGAATCATCAACACTTTCTAAAGAGAGAAGCAAAAAATCCTCTTCAGATTTATTACTTACTACATTTGCCTCCTTGTTCCCTTTTGGTTTATCTCATTGATTTTTCTTTCTAGTCCTGCAATCTTTCTTCCTATGCCCTAGTTTTCCATAGTACCAGCAATCTCTTGGTCCTCTACATTGAGACCTCTTCACCTTCTAATTTTCCTCTTGATTTCCCATGATTTCTAGAATTGCTTCCTCTCTCAGTTGTTCTACCTCTACTTTGTGCATTCAGAGCACTTCCTAATGTAGATCTACTTGAGGTTTTCCTAAAAGTTTCCTCACTGAAGATAACACCAATCACATCATCAAATTTTAGGGTATTAGATCTAGAAAAAAAATTACTCACAGCCATTCCAGCTTTTAGGCAAACAACAAAAAATCAAGAGAGCCCTAATTTCTTCATCAAAATTAGCATTCATAGAAGATAATTGCTTAGTAACCATATTAAACTCTTTTAAATGATTTGTAATAGAACTACCTTTTTTCATCTCCATATTAAATAAATGCTTCATGAGAAATACCTTATTTGAAGTAGAGGGCTTTTCATACATCTTTGCTAGGGTTTGCATCAACTCTTCCGTCATCTTCACTTTTGTAATGTTAAATGCATCATGAAATTTATTTATATGAACTATCATTCTAAAATGTATTGATTCATGATTCAAAATGAGCATGATTCAAATGATGCACGTACATTACATGAGTTTCAAAAAATGAGATATCTTATAGAATGAGTTTCTTTTACATTCCAACTATGATTATTATGATTGTAAACCTTTCCATTGCAACAAAAAAATACTACAATGTAAACCTTTATGATCATATCCCATGTTCTTAATCTATTTCATGAATTCATGCTTCACAAATAATAATAGATTTCACCTTTACAAAGGCAATACACAACAACATGGATGGAACTTCAACTCTACAATACAATTCACAAAGTATCCCTTTATTGCTACGATGCAATCATTCATTGCAACAACTTGTTTAAGATGGAGAGAGATTCTCCAATACATGTACACTTCACAATGACAAATTTTCTCCTCCAAGTAACATCTACAAGATGATATTTCCAAGCTTTTCCCATTGCTCCCTTGAGCACAAAATTTACAAATACATCACAACCAAACAACAAGACCATGGATACTCTCCTCCAAACCATAGGCCTCCATAGAGACCACCCCTGAGCTAGGCGAACAAGGCTCCAACCAGGTTTCATTTCAATCTTACAATGCCTATACATCACATTAAAACACTTGAACAATTCCATCCCAAGGGTATTTCACAATGGTTCACCAATGGAAGCTTAAACATTGGGTGAATGTGTGCTTTCAAATAGGAGACTTTCCATATGAACCATATTTCAAAAATCAACAATTTGCATGCCCTTTCGAAGCCTTCACAAACACCTCCAAAAATACTATCATTAGCTATAGCTTCCTGGAAGCCCATACTTCATAAATTTCTTTTCTAAAACATCTTTCCCTTATCACCACCAAAGCAAGATATGAATGAATACTGCATATAGTGGAGCCCATACTCCAAGGTTATCAACTATATTTCAAGCCCAACTAAACCCTTCACCCTGGGCTTCTCTTCCCTTCCCATAGGGTGAGGGAAGCCCTCACACCCATAACAACGCTCATGCACCAAAATCATGCAGAAATCAAAAGAAAAGGAACCATGAAAATCCAAACTTCATGCTCATCACAACACAACACTACGTGATACAAGATGAAAACACACATTTTTCCTTACAATGAAATTCTCGCTACCTACATTCTCATGAATGCAATACCAATTTTTAACTTCAAAATGAAAGAAATCAACTACCTAGCAAGAAACACCAACCTTGAATCCCTTTTGCAAAAATGGAAATAAAAGGTTGTAGAAGAGCTCCCTCCAAGCTCCCAAATCCTAAGTGTCTCTAATGTTGTGGAAGGAGTCACGTGATACTCCTAATTTCGAATTGCTTTGAAAGTGACTTGTTTGGAGGGTTCCCAAAGTCATCTAGGCCTACTAAAGGTTAAATTTAGACCCCCAACCCATACAACTATCATGTGGGCACTTATTTTTCACCATGGTAACCCCCTAGGACCACTTTTTGATGCCCAAAAGTTAATGGATAGTTGGAATTCGAACTTCAAATGGATAGGGACTTATCCTAACATCTTCCAAAGTAAGGTCAACTTGGGTACTATGTTGGGATTAGGTTTAGGTTAGGTTAGTCTACCCAAAACCATAAATTTCAAGTCATCCCCATGTGAACAACACAAGTATCAAGTGACACAAAAACAACACATTACATTTAAAGTGACTTATATCCAATAATACATGAATTCAACTATTCCACACATGTCATTCACATTATGAAATAAAACACATTACAACGAGGTTTTAATCTTTTCCACTAATTCAACCTTGGTTATGTCATGCTTATATGGGCTTGAGCCTTGGTTCCCTGTTAAATCACATGGTTAAATACTTGCACACTAAACTCGAGCATCAGTAATCCAAGAAAAGCATATAAAAAATACATGTGTATAAATACATAAAAAAATTAACATTTCAAAATCAACATATTCAAATTTCCATAATTACCCCTTCTTTTTCTAATCATTTTCATATAAAAAGCACTCAAACATTAAAATATCAAAATCTACATATCAACATTAATCTTTCCCTATCATGATCAAATAATATTTTGAATCACGTTATATTCTATTTTCTATCATGGTGATGTAGAATCTATGTTGTTAAGTCAACCAATATGAAAATTATTTATGAATACATATCTTAGGCCAAAATCACCAAAATATAAATGCCACGACTAGTATCCTTTGATTTAGTATAGTTTGATTACTAACAGTATCCCATTGTCATTATGAGATAAAACACATAATAAGGTGTATCGATTATGTTAGGTAAATCAGAAGGTTGCATAGTCACATAGTTTTCAAAATCAATCATAGAATAAATCTATTATATTTTACTGAGACATAAAATATGTCCTCATGAATATCAACATATCCATCTAATATTGCTTGCACAATAATTGGATTATTGAATTACATCATACTGAGTTCTACTATGTAGACCCTTATCTAATTTTGATAAAAAAAAAATCATCTATGATTATTAGAAATGTTCACAAGAGTGCATGTTGATTTATCTTTCCAAAATTCAATTATCCTAATAGCCCATACTATATCATGAAACCATCAACATAGTTTCCATATTATGATATATTGAGCCTTTATTCCATAGGTCTTAGCTTGTCAACCTAATGTAATTCTAAATGTGATACTTAACACAACAAAGACTAAAATGTATATCATTCCCGATAAGATCTCAAGTTCAAATTGATAAGGAAAATGCCAGTCATGGCATACTCAAATCCCAGAACCTACTTACCATCATTCTATCATAAGGTACATATAATAACAGTATAAAATTAACATTCTATACATGGGAAACAAGGACATAACATCTCACCTCCTTATGCTTTCTAGTTCTGACCATATTTGGGTTATTTAAGATTTATAATAGTGTACTTGGGAAGGGCCTTACAGCTTCCTTCCTCAAATATTGGCTCCTTTAGGAAAGATTATTAGGATTGATGAGTTGTCACGACTTATCCCTCATATGGATGCCAAGGTTCTGATCTCTATGAAACCAAGTATTGACATTCCTTCCTCCCTCGAAATGAATATAGAAAATGAAGTTTTTAATTGTCCTCTAGAAATACTTGGCTGTTTGAATGCTTACTTCCTCTATAAGTGGGAAGGGCATTTAAGAAGATATTTCCCTATCTTATCCCATAAGTTGGTTTCTACTAAAGTTGTTGATGCTTTGAAAGCTTAGGAGACTAAGGGGGAAACCCTAACACCCAAGATTACCCAACCCAAAAAAATAGTTCAACAAAAACCTCTCAATTAGATTTCCTCTATGCCCAAACATATCTCTTCTCCTAAGCTAGTCACTCCTAACACCTCATTAACATCACAGAGCATAAAAATTGATATTGATGAAGAATGATTCCAGATGGTGGTAAAAAAACCACTAAGTGTAAGCGTAGAAATGCTCGACAACTGAAAAATAACAATTCCATTGTTTCCCCTAGATATCATCTCCAGAGACACTTCTGTCAAAATTGCTAGCCCTCCCAACAACACAACTCAGAAAACTATTAGTGAAAATAACATTTATGCTAATATATCTTGGCAACAACACCCAATGAAAATATTTAAAAAATCGAGGATGATTATGTCTTCAAGATTATTCCAATAACACAAAACCAATTTAATGTTATGAACCCTCTTCTAACAACTTCTCCTGTGGAAACTATGGAAGATATGGAGATTGTTTCTTCCCATCATTCAGAGGATGATGACCTTGAAACTATGAGTAACATACCAAATTCTAAAAGAATAGGATACCCCTTTGGATCCAAAAATAAAAGTCAAGGAACTTAAAAATAACGAAGTATCAATGATACTTAGAACCAGGATGTTTAGATGACCTCATCTAGAATTGAACCCAAATGCTTACCCCTCCAACTAGTTTCCTCATGAACTTTATATCTTGGAATTTAAGGGGGTTAGAATCCCTTGACAGAAAGTTGATTGTCAAAAAAATTCTTAATATGAATAAGTCTGTTGATTTTTTTATGCTCCAAGAGCTTAAAGCTATGAACTTTTTTTTAAATATGAATCTAGATTATATATGGAAAGATGATATTAAATTTTATTCTAATCACCCTAGAGGTAGAGGGGGGTTGGTATCCTTATTATCCCTAAATGGGAAAATTGCATTATTGATCATGGGATTTCTCCCTATAATAGTTAAACACCATGACCTTATAGTAGGCATCTTCTCTGTCTATGCCTCTAACGACTATAAGGAAAGAATTGAATTATGGGATTGGTTTTCATCCTTAACTAACATTCCATGGATCTTAGGTGGAGATTTTAAAATGCTTGAATCTCAGAATGACAAGAGTGGAGGGAACCTCTTCATCTGGAAAGATCAAGAACAACTTTAATGGAATAGAATGATCCATTAGAAATTCCTCTTTTACCTAATCAATGGAGGGAAACCCACCAACTCAGGCCTTTGGTACACTTGATATAACTCTCAAACTAGCTCTACCAAGATAGATTCTAGCCTTGACAGATTTTATGCCAACAACAACTACTTCTCCTTTACCCCTAATAACCAAGGTAATTTTGTCACTATTTCTCCTACTACTTTATCTTATCATAATCCAATCTCTGTGAGCATTAGAATGAATGCCATAGCTCCTCCTAGTAGGCCTACTAATCCCAAATTCATGCTCAATACCAGTCTCCTTCAAGATGAAGATGTCCTTTATGCACTCAACCTTATTAATATAATCAATAAGAATAACCTCGATTATTACTCTAACATTGACAGATGGAATCAAAATATTCTTGCCTAGAAAAACCTGCTCCAAACTATTGGGAAAAAGAAGGTGAAGGATTAAATATTCATTGAGAAAAATCTTATTATCAATCTTCTATCGATTGAGGAAAGCATCTAATCTAATTCCTATAACACTAGCCTTGTCATTACTGTTTTAACTAGTGTTAGGGATAAGATTTAAAAACATCAACACTTCAAAGCCAAGGGAGCTATTATTAGATCTCAGGTACATTGAGTGCAGCATGGGGATATATGATCAAAATTATTCTTCAACCTTATCAAGCTGAAGAAGATTAATAAATCCATAGAAAGACTTAATGATAATTGTGTTGAAATAACAAGCCCTGGGGATATTATGGAAGCCTTCTCTTTATATTACCAAAAGCTCTTTGCTTCTAAAAATAGTGTTGAGGCAAGGTATTGCAAAGAAAAGTGTTGATGTTATTGGAAATATGGTTAGATAGATGTCTTGATGGTTGTCATTTATGGCAACATATATTCAACATTTCATTTATGCATTTAGAGTTAGAAAATTGTCTAAGTGTTAGACAATTTGCAACAACATAGTGAATAGATGTTAAGTGTACAGATGACTCATTGAGAGTTAGCTCATGCACAGTTGAGGGAAGCTTCATGACAGTAACATGATGACATGTTCTAGTGCACAGATGTGTACAGATAGTACGACGTAAGTTATGATTAAAATACCAGTGTGATTTTTTAATAGTGCAAAACAAAGCATAGCAAATAATTGGATTGTATGGCCTTCGAAATTATTTTGGTTATGAAATAATTACTAAGTTATGATGAGCCTAATATGTGGATATCAATCCATAAGTTATTTTATTATACCAAGTGTGTGAACACATGAAGGCCAATAGTGCAGAATTTTGTAAATATGTGAGGTATAAGTAAAGATCTTATCTTGCAAAGATAAGTGTGCTATCTATGATAGATGAGCAAGTGTTATGTGATGTGAACTATTGTACAGAGAGCTAGAAATATTTTCAAGCCTTATGTTATGTGAATTCTGATGTGTAATCAAAACAAGTGCAAAGTACATCAGACATCAAGTATTGTATGTATATCTATTCTTGTGAAGAACTGAATTGTATAATTGCATGTTAGGGCAGTGGGCTCTTCTTGCATCCATTGTTTTTGTTCTACCAACTCCTAATAGGGTTGAGGCTTCTAACAAGGCCTAGTCTCCTAACAGGGACTCAAGACATTATATGTACTTCATAAACTCCTAACAAGGTCAATATCCTTAACATGATCCTATTGTTTAGTGAATCATCTAGTGGGTATCATCACCATTGAGGTTTTCCCTTGGCCATGATTTTCCTAGTTAAAAAATAATGGTGTTATGAGTTATCTATGTGCATGGTTATATTTACTATTCAACATTGTTGGTTTACTTTCATATGCAAGTTATAAAGTAATTAACAATATTCGGTTGTGGGAAAAAGTTTATAGAATATTGATTCACCCCCACCCCCTTCCCCCTCTTAGTATTATCTATTTCTAACAATTGGTATCAGAGCTTAACTACTTTGAAGAAGTTGAATAGCTTAAGTAAGATCCCTAAAGATATGGAGCAGTTAAATAAAAACCTTGAAGAAGCTCTTGAGCAAATTGACCTTCTTACTGAAGAAAGAGATAACCTAAAAGATAGATATGAAGATGCGAAAGTTTTCATTGGAAAGTTAAAAGACAAGATTGATGATTTAGAATTTGGCAAGGAATTATTTGCACAAACTAGTGATAATGATGAAGTAGGAGATCTTTAGAAGGAAAATGAGATCTTGAAACATGAACTGAAAATCGTTGAACTTAAGTTGAGTCTTAAGGGAAATGGTGGCAAGAATTGTAAAGTTTCTACAAATTCTTTTAACTTTGGATCACACTTTTGATTCAGTCTTAAATTTTTGAGAATGATATCTTAATATTTTGAATGTTATGGAATGTTGAGGAAGTTAACACCTTGTTAATGCATATCCAATACTTCTAAAATTGATCTTGGTTGAAGAAGAGTAATTCTGATTTATAATTTGTTGGATAAAGATACTTGAAGAAGTAGACTTAAGTTTTTGTGTGTGTCCTTCAAATTGCATCAGTACCCATCTAAATATCTAAACCAAGAGACTTAACCCTCAAAGGACATGTCCCTATACTTGGTCGGCTATCATATCCTTTATCAAAATTGGTGACCTTTTAAGACTTAGTTTAATATTAAATAGTAACTAACATAAAATATTAGTTTAGTATCAATGCAAACAAATCTGAAAAGTTGTTGCCTTATAAAGGAAATAATGAGAGTATTTAGAGCCATTCGTAGACATCTAGATTTAGAAGAATAAGTGCGACCTACACTTATAGAACTGGAGATTATCATGTTACATTCCGAACACTCCCTCTTAACTTGATAATCTCAAAGAGAGATATTATATCTAGCAACATCAAAACAAATGAATAGGAAAGAATTAATACTCTATATCTGTCTCAATCTTCTTAGTATGTGATATTATAGAACACATAACACAATGTCATATTGCTCAATCTATGATATGACAAATCACTGCTACTAGTGATAAGTTATAGAATAAATTTGAAGAGTAATTTAATTTCTTCATTTATCCAAGTTGTGACTCAGAAATTTGTATTTCTATATCACAACAAGATCCTGAGTTTAAGATCTACCAGAATACAGGATAAACCTGGAGAATACTAAGATTCTTCCTTTATCCAATTTGTGACCCATGAACATAGCAATGTCAACATCACAAAATGATCTTGAACTCATCTAGATATTACAGTAGATCTCTATTGTTTAGCACATTATCTAAGAGATCCTCACCTATCATAATGTTTTATACGAGTGTTCATTATTTTCTAAAGATCATCACCTCTTAAAATAATGAATACAAATAGATACAAATGGCGGAGCCCATAACAGCCAATAGCATGATAAAAATAAAATTATTTTATTAATAATCGAGAGAGTACAAATGGATTACAACTCAACCATACCAAGTCTCCTCCTGAAGTGTTATATCTTTACTCTAGATAGAGGTTTGGTGAGTATGTTTGCTGTCTGATCTGTAGTGCAAATGTATTCCAATTTTACAGAATTCCTATCTACCATATCTCTTACATAATGGTAAGGAATTTCAATATGCTTGGACCTGTCATGGAAAACTGGATTCACTGAGAGCTTGATGGAACTTTGATTATCACAATCAATAATCGTAGGATTCATGGCTTGCCCAAATAATCCCACAAGTAACTTCCTCAACTATACTGCTTCTCAGGGGGCCATCACTGCTACAATGTATTCGGCTTCTGTGGAGCTCTGAGCTACTAAAGACTTCTTTCTGCATATCCATGAAATCATAGTTGATCTTAAACTAAAACAGTATCCTAAAGTGCTTTTCATGTCTTCAACACTTCCACCCCAATCTGAATCGGTGAATCCATGCAAATCTAAAGCAACTTTCTCATATTTGAGTCCATAATTAAGAGTGCCTTGTAAGTATCTCATATTGTGTTTAATAGAAACTAGGTGAATCTCCTTTGATTCACACATAAACTGACTTAAGGCATTAACAGCATAGCAAATATCGAGTCTTCTATTTACTAAGTACATAAGGGACCCAATCATTTGTCTGTAGAGAGTAGAATCTATTGGAGGAGATTCTACAGTTGCTTCTTTAAGTTTATGTAAATTAGTGTCCATTGGAGAAGACATAGACTTGCAATTCCATATTCCAAATCTCTTCAAGATATCTAATGTGTAATTTCCTTGATTAAGTATGATACTATCAAAATTTTGTCATACTTCCAATCCTAGGAAGTAATGAAGAAGCCCCAATTCTTTCATCTCAAATTCTCTAGTTAGATCTTTCTTGCACTGATCTATAAGATGATCATCACCTGTGATTAATAAATCATCAACATATAATATCAGAATTAACATATCATCTTTATCTCTTTTATAATATAAGTTTGGATCGGCTTCATTTTTGGAGAATCCTAAGCCGGGGAGATATTTATCAATCCTTTCATACCAAGCCCTAAGACCCTATTTAAGCCCATAGAGAGCTTTCTTGAGCCTACAAACAAATGTGTTAGGATCATGGGTTTCAAATCCTTCCAATTGCTCTCGATAGACTTCTTCTAAAATATTTCTATTTAGGAATGTTGTTTTTACATCCATCTAATGTACCTTCCATCCCTTTGATGCAGTAATTGCTAAGACTGCTTGTATAAAGGTATATCTGGTAATAGGAGCAAAGGTTTCTTCATAATCAATCCCTTCTTTCTAAGAAAATCCTCTAGCTACAAATCTAACTTTATATTTCTCAATACTACCATCAGTAGCATGCTTTATTTTAAATATCCACTTAGAAGAAGCCACGGATTTTCCTTTATGTCTTGGAACAATTTCCCAAACATCATTTTTCATAATTGATTGGTATTCTTTTGTCATAGCTTCTTTCCAAGCTGAATGTTTAATAGCATCAGAAGGATTGGTTGGCTCTGTTTTGGATAAATCAATCATATTTTTTGTATAACTAGAGAATCTTTTAGGTCTTTTAATTTCTCTGGTTGTTCTTAAAGGTGCAACGAAGTCTTGAGCTGCTTCAACTATTTTTATGGCCCAAAGTGGTCTTTTCTTTGAATTTTCTTCAAGGTTCATATTTTGAATTTCATCTTCGATCCCTTCTAAGTTCTCCCTTTGGGATCTAGATTCACAATTTCTTTCAGAACTCGATAAAGGAGAAGGTTCATCAGAACTTATGGCTCTTTTGAATGAAAGATCTCCTCAAAGATTACATCTCTGCTAAGTTAAATAGTTTTTTGTCCAGGTATGAAAATTCTATATGCTTTAGAATTTTCACTATACCCTACAAAGATACCTTTCCTCCCAAAGGGTTCTAACTTGGTTCTCTTTTCTTTTAGAACATGAATATATACAGGACATCCAAAAATTTTGAGATGACTTATATTGGGTTTTACTTTAGTAAATACTTCTTTAGGGGTTTTATCTTTAAGATAGGAGTGAGGGCTTCTATTTTGAATATATACAGTAGTACAAGAGGCTTCTGCCCAAAGATAGTATTCTAGATTTTGGTCAAAAATCATAGCCCTAGCAACTTCTATAATTGTCCTATTCTTTCTTTCAGCTACCCCATTTTGTTCTGGGTTATAAGGAATAGTGTACTCCCTCTTGATCCTTGATTCTTTACAAAACCTTTTAAACAAGTCTAAGGTATATTCTCCTCCATTATCTGTTCTAAGGGTTTTAATTTTATGTCCTAAAAAAATTTCAGTTAATGCTTTGAATTCTTTAAATCTTTGTAGGATTTCTTCTGATTCCTTGCATTTTAAGAAATAAATCCATGTTTTCCTAGAGAATTCATCTATGAACAAGATATAATACCAGAATCCTCCAAGAGAAGGAATGGACATAGGTCAACATAAATCTGAATTAATTAATTATAGTACATTATTTGTTTTCCTATTGCTATCATGAAAGGGACTTCTAGTGCTTTTACCCAAAGCACACCCTTTGCAAATACTAGGGTGATCTTTATTTAATTTGGGTAATCTAGTAACCATCTTTTCCATAGTTGATAAAGTTTTAAAATTTAGATGCCCTAATCTTCTGTGTCATATTTTGTTTGATTCTCAGCTTCGTGAACTAGGGCTTGAATGGATCGACTAGATTTTGTATTCAATTCATACAAATATCCCTTTCTTTGACCAATTAACTTTGCTTTCTTGATGGAAGAGTTCTTATCCCAAGTTAATACTTTGTCATCCACAAATGCAACATTGTTTCCATCATCTTCAAGTGCTATAATTGAGATTAGGTTTCTTTTAATCCCTCGAACATAGAGTACACCTTTAAGAAGAAGAATATTTCCTAATTTTAGTTTCAAAGTAAAACTTTCAATTCCTTCAACTGAGTGTGCAGAGTTATCACCAATGGTAACTTCACCATTAACTTTCTCTATAAAGAATCTAGAGTTTCTTTGTATCCCATTATATGTCTAGAGGATCCATTATCAATCACCCATGCTTTGTTTGAAATTTCATTTGATAGAGAGGAATACAAAACATGGTTCTCAAGATCATAAGTATCTTCTTCTCTAATGACATTTGTACAATTTGCCTATTGTTTGGGATTTTCAGGACAATTAGATCTATAGTGTCCAAATCTTTCACATTTGAAACACTTTATTTTAGATAGATCTTTCTTGAGCTTTCCATTCTTTTGATTTCCCCTTTTCTTCTTGAAATGCTTCTTCTTGCCCTTATAGGAGTTTGCAATAAGAACATGAAGTTCTTCATCTTCTACTTTTGGTTTCCCTCCTTTCTTCAGTTTTCTAGGCTCTTCTTGAAGACAATCATTCTTGACTCTGTTAAAGTCCAGAAGCTGATCTCTAGCACTTATTCCTTGTGCGAATGTTTTCCATGGATCTGGCAATCCATCTATAGCCATAAGCGTTAGTTCGGTGTCATTAGTGATGGTTTCTATGCTTGATAATTCATCTCTAATGTCGGCAACTCTTAGGAAATAAGAGTTTATCGATTCTCCTTTCTTTATCTGGATGTGATTCAGTTGCTTTTTTAGTGCAAGAACCCTAGTTGCATTGTTTACTTCATATGCATTTTGTAATGCATTCATCATATCATAGGCAGTTTGATGATTCGTAAGCATAGGTACGATATCATTTTTAACTCCATCCAAGATGATTTGAATAGCTTTTCTATTTCCATTGCTCCATATGGATTTGTGAGGTTCAACTGGGGGTTTTTTGGATGCTCCATCAACGAATTGTTTTACATTGTTCTCTTCAAGAATCATTAAGATTCTAAATTTCCACGCTTCAAAGTGTTCTTTCCCATCAACCCTATCCCCAGGTCTGATTGTATATGCCATTGAAGATAGGAGAAAATTACTAAGAATATATAAAGTCTGATGACTGAATTTGCAGAGCCCTAGATTTAATAACTTGGCTCTAATACCATGTAAAGTTTTTGCAAATTCTTTTAACTTTGAATCACACTTTTGATTCAGTCATAAATTGTTGAGAATGATATCTTAATATTCTAAATGTTATGAAATGTTGAGGAAGTTAACACCTTGTTTAATGCAGATCCAATACTTCTAAAATTGATCTTGATTGAAGAAGAGTAATTTTGATTTATAATTCGCTAGAGGAAGATACTTGAAGAAGCATACTTAAGTTTTTGTGTGTGTCCTTCAAACTACATTAGCACCCATCTAAATATCTAAACCAAGAGACTTAACCCCCAAAGGACATGTCCCTATACTTGGTTGGCTATCATATCCTTTCTCAAAATTGGTGACCTTTTAAGACTTAGTTTAATATTAAACACTAACTTACATAAAATATTAGTTTAGTATTAATGCAAGCAAATTTGAAAATTCACCGCCTTATAAAGGAAATAATGAGAGTATTTAGAGCCATTCGTAGACATCTAGATTTAGAAGAATAAGTGTGACCTGCACTTATAGACCTGGAGATTATCATGTTACATTCATAACAAGAATGAACCAAAATTGAAAATTGAGAATGTAGATCTTAGATCCTAGTTAAGTCAAGTTACATTTGAACTAGATACTATCAAGATTGAACATGTTGAGTTAGAAAAGTACAACATTATTGTGAAAGGGGAACTACCACAAGCTAAGAAATAGTTAGAGCAACTTTATTCTAGTAGTAAAAAGATAGATTGACAAATATTTCATTAGAGACCTTCTTATGACAAGACAAGACTTGGATATCTGATTGGAGAGAAATCAACCAAGAAAGTTGAAATCATAAGAGAACCAGATCCGGTTATTGAATCCCCTAAGGAATTTGATCCGAGTAAGGTAGAATCAAGCACATCTACTAAAGTATCAAAGGAAGTTGAGTTAATTGATTTGTTAGCTAGAACTAATGAACTCAAGAAAATAGAGCAAGTTAATAAACCTAAGCAAGATGAACCACTCAAGGAAGTAAGACGTAAGTTCAGAAGTAGATGCTTCATATGTAATGAAGTTGGACACATGAAAAGAGATTGCGCAGGTAAGTCTTTTAAACCCATTACTAATTTATATTCTTATAATTGTCATGGTTATGGACATAAGGCAGTAGAATGTAAGAAACCTATGTTTGATGGTAATAATTGATCTGATTTCTAGGATCTAGGTCTATTACAGAGAATGCTAACCAATTACATAAAGTTAATTTTAAAGCTTTAATAAAGAAAAATTAACTTAATTGAAAATAAGAAAGCACAAAATGAGATGATAGAAAGAGAGATAGAGACACAACACATTTGATTTCGGAGTTCGTTTGGGAAGGACTACGTCTCTGGGTCCAGCTCCAATAGGGGGATCGATCCAATTAACTCCAATAAATCAATACAAATGATTTGTGACAATTCCCTTCAAGCACACGTAGAAAAATTCCTCTATGTGCAAGAAAAATTACTAAGTCTCCAAATACACAAAATCTCTCTCACCATTTGCATCATTTCTCCCTTGATTTTCATGCCTTCAAAAGGCCCCTAAACCCTCTTTTTATACAAAATATTTGCCTAATAATAGGGAAAAATATATTTAGACCCTTACAAAAGTCTCCCTTGGAATGAGTCTCATTTCTATTTTATAAATTTGTCCTTATTTATTAATTGCCCTTATTTAGGCAAGGGAGAATCGGGTTTTGACAGACTTTAAATAAAGTTTGTGCTAATAATATTGCAAGCCACTTGCGTGGCGCAATGGTAATGAAGGTTTTGAAAATGCACATAGAAGAGGGAGGTCGGTGGTTCCAACCACCACACTGATCTCTAGCATTTAACTTAAATTAGCACCATCTAAACAATAAATAAAACATTCCTTGAATAGTTCTCAAAGGTTGCCAGTGGTGTAACAGCCACCGGCCGAATTTTAGGGGCCGGTGGTCACGGGTTCAAAACCCAGCACTCCTATCAAATATTTATTATTATTATTTTTTTATTTTTTTTTTATAATTTATTATTATTATTTTTTCTACCTCATCATCTCAAATTTCAATTGGACATATCTTTCACATACGAACTCCATTTTTGATGAAACGAACATTGCTGGAAAGCTCTTGACGAGATCTTCAATTTGAAATCCATTGTTGACCACTTTTGAGATGATTTTATTTTCACCTTTTGACAACCTCTGTACCTAGTTTGACCAAACTTTGACTGGCTATAACTTTTGCGTACGATCTCCTTTTTTGCCCATTCGATGTTGGAGTTTTGGAGATACTTCAATTTTTGGTGAAAATATCCCCCGGATCAATAATGCAAATAGTAGAATGTCTAGGAATACTAACCCTATAGGTAATGAAAGAGGAAGATCACAAAATAGATCTAATGATGGAGAGAAATATGATGGAGAGAAGAACCAATTTGTGTGTTACAAGTGTAACAATCTTGGATACATTGCAAGGAATTATTTAAGAATCAGAATGGAATTAATCAAAGGAGAAATGTACTTATATGTTAGTTATGTAATAACTTTAGACACAAAATAAGATATTGCAAAATGGATAGAAGGGACATTAATAGAAATTTGAATAATAGAAGGAACAACAATGAAAATGATAGAAGGAATGTTAATGGCAGTTATAACAGTCAAAAGGAAGCAATTAAGGAACATGTTGATGAATTCAAAGAAGAATTTGTGACAACTAAAGATCTAGAAATCTCTTAAACAGTTTTGGAGGAACATTTTTTTTGATGCACCTAATAAGATATTGAAGTCACAAATTGTTAGTGACTCATCCTACCTAAATTAAGTAGCTTTAGTTGTGGCAAGGCATCAGTTGGCCATAACTAATATTAGAGAGAGAGTTGGAAGTTGTGCAGTTAATAGGAGGTTACGAACATAAAGAGAAGGCTATGGTCAAGTGTGCAAGTCTTGATATGATCGCAATGAGTAGGAATTGAGAAATCAAGCTTACAGGTATACAGAGACAATATTTGAATATGTGGTAGATACACATTTAATGCACAATGTGATTTGAAATGATTTAAGGATCGCAAACAAGATTGTATGTACCATTTGTTCATGTAAAGTGTCTTGAGTGAATTGAAGAGCCATTTAACAACGAATTGAAGTGTGAAGTGAAGTCTAAGAAGTGAAATGTTGCAGAAGCCCTAAATCATGATTTTAAGGTATTTTGTGAAGCTTGAATCCAAATTTTTTTCCTGTGCTTTTAGCTAAAATTAAAATGGGAAGTCAAAATGTGTATGATGTAAGTGAAAGATCATGATATGAGTTTAGGAAAAATTCATTTGTTTTTTTATTAGATGATTCATTGGGCACATTTTTGCAAGTTTCAAAAAATGGGTTACATGTCAAGAATATCAGAAGTTACATCCATTGTAAGATTGAGAGCATATTGAGGATTTGGGAAAGGTGTGTAACAAAGACTTAATCTTTTAAGTTTGAGTATGTGCACCTAGAGAATTTGAATCTAGTGAAGTATATGTTCTATTCAGAGTTTGGCAATCATGATTGGACACAAATCATTTTGATTAGGGTACAGGATGATATGTTTTGGTTAGGAGATGAGAAGATTGTTATTGATAATGACCTAATTCACAAGGTCACGAGATTGAGTAATGAAGGCTGCAATCCTATTAATGAGAAAAATGTCAGGAAGATGGTTGAGAGAAACCTAAATACGAAGTTTGATGAAAGAAACATGAAGATAGACTCCATTCAAGATAAAGGAGTAAAGTTGTTAACCAAGATATTAGGGTACAAGTAGAACCATGGATCAAGGGTTAACTATGTACCAACTAGATTTTTGCATGCAACTTATGTAATGGCTATGCAAGCAAGAAACATTAATTTATGCGAGATGATCAGATTGCAACTATTGGACAACATTGCAAAGATTAAGAAGACAAAGAATGTAGTTTTCAGATTTGAGTCCTTATTGACTCATATATTCTTTTATGCTACAAGGAAGTTTCCTAGATTGATAAATTGGGATACTAGCAAGTGTGCACTAACATTGGTGACTCAATGCTATAGGTAAAAAATAGAAAATGTCAGAGATGATGACATTGATAGAATGATGAAGAGTTTCTAGTCTAAGATGAAACAAAGGTATAGAATACCTCCCTCTTTGGTAGAGAAGTACAAGGAAGAAATATGCTTCATGGTGGAAACTGACAACACCTACATGGAAGCAGTAATTCCTAGAGTTAAATTTATAAAATGTATGGGATATAAGATGAGCATAGAGCTCATAGAAGGGTATGTTCAAATTATTCTTGAATCTAAGAAGGACATAGAGTACCCTAGATGGGGTACTTATAAAGAAAAGATGAGAATAGTTATTTATGAACTATACAACAAGGAAAACAAGAAAAAGGTAGATAAAGAGATAGATTCCATCCTCAACGAATTGGGCATGACTAGGAAAAACTTTGATAAGATTAAAGGTATTGTGTTGGAGATGAAGGCCAATGGACAGACTGAAGTATTGGCAACAACTCCCATTATAGTTGTAGGACCTTCTGAGGGTGTAATAGTATAACAACCTTGTACACAGACACCATTTTTACCATATGCAACAGTTGCACTAGTACAACCAGTCAGAACAAGAAGTGATCAACCTAGACAACAACCAGAGGTTGAATTATCTATTGTATAAAGGAAATCAGAGAGATTGGTGAAGGTGAAGTATGAACCTGCACCAACAACCAAGAAAATGGTCAAGCAAACCACCAACGAACTTGGAAAGAGAAGAAAACCAATGTAAGTCAGTGATTCTAAGGAATCAGATGATGAAACAGAAGATAGACCAGTAGTCCAGAATGCACAAGAAGGAAGAACAACAACTGGAAAGAAAGCATGGAAGCCAAAGGTAGAAAACCTTAACATGCAAATTATTAATGATGACAATTTTATACAGTTGAATAAACATCATGATTTGTATAGTAATATGAATAGAAGGCAGTTAGAAAATTTCATTATAAGGAACATGATTTTGAGGAACTAAATATTTGAGAATATACTGAATAAAATACCAGAGGATTTGTATAATAGACTTGTAAATAGGAAAAGTAGAATATCATAGGAAGATATGAATATGAGGATCACAATGATTGTAAGGATCTACCTAAGGGCAAGATTCACCCAGGAACTAAGAACTCAAACACAAGTACACAGTAGACCAAAGAGAGAGAGAGAGAGTATGATCAGAATAACAATGTATTCAATAACTGGTTCATTAGAGTACACTAGGAGTGCCTGAATATAAAGGCCTCAGGAGAGCTTCTAGAATGCATAGAAGTTAGCATCATGATATGTCATACAACCAAGCACATGTCCACCAGATATGGGTTATCCTCCATTAAGCACGGAAGTAAGTGCGGTGATGAGAGGATAAGCCTACAAGGGTGTGACACGCAAAATAGTGTTGTAGACACCATGTGCTTAAATAAATTTGTGTACTCTTGTGTTGTCTACATGACAACTCAAAAAAGGTGCACAAACTCCTAAGTGTCTCACAAATAAAAATAATAAAATAATGCAAAATAAATAAATAATGCATTAACCTAAGTAAACTTAAGTAAGTGTAAATAGTAAAGTACATATTTACACCAACACCCCCCCTTAAGTGCAACTTAGGGGAATGCCCTTAAGCTTACAAACTAGGATGAAGATGCATAATGGGTCCTGGCTACTAGGCCATGTTAGGTACCTACGTACATAATGAAGATGCAATCTCCCATAAAGCGGGGAAAGAGGGAAAACCTCATGGGAAAAACCCTCCCCCAAAAAGAGAGATAAGTATGGATGCATCGATGGATGGAGCAATCAAGACCCCCCCATTACGACATACATCTAGCATACATAAGAGAATGAGAGAAGGAAGAGAGACAGAATAGGCTCCCCCCCCAAAAGAAGAATGCCGACAAGTGAAAGCCGCTTCGATGAAGAAGCTGGTCCAAGAATGCAGAATAGTGTTCCTCCCCTTGGGAGGAAACAAAGGCAAAGGTACACTACTAAAGATGTATGCTGGCCCTGAAACCTGCTCAAGTATCCCTATGTTGATGCTAAAGTTCACCCCTTTCAACTGTGCTGAAAAGAATGAATGCAGATCAATCAAGGATGTCTATTGAACCTGTTCCACTAAACCATCTGTCTCCTCTACTGACAAAGAGACCTCCACTAATTTTTGTTCATAAGGATCCATAATCACACCAACCTGCAAAGATTGATCATGTAGAGAATGGACATGAGGGTCAGAGTGAACCCTCGCAACAACTATAGAAGAATAATCATCAATGAGAAGATGTAAGTCCTCAAGTCTATCTCCCATGTCAACTGAAGTTGGAGCTGGAAGATGAGATGTACCATGATGTGTTGGACCTTTCATTGTGGCAATATAAGCACGTGGACTAGACTGATGTGATCGCTCACTGCAACTGTCGATAGAACCCCACATGTCTGAACCTGTTGAAGCACTATCGCTGGTGTCACTATCAGTTTCCACTGTGTATGAAGTGCCCAATCTGAAACATGTGGAGTCAAAAATAGGAAAAGTAGTGTTCCAACATGAGGTTGACATAACTTATGTAGCTCTAACAACTGTATCTATTGCAAAATTAGTAGCCAGTCCATCAACAACAATAATAGTGACATTAGATGATGAAGATCAAAAAGGTTTGATGAGCACATTAAGTAAGTAGTTTGAGAAAAATAAATCAATAAATTCTTTGGAGAAGACATTAATTGAAGTCTTGGATAGAATGCAAAAGATAGTTACTACAACTATAGCTATTCCAAACTTGCAGTCGAAAGCCATGGAGTTGGTGAAAAAACATAGTATGCACCCATGTGCGCAATGATTTGAAGGCACTTGATGAAAACATCAAGGGATTGAGAAAGAATATTGATGAAGGGAAAATATTGTACGGAAAATGTGCACATTCATACATGTACCTTACGAAATTTGAGAGTCAGATAAAAGGTAAGCTAAGTGAACTTGAAAGATTCATTGTCAAGTTATAACTCCCATAATCCAATGTTGAAGACTATGGAGCAAAAGTAGAGAAGATACATGGTATGATCAGAGACTTGGAATCTGATAAAGAGAAAGCAACAAGGAGATTCTCTTGTCTTAGAGAAATTTTGTCATCAAAATTCAGCATTTTACAAAGACAACTTGAGGAATGTCTTAGATCTAAGGCTTCCTATGACAAGTTTGCATATACTGACTTGAGTGCAGTTGAAGTGGCATCCTATGTACTTTGCGCACTAATCAGTATCTCAAAGATAGTAAAGGAGATCTGGAAGAAAGAGATAGAAAGACTAAAGGTTGTTTATGCACATTGTTTTTCTAGATTAATAGGTTGATCAGCAGCAAAACACCCAAAGTTTTGTGGATACAATTTTTGACACCTTTGCCATTGATGTCAGAGGGGGAGTATTATGTAGAGAAGGAAAAATTGTATAGATGTATATGTATATGTAAGGGGGAGATTATGTATGTATCAATGTAAAGGAGTGATAAGGAATGTAATGATCCATCAAAACATGAGTAAAATTGTAATGTTTTGAAGGCAATTGTGTGTAGTTACTTTTATTTATTTATTGTTATGTATGACATCATTTTGGGACATAGCCAATTTTATCAAATGTTGCCATCAATGCCAAAGGGGGATATTATTGGAAATATGGTCAACTAGATGTCTTGATGGTTGTCATTTATGGCAACATACATTCAACATTTCATTTATGCATTTAGAGTTAGAAAATTGTCTAAGTGTTAGATAGTTTACAACAACATAGTAAACAAATGTTAAGTGTACAGATGACTCGATGAGAGTTAGCTCATGTGCAATTGAGGGAAGCTTCATGACAATATCATGATGATGTGTGCCAATGTGCATATGTGTACAAATAGTATGACATAAGTTATGATTAAAATACCAATGCAGGTATTTGACAGTGTAGAGTAGAGCATAGCAGAGAATTTGATTGTACGACCTTAGGAATTATTTTTTCTACAAAATAATTACTAAGTTATGATGAGTCAACTATGTGGATATTAATCCATAAGTTATTTTATTATGTCAAGCGTGTGAACACATGAAGGTTGATAGTGCAAAGTTTTGTAAATATGCAAGCTATAAGTAAAGATCTTGTCTTGCGAAGACAAGTGTGCTATCTCTGATAGACGAGAAAGTGTTATGTGATGTGAGCTATTGTACAAAGAGCTTGAAATATTTGTGAGCCTTATGTGATGCAAATTTTGATGTGTAATCAAAACAAGTGCAAACTACAACAAACAACAAGTATTGCATGTATAACTATTCTTATAAAGAACTGAATTGTATAATTGCATGTTAGGGCAGTGGGCTCTTCTTGCATACATTGTATTTGTTCTACCAACTCCTAACATGGTTGAGGCTTCTAACAAGGCCTAGTCTCCTAACAGGGACTCAAGACACTATATGTACTTCATAGACTCCTAACAGGGTCAATATCCTTAACAAGATCCTATTGTTTAGTGAATCATCTAGTGGGTATCATCCCCACCGAGGTTTTCCCTTGGCCAGGGTTTCCCTAGTTAACAAATAATGGTTTTTTTGATAAGATAAACAGGTTTTAAGGGATCCTGAAACCCATAAGTTTTACAAAAACAAGGCTGATAATAAGCAAAAGAAGCCCAACCAAAACAGAGGTCCAGCAGCTGAAAAAAAGCTCGAAGGCCCAGTCCAAAACAAAGGCCCACAAAAAAGGCCAAAAAACAAACAAACTAAAACAGACTACATAAAGCCTATCCAAAAGCCAAAAGCCAGGAAGATGAAAAGACAAAAGACAAGAAAACTAGTCTTCAGTTATCTTCTCCATTTCTTGCATAGTCTAAGCTGCCTCAACTATCTTTTGTTGCTCCTTTGCCATTTGATCCTGGACCTTCTCCATGCCCTGATCCATACTGGTGAACGTACTGATTGTGGCCTTGTCATCATCCAGCCTAGCCTTATCCCTGTTCTGTCCTCCCTCCTCCACCAACAGGCCCCTGTCCTTAAGTTTACCAGCAAGGGATTGGATGTTGTCATTCATCAAACTCAAGAGAGAAATCATCTGACTTGTCGGGTTGTGGTTGTAGTTTTCAAAATTTCTAAATCTCCTTTCATTTAAGCTTTCTCTGTTATCCTGGTCCTCCTGGCTATCATTACCTATCTTATTCTTAGTACTTTCCATCTGGGATACCCTTTCTCTAACTTCCTCCAGCTCATGGAAGAGCCATTTGATTGATCTGAAGTTGTCAATCATACTACTACGGGCATTATTCAGAAGGTTCATTCTAGTCTCCCTTGCGTTGTCTGAAATGGCCAAGATAGCTGGGGCTATGAGCTCATTGAGCCTAGGCTGCTCCAGGTTGTCCACCAAGATCTGAGGGTTCATAACTTCCCTAAAAATCCCCATAGTAGCAGTCCTCACATTGAAATTTTGCCAGGCCTTTCTCCTATTTTTGACCTGCACTTCCCCCTCATTCTCACCAGTGATGACATCCACTTTTTCCTCCGAAGGAGGCTGATACTGGACAGGGAGAGGGGAAGAGGAATAACATCCGTCCTCTGATTTCTAGTCTCCTCAACTCTCACTACCTCCCTCTTCCATTTTTTCCCAGGTTTCTCCTCTTCCAACTCCTCCTCCGACACTTTGTCAGAATCTTTCGTATCCATTTCCTCCTCCTCCTCAACATAACCCTCTTTTGCTTGAGCTTGGTCGTTATCCCTAGGGCTTTTCCTGCTGGGAGTTGTAGCTGTGGACTGTTTCCTGTCTTGACCTTCTTTCTTCTTTCCTGAGGAAACATTCTCCTCCTCCGAGCTAACACTCTCAATATCATCAGAGTCTGAAGAAAAGTTGGAGCTGCCTTTGTCAACATCCTCAACATGGGGAGGGTTTTTGCATATAGACTGAGCTTTGAAATGCTCATGGATGAGGAGTAATAATCCCTCATGCAAAGTAGGGTTAACAGTGGCTTTCTTCTTGAAACTAGAGATTGCTTTGTTCATAGAAGTGAGAAGGTAAAAGGGAATGGAAATTCTACTCTTATGGCGAAAATGATTTAAAATCACAAAATGTTGAGTTCTGACCAGATCAAACCTAGGGTCCAGGGTTACATAATCAATGAGGGCATATAAAACATACCTCCAGAACTTCTTTATAGTCTCCGTCACATAGAAAGACTCTTTCTTTTCCAGCTTGTTCATCTCTGCAGAATTTTTCATGAACTCCTTGACTGCATTGGATGAAAGTTTCTTGTCCCTGTAGAATTTGAAACCCTCCATAAGGATACCAGTGACCTCCGCAACCACCTCCTCTGTGATTTGGAAAGAAACCCTGTTCACCTTGACCTTGCCATTGTTCCACGAGTTCACCATGTTGTTGGTGACCTCAGGGTCAAAACCATGGAGTTTCTCGAAAAAAATTGCTGCCCCGCCCTTTTCTAGTTTTTTCCAGACTTTGCCCATATTCTTCCACTTCTCCACTTCACCCACCGGCTCCTTTCTGCTCCGTTCTCCAGTCATGACCTCCATTTTTTCTTCAACTACTCTCATGAGCCCCAATCTCTGCAAAAAAATTCCAGCCAAGATTTTGGCTCTGTTTCTATTATTGGGTTTGTGATCATTCGCCTCTCCAATACAATAGCAAGTGAAAATGATAATGATCCTCCAAATGTGTCGAAATGACAAAAAAAATCCCTTGAGATTACGAAAACCAAGAAACTTATTATGGCTCGTACCAACATCCAATCTTTCTTTATTAAACATGATAACAATTAGATTAACCCATACTTCTGTGGATTTTCTCCAGCTCGATTAGTGACTTAGACTCCATCGAAAAATCTTTTCCGGAATGCCAGATCATCTCTTTGTCTGCTCCCACCCTTTTGTTAGCGAACCAGTCAACAACTGGGTTTGCCTCTCTAAATGCATGAGTGACGTGGACCTTCTCAAATTTTGTGAGGTCGACACGTGTCTCATCAATTATATTTGCAATCGACCACAAGGGGGGGGAGATTCCATTAATATTTTTAATTATGTTTTTGGAGTCCCCTTCAAGCCAAAGTTTGGAAATGCTAGCTTTACCAAACTGCACACGGCTCTGGCTTTGGCCAAATGGTTAGTCTAGGTTCCAAGCGGGAGAGCAAAGGCCGCAATCCCCTCCCCAAAACTGTTTCTTATAATTCCACCACTTCCAGAGGGGCCAGGGTTCCCCTTAGAAGCGCCATCAAAGTTGGCTTTTGACCATCCTTCTGGGGGTAGAATCCATCTAGCATCCTGTCTTTTGGGATTCTTGTCTTTTTCTTTAACCGTCTTCCTGTCCCCTATATCAACTTCCCCCTCCTTCATCACTTGAAGGTGATCTTTTATGTTTTTCAAAATCTTCCTTCCCAGAATTATTGTCGGCTCCTCTCTATCCCTGAAAATTCTGTTGTTCCTTTCCTTCCAGATGCTCCAGCAGAAGTGAGGCAAAAACCAGGCATAATTATCCTGTCGGCCTGCAATTTTACAAAGGCTTTTCCAGTGACTGAAAAAGTCAATAAGGTTATCTGGCCAGCACCAGAGAATCTCCATTTCTTGATTAAGAGAACTCCACATGTCCCTAGCAAAGTCACATTGAATGAAGATATGATTTCCCAACTCAGACTGGTTTTTATAGAGCGGGCATCTGCTGGGCATAACATGGCCTCTCTTCATGAGATTATCTTGTGTTAGGATTTTGTTCTAAAGGGCCAGCCAATAAAATATGTTGATCTTTGGAGTGAGGCCCGTGAGCCAGGCATCCACCCAAGGGGGTTTCTTCTTTAAACCCCAGAGAGAGTTGTAGCTAGAAGCAATAGAATAACTTCCATTGGGATTATCCCTCCAGACCAGCTCATCCTTATTATTACTAGGGATCAAAGAGTTAAGCATAGTCATTATTGGTTTCAAATCCTCAGAAATGAGGGAAAGGTCTCTCCATTCCTAACCAACCCTATAATTGCTTACTTTAAACCCATATAGCTCCGTGCATTTTTGCACCCATCTCTCAAAAACTGGGTTGTTAGAAAGTGGGCCTTGACATAACCACCTGTCAGACCAAAACTGAATATCCTCCCCATTGCCTAGTTTCCAAGAGACCCTCGCCTTAGCCAGGTCCCTGGTCTTCAGGATACCATTCCAAATAGTCGACCCTTTAGGGATGTCCTCATTGAATAAAGTAAAATGAAGAGAGGGTCTTCTGAGGTATTTATTTTCCAGAATGTCTCTCCATTCACCAGTGTTATTGAAGATTCACCAGATTTGTTTTGCAAGAAGCGCCTTATTGAGATGGGTAAGCTTTCTAATGTCCAGACCACCATACCTCTTGGGGAGGCAGACCTTCTCCCAGGCAACAAGAGGGTACCTTTTCTTTCCTTCAAGTCTGGTCCATAGAAAGTCTCTTTGGATTTTCTCCATTTTCTCTGCAGATTTCACAGGAATTCCAAAAAGGCTCAGAGCATAAATGGGAAGGTTCTGAAGAGTGGATTTGTCCAGTAAACATTTCCCAGCCTGGCTGAGAGAGGGACCTTTCCATCCAACTATCTTCTTGTTGAATCTATCCAGAATACCATTCCAGAAAGAGTCGGGGGGGGGGAGGAGCCCAAGGGGAGCCCTAGATAGGATGAAGGGAGAGAGCCCACCCCACAACCAAGGATTCTGGCAATTTTCCTTTGTCTAACTTCAGGGGTGTTAACAAAGAAGGTCAAGCTTTTGTTCCAGTTAATTAGTTGTCCAGTCCCTCTGGAGTAAGTATCAAGAACCTCTTTCAAAGTCTTAGCTTCTTTCACAGAAGCTTCCCCCCCCCATTATAGTGTTGTCCACAAATTGCTGGTGAGTGAAGGGGACATTTCTCGAAGAAGGCTTAATCCCTTTAAGACTTCCTTCAGACTTTTTACGTTCAATAAGCCTCCCAATGCATTCAGCTAAAATAATGAAGAGGATAGGTAAGAGGGGGTCTCCCTGCCTAAGACCTCTAGAAGGTTTAAAGAAATCAAAGGGGGCTCCATTAATCAGAACAACAAGAGAGGAGGCAGACACCAATTGAGAAATGAGTTTACACACTTTATTGTCAAAACCAAAGGCCTAAAGGACCTTCCCAAGAAAGGACCAGTCCACCCGATCATAGGCTTTTGAAAGATCCAGTTTGAGCAACATACCTTCCTGCTTGGAAGCTTCTAAAGAATGAACAACCTCATGAACCATCAGCACTGAGTCCAAGATTTGTCTCCAAGGAACAAAGCCAGATTGTTGCTGCGATATGATCAGATGCAGGATTTTAAGCATTCTAGAAGTGAGAACTTTAGAGATGATCTTGTAGAAAGAGTTGCACAAACTGATAGGCCTGAACTTGTCGAAAGAGTCAGCCCCTGGGGATTTAGGGATGAGAACAAGAAGGTAGAATTTATCTCCTTAAGAATACTTCTAGCTCCGAAGAACTCCTGAACTACCTTAACCACATCCCCCATGACCACCGGCCAGTACATTTGGAAGAAAAAGGTGGGAAACCCATCTGGACCAGGTGATGTGTCACCGGGTAGGGAGAAAAGGGCCTCTCTAACTTCCAAAGCATTAGGAATAACAAATAATGGTGTTATGAGTTATCTATGTGCATGGTTATATTTTTTGTTCAACATTGTTGGTTTACTTTCATATGCAAGTTATAACGTAATTGACAATATTAAGTTGTGGGCAAAAGTTTGTAGAATACTGATTTACGTGCCACCCCCCCCCCCCCCTTCAGTATTATCTATTTCTAAAAGGTGTATTATCCATAACAAAATTTCCTTACGTGATTATGAGCTACTAAACAAAGAAATTTCTTTTGAAGAGATTCATAAAGCTATATCCACCTTAAAGAATGATAAAGCCCTAGGACCTAACAGTTTACCAATTAAATTTTATAAAACCAATATCAATTGGATTTGTAATGACCTTTACAATATATATACTAAAGCCTTCAATAAAGGATCCCTTGGTAGTTCTATTAACAAAGGGTTCATCAAATTAATTCCTAAAGATGGGGATAAGGTTGTCCTCAAAAATTGGAGATCCATGACACTCTTTAATGTTTCTTACAAGATTCTTATGAAAATCTTGGCCCTTAGACTTGAACGAACCCCCCCGCCCAAGTTTGTCTACCCCACTCAAACTAGCTTTATAAAGGGTAGGTACATTCTTGAGAATCTGATCACCAACTAAGAGGCCATGAACTAGGCTAATCATTATAATAAAAAAGTGGCTATGTTTCTTCTTGTCTTTGAAAAGGCTTGTGACAGAGTGGAATGATACTTTATTCTGATGGTGCTTGAGGCCTTTGGTTTCCCTAGCTTGTTCTGCAAGATGGTCTTGATTTTACTCAAAGATGATTCAACCCAAATCAATATTAACGGCTCCCTCTCCCCCCATTTTCTGCTTATGGAAAGGATGCCCCCTTGCCCCTACTCTCTTTGTGATTTCCTTAGATGCTCTATCTTACATCCTCAAAGAAAATTATATTTCTACTTGTATTAAAGTTATAACTCTGCCAGATAATTCTAAACTTACTCAATGCCAATTCATTGATGATACCACCTTGTTCTTTGAAGTCAATGAAACTAACTTTGAGATTCTCCATAGTAAACTTAAATTCTTGTGCTCTATATATGGTGCTTGGTTATCTCAATCCAAGTCAACCATCTTGGGGTGGGATAACCAGCCTCCAGATTGGATTATTAAATATGGATACCAATGGGTGGGTCCTCAGAAAATTGTACGCTACCTTGGCATACCATTTCCTATGGATCACTCACTCAAGGAAATATGGTTATGGATTAAGGAAAAAATCAATAAAAAGTTGACCAAGTGGCATAATAGATCTCTCTCCATGGCAGGAAGAGTTTAGGTTTGCCAAAAGATCACCTCTTCCTACAACATCTACTATTCATCTGCCTAGATGTTTAGCAATTATCAAATTTTGGAAATTTAAAAGGTCATCAAGAATTTTCTTTGGTCTAATGGTAAAGGCAATAAGAAGATGCACTCTGTCAAATGGGATTGATGTCGCATGGATAATAAAATTAATTTAATTATTATTTATTTCTATGATGATTGATCATGAAAGATTCCTCAAAGTTGGGCATGCCACAATGTTTGAGATGAAGAACAGTTATGACTGGAGGAGAACAATGGACAACCTCTCCACCTTTGAAGATGCGATGGCTTTGCTGAACCAAGAGACCAAGAAGAGCAAAAACGCTTCAAACGAGAAGACTCTTATGCTGGATCAGATCTAGGATAGAATGAATATCGTTTGGATGGAAGGCTTGAAAGGGTGGACTACTTGGGCTCCACTTTATGCCCATCTGTTGCACTAGTTTTACTTTGCTTTCCTCTTCTTTGTATATTCCGCAATTGTATATGATGGACAATTTTTTTTTTTAATACTTGTTGTATTTAAATACTTGATAGTCAGTCGATACGCCTGGTGTGAGGCCTCGCCTCCTAGAGTATTTTTTATCTTTTTACTTATCTCTCTCTCTCTCTCTCTCGATATATATATATGATCAACATTTTTAGCAAATTATTATTTATTGATATATAATATTTTCAAATATCTAAACATAGTATGAATTAAGTATGTTTAGATGTTTGAAAAGATTATATATCAATAAATACTAATAGAATTAATTAATAAAATAATTTAATAGAAATAAATAATAATAAAGATATCAATAAATAATAACAAAATTCTAACATAACTTAATTTGGTGAGTTTTAAGTTATTTTATAATTAAAATTTAGCTAGGAAATTAAAACTAATTTAATAATGAATAAAAAAAAATATGGATAATTCATGCAAAGTAAGGTTCACATAGGACTTAACTAATTCATTATTTATCAATTGAAAAATAATTATTAATTAAATAGACTTTGGTATTAAAAAACAAAAATATATTTGTATAGTAAAATATTTTTTATATTTTTTTAATACAATATAAAATATTTTTTAAATATATAAACTTAATGAATAATAGAAATAATTAATAAATTAAATTGAGTTAAAAGAAAATAAAAATGCCACTCATAACATTTATTAAAAAAAAAGCAAGCATAAAAAAATGAAAAACTATTGAACTATTTTACGAAAGGGTAGTTTTTTTTAGCTAGCTAACACTCATATATATTATTTCAAAATAATAAGTTTTTTTCCAAACACCATTGCATAACCAATAAATTTGGCATATAGAGAATTGACCTATCATTAAGGAAAAATATTATTGTACAAAACAACTGGGGGCACTCACTGAAGTACGACAACATATCCTACGAACAAGGGCATGTATGGATTGCAAACATAAACATATATTTACGTTTTAGTTTAGCATATAAGTGTTGCCATGAATTAGAAGCTTTCCATTACATTTAACATTCGATTTCAAATTCACAATTAAATGTACAACTTGACTCAACACTTACCCCAATACCCACCAAAAGAGGAATTTTATACTTGTGTGCCTTACCCCATGTCCCCATGCACCCATTTAACTCTAATTTCTACTTAATATTAAGCAGTCAAAGTGTTTCCATGCATATTTACTATGACAAGAAAAGGATAAAATATAGTCTCCACCTATTTTGGTGGAACATCCACAGCTTAAAAAATAAAAATAAGGATTGAAAAAAAGGAGGCACCATTGCTAATTGAGAAAAGCAATACGTGGCTCCACAATCTATTTTCCCTCCTTTTCTTCGTCTCCAAACTATTTTTAATAAATGATTTTATTTTAAGATTGAAATAAGCCTAACAGCCACATGAGGATCTACTCTTATTAATCCGACAAGACTAATGTTTTTATTCTCACAAGTTTCCAATTAATTAGCATTCGAGATCGTGATTAATCAAAACTTATAATGTCTGGCTTTTTGTGGTGGCAGTTTTTATTTTTTCCAAGTTTACAATTAATTAGCATTGAAGTTGTGATTAATCAAAACTTATAATGTTTGGCTTTTTTTGCGCAGTTTTTTATTTTTCTATTAAAAATATAGGGTTTTTGGACTCGTAAGAAATGAGGAGATAAAATATTTATGATCTAAATAGTAATACAAATTTTGTCATTTTGGGTACCGGAGTAGATTGTAATTGTAAGCGCGCATAAATTTGTTAATTTGTGATTAATGAAAACTTAGAATGTTTGGCTTTTTTGGTGGCAGTTTTTATTTTTTTAAGTTTACAATTAATTAGCATTGAAGTTGTGATTAGTCAGAACTTATAATGTTTGGCTTTTTTTTGCGTAGATTTAATTTTTCTATTAAAAATAAGGGTTTTTGGCCTCGTCAATAAGAAATGAGGAGATAAAATATTTATGATCTTAATGTTAGGAACAAATAGTAACAAATTTTGTCATTTTGGGTACCAGAGTAATTGTAAGCACGCATAAATTTGTTAATTTAGAAATGTATTTTAAATTTATATAAAAATAATAAATTTATATGAAATTATAAATTAAATAAAAATAATAAATAGTTATATTTGTTCCAATAAAAAATTAAAAATGTTTATTTTTATAAATATTTTATTTTATATTATGTTATACTTGTATTTTTCTTCATCCTTAAAGTCAATTGTTTGTCTTGGGAGTGCCTAAGTTGAAGTTAAAGTTGAACCTTCGGGTCAGTTCAAGTTCAACTTCAAGTTCAAAGTTCAAAATCAGGTTAGTTCAAGTTCAAGTTCAAGAATTAGGGTATTAGTTTATAATTCATGCCAGAATTCAAGTTCGAGTTTTAGTTTCAAACTTCAAGCTCATTGGTTCAAAGGGGCAATCATTAATACATCTCCATGGTTCATCTGCGCATTCAAGTTCAAAGGTTAAGTTCTTTGGAGATTTGGTCAAACACAAGGGAGAGTTATTGCCAAAATTTTGATATAATGGGTAACCTGATATGTGGGATGAGAAATCTAATAGGGAGATATCAAATATATTGGTTAAAGAGACAATGAGGAGTTTTGTTCTGTGAAAAGACAGCATCCCGAGTTTAAGTTAAACTTGAACTTGAACCAGAGATTTCAAAGTTCAACTTCAACTTCAATTTTGAATCCAATTTTAAGTCCAAGCTTCAATTTTTAGAAGTCTCGGTTAAAACTCAAGCTTTGAGCCTAAAGGGCTCAATTACCAATGCATTCCAAGGTGAAAATAATGGTGATTTCTCATTTCAATGTGGAGAATATTTTAATGAGGAATCAGATTTCAACCATGCTCAGTTTAACAGGGGAAATTCAATTTAACTGAGACTCACAAAATACAAGGGTGCTTGCCTATGCTAAAGATATTATGACCCATGTCCTACCAAATGATAATAGCCAACATGAATTGTTCAACATCTATTAGTTTATAAAGTTGGAGTAGTAAAAATCTGATTTTGCTGATAGTAATTTGAACACAAATTTTTTGCAGTAAGAAAAAATCAGTCCCAGTGCAGGGAGCATAACATTTTATTCCACCGTTGGATTTTGCTCAATTTTTTATATGTTGTAGAAAATCAAGTTTTCTACATGTTCACCATAGCGATCTTCAAATTTTAGTCAAGGTCAAAAGTTATAATGGACTATATGTGGGTCTGTCAACATACCAGCAAATACAAATGTGTTGCAGTCAGAAAAACAATCATGTTGCGGGGGCCACATCTTTTAATCCGACTATTTGATTGAGCTAAATTTTGGATATTTTTGAGGAAATCTAGTTATCTAAATTATCTCTAAGAAGTTTTGTAAAATTCATAACGAATCAAAAGTTATGACTATTTAAGCGCAACAGTATATAAATTACCAATGACAATCACAAGATCATGACAACAATTGTTACCAGCATATGCCACCTATCCAAGAATGCACATAGGATTCATTTTAAATTTGGTAAATAGATTTTTTTAATATTCTAAAGTGGTAAGAAGATGATTATTCACGAGAATGATTAAACTGATTTTCAAGAAACGGTTATAGGAACCAAAACACAACCCAAGATGTTATTTATTGCAAATTTCAGATGTAGTGGGGGTTCTTCTCTTCACCAGAAGTTCTACAGCTACAGGAAGGACAGAATACATTTTTATGTGCAGTGATTGTAACAGGGAGGAGGAATAGAAGTTTTATTTTTATTTTTTCTACAACTTGACTGTAATGACAAGGATAAAATGATATTGTTATTATTTTGTTATGTACTTGAAATAAAAGAGAGTTTCATATATCAGATTCTAAATTTTGAATACGATTTTCTTGGATTGAAAATGGTTATATAGTCATTTCTTTCGTGTTTTAGGTACAATTCTACATTATCATTCATAGTCAACAGAATGAAATAAGGTTTCTTTGCACTTCCCCTGTGATATGAAAGACTGGATAGATGGTCATGTGGTTGTTTGTTCATTTTTCTTTTCTCATTGTCCAGTTTATAAATCTCATAATCGCATTTCTCCCATAGTGATGGGTAAATGCTAGAAAGCCTTTATGTCTCCTGGTAAAAGACATAACCAACTATTTAAATTCTTTGAATATATTTCTAAGAGGGAGTTGTACCTCTCAATTCAGAGGAAAGCTATCAATCTCATGATAGTATTTCCAACTGTTAGTGGCAGTTGTTCTTCTATTTGGGCATTTTGAGTCATTATTTGTATTTAATTTTGGAAAGAGTAAATAAAGATATTCTTGAAATTCTAGAAGATTGTGATCAGCCTATTCTGGAACATGTTTACTTTGAAAATAGACTTGGTGTTGATAACAAAGAAAAATCAGATTTAAGGAGTTACTCTCATTCTGAAAATCTAATCAAAAGAGGAAGTTACAAAACAAATTTTTAGCATCATGATAGTCAAATCAAAATGTTGCATCCATATGGAGATCAAGCATTGAGGGCACACAAAAAATCAAAATTCTATGGAGCAAAATGGTTGTTTGGGCCTGACATACTGATTCAATTTTTTTTCCAAAACATAGTGATCATACCCTTTCTTGCATCTGCTGCTCAATGGTTGCTTAGAGTGGTGCATCTCATTTTCCAGCCACTTTTCCACACCGGCATATATTTTTCCGAACCAGTTAATAGTTTTCCATGAGCAGTCAGGTATATTCTTCTGAGTATGGTTTGCTTGCCCTATTCTTGTACATAAAGTTTTGGTTGTGCTTAGTTTTAGTTTGTTGGTTTTTGGCTTGTTGTAGCTTAGGGTTTTGGCGTTCTCCCTATCCTTCACTCCTCTCTGCAAGAAGTTCCTCTATCCTCTATGCTTTAATGACTCTATTTCCAATGGCTAGACAATAGTCTCAACCAGAGATTATTGGATTCTTCATGCACTTTATAGTACACATCCCTAGTCATAGTCAATTGTTATACTTGTATTTTTCTTCATCCTTAAAGTCAATTGTTTATGTCTTGGGGGTGCCTAAGTTGAAGTTAAAGTTGAACCTTCGGGTCAGTTCAAGTTCAACTTCAAGTTTGAAGTTCAAAATCAGGTTAGTTCAAGTTCAAGTTCAAGAATTAGAGTTTTAGTTTATGATTCATGCCATAATTCAAGTTTGAGTTTTAGTTTCAAACTTCAAGCTCATTGGTTCAAAGGCACAATCATTAATACATCTCCGTGGTTCATCTGTGCATTCAAGTTCAAAGCATTGCTTCAAGTTCAAAGGTTAAGTTCTTTGGAAATTTGGTCAAACACAAGGGAGAGTTATTGCTAAAATTTTGATATAATGGGTAACCTGATATGTGGGATGAGAAATCTAATTGGGAGATATCAGATATATTGGTTAAAGAGACAATGAGGAGGTTTGTTCTGTGAAAAGACAGCATCCCGAGTTTAAGTTAAACTTGAACTTGAACCAGAGATTTCAAAGTTCAACTTCAACTTCAATTTCGAATCCAATTTTAAGTCCAAGCTTCAATTTTTAGAAGTCTCAGTTAAAACTCAAGCTCTAAGTCTGAAGGGCTCAATTACCAATGCATTCCAAGGTGAAAATAATGGTGATTTCTCATTTCAGTGTGAGGAATCAGATTTCAGCCATGCTCAGTTTAACAGGGGAAATTCAATTTAATTGAGACTCTCAAAATACAAGGGTGCTCGCCTATGCTAAAGATATTATGACCCATGTCCTGCCAAATGATAATAACCAACATGAATTGTTCAACATCTATTAGTTTATAAAGTTGGAGCAGTAAAAAATTGATTTTGCTAATAGTAATTTGAACACAAATTTTTTACAGTAAGAAAAAATCAGTCCCAGTGCGAGGAGCATAACTTTTTATTCCATTGTTGGATTTTGCTCAATTTTTGATATGTTGTAGAAAATCAAGTTTTCTAAATCTTCACTAGAGCGATCTTCAAAATTTGGCCAAGGTCAAAAGTTATAATGGACTGTATGCGGGTCTGTCAACATACCAGCAAATATAAATGTGTTGCAGTCAGATAAATAGTCATGTTGCGGAGGCCACATATTTTAATCCGACTATTGGATTGAGCTAAAATTCGGATATGTTTGAGAAAATCTAGTTATCTAAATTCTCTCCAAGCCATTTTGTAAAATTCATCACGGATAAAAAGTTATGACTATTTAAGCGCAGTAGTATATAAATTACCAATGACAGTCATAAGATCGTGACAACAATTTGTTACCAGCATATGCCACCTGTCCAAGAATGCACATGAGATTCATTTTAAATTTGGTAAATAGATTTTTTATAATTTATGAAACTTTAAAATGGCTCAACTATTAAATATTCTAAAGTGATAAGAAAAATATTATTCACGAGAATGATTAAACTGATTTTAAAGAAATGGTTATAGGAACCGAAACACAACCCAAGATGTTATTTATTGCAAGTTTCAGAGGTAGTGGGGGTTCTTCTCTTCAGCAGAAGTTCTACAGCTACATGAAGGAAAGAATACATTTTTATGTGCAATGATTGTAACAGGGAGGAGGAATGTAAGTTTTATTTTTATTTTTTCTGCAACTTGACTGTAATGACAGGGATAAAATGATATTGTTATTATTTTGTTATGCATCTGAAATAAAAGAGAGTTTCATATATCAGATTCTAAAGTCTAAATATGATTTTCTTGAATTGAAAATAGTTATATAGTCATTTCTTTCATGTTTTAGGTGTAGTTCTGCATTATCATTCAGAGTCAGCAAAATAAAATAAGGTTTCTTTGCACTTCTCCTATGATATGAAAGACTGGGTAGATGGTCATGTGGTTGTTTGTTCATTTTTCTTTTCTCATTGTCCAATTTATAAATCTTATAATCACATTTCTCCCATAGTGATGGGTAAATGCTAGAAAGCCTTTGTGTCTTTTGGTAAAAGACATAATCAGCGATTTAAATTCTTTGAATATCTTTCTAAGAGGGAGTTGTACCTCTCAATTCAAAGGAAAGCTATCAATCTCATGATAGTATTTCCAACTGTTAGTGGTTGTTGTTCTTCTATTTGGGCATTTTGAGTCATTATTTGTATTTAATTTTGAAAGGACAAATCTGTTTACTAACATATTAGAAGACAATTTTCATCTATATAATAGTTTTTATAAATCAAATTAGAATTTCATCAATAATTAGAATATATTTAATGATATCAAAATTATATTAATTTTATTATTAAAATATTTAAAATAAAATATAGTTCTTTTTATTTTCTATGTGAATTATTTAAATATTGTTTAAATGAATTTGAAGCGAGATAAAAAAATCAAAATAATATATTTTAAATATTTTATTAGTTCTACCTGAACTAATGGAATCGTTTGATTTCATTTCTCTTATTTGTCCAAGTCAATGGACCAATCAACATGCAAAATTAAAATTTCCTACCACAAAATACAATAGTTAATTTTTAATATTTATTTTAAATAATTTAAAACTATGAAATTTTAATTTTTTTATTGGTCAAAACAATGAAAAAAATCAAATTTCTTAAAACCAATATAAAATTCATTATTTAATAATAATAATAACAATGAAACAAATTTATTAAATAATAATCATAATAATCACATGGAGTTTCTTGAACCTTCCGTGAAGTTCTAGATTGGACATAAACTTTCCCTAGGATCCAAACCTAGGGTCCGTTTGGTTCGTGGAATTTAAAAAATTCAGATTTCTACAAACCTTGGTTTAGCCAAATCAAAGTTTTGTATATCTTCATTCTGATTTTTGGGATGTTAACTGAAACCGTTTGTTTCACTGGGAAGATGCGTGGGAAGACACATTTTTATGCGTAAGCTTGGAGTTGAAGGCAAATTCCAAAAAGTAGTCCACTCTATTATTTTTACACTCCTTAAAAAACAAAACCGGGTTTTGATTTTCAATTCCTACTTTTTTAAGAAAGTTGGAAATTCTGGTTGTGAGGCAAAATTGGAAGTCCCATATGTTGATTCCATTTTGCAAATTTTGAAACAAACACACAAATTTTCAAATCCATTTTTTGAAAAAACCAATTCCCGCCATCTTCTAAGAACCAAACGGCTAGATTGGGCAGAGTTTTGATGAACAGATAAACAGATTAGGTGTTCTTGACGAGTTCATCCGCAAAAGTGGATGAGAGATGTAGATGTCCAGAGCGCAGATTATGATAAGAAACAACATTAGAGTGACTCCATCCCTCTAATTGAAGCCAACTCTCAATGGAAATCTGGAGATCAATAGTTGTCGTGGGCCATCTGACTCGCTGATCAGCATTTTTTTTTAGCAGACTACCATTATTAATAAATCTCCCCTTCGATGGCATTTCGTGCATCTCTTGATTAACATTGTTTAGCAGACTACCATTTTGTAAGAATTGTTAAATTTTAAGTTTATTTCCTGCATTTTTAGGATTCGCATCTATCGTATGCTTAATTTGACATATACACATTTCAAATTTCAAACAGGTTTGTTTTGTACCACATATTATTATATTATATTGGGAATTTCTACGGCTATATGAGCATTTGTCTGCCATAAATTGATTTAGTACTATTCAAAAGAAAAACATCCAAATATCTTAAGAATAGACAACAAATGCAAGTTCAGTTCCCCGTTCGGGCATAGACAATGAATGTCAGCAAATGATTAAAAGCTTGAAATAAATGATTAAAAACCCCATCATTTATGCTTTGATGAAGGTCGCTGCCCTACTTTGTAGCGTTGCCATTTTTGTTGCATTTTTCACGCAGGCAATGAAAATTTGTACAAAGGGCTGAATCTGGTTTCGTTTTAGCCACTATGCCATTTGACAAAGCTTTCGAATGTTTTGAAGTACATCCATCTTCATTGGAAAACCCCAATCCACACATGCGAAGCAAGGTGAAGGCAATGAATATTTAAACAGATCTTATGATTATCATCTTCTAAAACCTTAAAAAATCAATTTGCAATGCTATATGCATAATAATAATAATAAACTATAAAGGTAAGAGCCTACAACACAATGGTAAATTGTGAGCCTCTTATTGAAGAGGTCTTGGATTCAAATCTATTAGTGATCATGCTTAATAAATAATAATAATAATTAATTACAACATATAATAATTAATCATGACTTTGGCCTCTTACCGATCAAAAATAATAATAATAAACTATAAAATATTATATAGTGAGATATGCTTTCTGGATTTGATTATGTAGAGTTTTTTTTTTAATGATAAAAAAAACTCTACACAATCAAATCCAGAAAGCATATCTCATTCTCATGGATTGTGGAAATCTAATAGATCTTATATTATATACTTTTAAAAATATAAATTTTACAATATAATCTTAATAAATTTAGCTAAACAGCCAAAATATGCACATGAACATTTTGTAAATTTATCATTAAATAAAAAAAAAGAACAGAACAAGTAATTGTTGCCGAGTAAAAAGCTTGGACAGTTTTGAGTTTGACAGTCCTCCATATGTCAGAAATAGAAATAGATGTATGGCATGTATGGCATTCCGGGCATGAGCATGGCACTCAACGGACTTGCCTTTGCTTTCAAGCATCGGCTACAGTGCAACATATTTGCATCGGTTGATATGTGTATGTCGTCATCCCTCCGTTGAAATTGATGTCCTACGTAGAGTAGCAGTAATCTGTCACCTTGGTGCTCCATGTTCGTATTATGTGACTCATAACTTTCAAACAATCTATTTTTTAAATTTCTTTATTAGTCCTTGCCTATTTATAGGTAGGGAACTAATGTTTTCATTAGACTCTTACTATTAGTTTTTTTTCAATAAACAATCTTACATTCTAAAGTATAAATTGCTTATATTTTTTAAATCTATTTTTACACAGTAATTCTTAAATTCTTATTGGTCAATACCAATTTTAGTAGGGGTAATATTAAATTTTTGACCAAAAAAATTACAAAAAAGAATTTTTGGAAACTTCTTGGAAGTCTTGTGAAAGTTTCTTCCAGTATTGCTGCTCTCACCTACGCCAAGATAAACAGACGCAGTGTTGCCTGCTAAAAACCTTCATACATAATTGTATGAATTTTTAAATTATACATAAATGAAACAGAAAAGATAGATTTCCATCTAATTCAAAATCTTTAAAGTGTAGTATACAACCAATTCATTGGAGATGAGACGAGGTCGTGTAATCAAGCTAAATTTTTTTGTAGTTTTCCTTTCATATTCTGTAAAATAGAATTTTGGTATTAAGAATAAATTGCTTATGCACTTCTTTGCTCTCGCCCAATACTTCATCCCTTCTCATCTAATAACAGTTTTTGTAGAAAATTCATAAGTTTTTTGTTTCATAGATTAAATCTAAACCTGAATCCACCTTTTTAAAAAATTTAAGACAATTACTACTAAATAGCAACGCTGGGTTGTAGATCTTGTTGCTTATGCCAAATTTTAGAAAAATTCAGCCCTTCAACTCCAAGGTTGTTGAATCAAATTGCTTCATCTACAAAGTAGAGCAATCGAAAAGCTCAAAACAACATTTCTTCTCGTCCCTTGGCTTGAAAGCTGAAAACTCTATATTAAAATTTCACAGATGGAGGTCAAGTAGATTACCATGGAAAGAGAACAAGACTAAAGTCGTCGCCATTTCATTTTTTTCTCCAAAAATATTGCAAGTTCCTAACTAAAAAATGAAAAGTGAAAGCACACAATGTTGGGCCTAAATGACCACCAACGCTTTCTCATCAATCCCTACGGTGGGGTAGAAAATATGATATAGACAATTATGAGGGCAACAAATATCCATTTTCCAATGAAATATTTGATTTAAGTTTTCATTTTATTTTATTTTTTAATTAAATTATTTATTTAATATCAATCTATTGTTTGAATAATTTATAAATTAAAATTTATAAATTATAACAAATATTTCTTAAATAATAAGAATTATTTTTACTTATCGATATAATACATGTGAAGAATCACATTTGAAAGCCCCACATCAATGTGTTATGTGCTTTTCATCAATGCGGGGAAACTTTCTAACTATTTCTAAATAGAAATAGAACATTTTCCTTTGTCTATCTGTCATCTTTTATTCCCACCCAATCCCAACCCTGAATCTATAATTTTTACTTATTTAAAAAAATCAACTAAACTATGTTGATTTTAACAATTAATTTTTAATTAAAAGTGAAATAAAAAATTATATAGACATTAAATACTATAGTTAATATAGTGACATTATAGTATGTTATATAAAATAAAATAATATTATCATTGTTTATATAATTATAGAATATTTTGATATAATAATTTATATTAGATAATATAATATTTATGAGAACTTTCAAAGTAATATGATGCCAATCTTATATTTATTCATTTTCATTTAACTATTAACTTTAGGTCATATAAATTATTTTTAGATTCTTTTATCTTCTAACCAAGGTAGGGACTCAAGCTCTCTAAGAGCTTTTGTTAATTTATATTTTAAACTTTTTAAATCAAATTTTTTTGGTTGATAGAAATTTCAAAAATAGATATGATTTTTTTATGAAGTTTTTATTTATGTTGTATAAAAATATTTTTAAAATAAAATTTTAAATTGTTGTAAATATTATCAATTTTAATATTTAATTAGATCTAAATTTGTCTTGGAACATTTGATAAATTTAATTATTTATATTTTATTCAACTTGTTTAATTTAAATTAAAAATGTTAATATCAAATTTGAAAATATTATATATATATATATTATGCGTTGATATTAATACATAGAAGTTTTACGAGACTCGAAAATTAAGCAAATCAAATTTAGACAATGATTTATTTCACCATGTACAAAATTTTTAAAAACCATATTCCATAAAAATCATAGCAATAAAAAAATGCATATTCTATTGAAAAATGAAATCATAGCAATAAAAATGGTTAGAGACTCTTGATCTACCTCATTCAAAAAAATGATTCGAGTCTTGATCTGCCTCATTTTTACTTCCATTTTCTCTCTGTAATTTTCACGATTTTAATTATATTTAGTCTTTTTCTATTTTGTTTTTCTAACATGTAAATGAACGTCAATTTTTTTTCAAAATGGAAAATGTTTACATTGAAGAATGTTGCCTCTATAGAAAGCCTCTCGACTTAATAAATAAATCAAATATATAATAAAATTAAAATTTTAATTTTAATATAACTTGAAACTTGTTAAATAATATAAAATAAATTTATAAAAATTGTTAATAAAGTAATTAATATAAATATTTAAATATATAAAATATTCTGTGATAAATTTAAAATCTAAATTAAATTTTAATAATATTTGTAAGCTCTAAATATTTAAAATTTTGCCTTTTTGCAATTTTCTGCCAACTAAAAACTTTAATTTAAAAAGTTTTTTTTTTAAACTTCAAAAAGTAATTAAATTTTATGAAAATAATCACAGATCATATGAAAATTGTCATATGGACATGGAGTAGTAGGTGACAGTTTGCTACTGAACGCAGGACAATAATTTCAGATGGATGATGACATTCCACATATCGACCGGTGCAAATATGTTGCACCATATCCAGTGCCTGAGATGTGGAGGCAAAGATAAGAAATGTGTACATTTGATCAAATGCTACATGTAAAATTGCGGAAGTGTGCGACCCAATAGTCATTCGTGCTAAAGTTGTAACTATAGTCCAATGCAGGTTTAGCGAGTTGAACTGTAGGCACCCTATAACCTACACAGAGTATGACTTACATACATTGCTTTTAAGTCTTTATAGATATTAGTCTACAAACGTGAGCTTCTACAAGTGTGTTTCTTGAGTTTCAAATTGATACAATTTATGAACCTTTAATCTTTAAAATATATATATATATATATATTCCATAATTCAGTTGATGCTACCATTTAAAATCAATGTTCATAGGTTTTTTTTTTTTAATTATAATTTATTTTATGCTTGTAAATCGTAATAAAATTTGATAAAATGATTTATCAAACATTTTCTTCATCGTAATCTATTGTAATTATGGTAGTCTTTAAAGCTTAAATTTAAATATTCCATGAAATCACTTATATCTAACGTGTATGAAGGATGTAAATTAAAACTTAAATATGTAATGTATGCAAATTTAAATCATTTAAATATGGGCAAAGTCAGATTTTTTGTTTTCTTTAATACCCCTTTCTCAAGGAGAAGAGATATTGGACGTATTTTAGGAATAAGACAAGGTGCTCTCCCAAGAAAATATTTAGGAATCCCCTTATTCCATGGAAAAAGTAGAGGAGAAGTTTGGAAGGAATTAGTGGAGAAATGCTTCAGAAGAATGGAGGGTTGGAAAGGGAAATGGCTAACCTCAACAGGACAGATTCTGATGTTAAAATCAATAGTTTCAGTAGTGCCCTTTTTTCAATGATGTGTTTAAAGATTCCAAAGAAGGTGATAAACTTAGTAGAGAGGCAAATGAAAAAAATAAAATTGGAGTGGGGCAAGAGAGGATAAAAAATGACCATTAGTAAAGTGGGAGAAAATTTGCAAACCTAAGAAATATGGAAGGGCTGGTATCAAGGATTGGAATACAATGAATTTAGCATTAGGGGCTAAATTGGCATGGCAATTGGCAAATGATGAAGAGCGGTTATGAATGAGGATGCTAAGGGCAAAATATCTAGATTCTAATGAGCATCTATGGATTTTAACTATTCAAAATCCGATAAAAGGCTCAACAATATGGAAATTTTTACTATCATTACTGATCATATCTCTTGGCTCATAGGAAATGGCAATAGGGCTAAATTTTGGGAGGATTCATGGAATGGGTATAAATCAGTAGAGGAGGAATATGTTGATGAAGATTTGAAAAAAACTCTTATGTGAAAGATGGGGGAGTAGGGTGAGAAATTATATGATTGAAGTTGATGGAGTTTTGGGAAAAAGATGGCAATGGAGAGATTGGAGAGTGGAAGGGATTTCAGAGAGACAACAACTCACTCTGAAAGATATGTTCAAAGGAAGAAAGGTGTGTATTTTAAATAAGGAAGATAGGATCAGTTGGTGTACAGTAGCCACAAGTAAATATTCAGTAAAAGTGGGGTATGAAATTCTAGATTTGAGGACAAATGATAGTTTTGAGGCAGGGGATTTGTGCTGGAGTAAGGAAATTCTGCCAAAGGCGAGCACATTTGCTTGGTTAGCAATTCAAGGAAGAATATTAACTGGAGAAAGACGAAGAAGATTTAGTTATCAAGGCCCTACAAAATGTTTTATGTGTGGAATGGATGAGGAAAATGTGGATCACTTATTGCTAAATTGTAAGATGGCAGCATAGTGTTGGAGTCACCTTCAGGAAAAATTAGGATGGGAAGGACCATGGACTCCCTCGTTAAAGGCCTTTTTTATTTCATGGCCAAGGGGAGGAAAGAGGAATTTTTTAGAATGTATATGGAGAATAAGCCCCTCAATAGTGATATGGGAGGTGTGGAAGGAAAGAAACAGGGGGATCTTCCAAGATAAAGTAGAGACCTTAGAACAACTGTTAAACAGAATTTGATCACTCCATTGAAGAAGTGGTGAATACAACAGTCTTCTAGAAAAAACCTATTAAATTGTGTGTTTATGAAAATGAATATGGTAAACCAAAATAGATGGCCAAGGATAAAAATAGGCAAAGCTGGAGATATAGGAAAGGTAAAAACCAAAGCTAGGAAAAGGTAGGATAGTTAAAAGTAAATTTTGATAGAGCTTCAAAAGGGAATCCAGGAAGTTCGAATGCGAGATGAATTTTGAGGGATAATTTTGGGAATACAGTGGCTTATGGAGCACTAAAATTAAAAGATGGAACAAATAATGAGGCAAAGTTTCAAGCTGCTATGCTAGCTTTAAAATGTATTAAAAAGTGTGAAGGGAGGAAGATTATTTTAGAAGGAGATTCTATGGTAGTGATACAAGTAGTAAGTAAAAACTTAATCCAAGCATGGCATCTAAGAAATTTTCTGGAATCTATCACGGAGGAGTTAAATACATTTGAGGAGTTCAAAGTTTTTCATGTGTTTAGGGAAGCATATGCTTTATCAAATTGGGTGACAAGTTTAAAAAAGGATGGCAATCCCATTTATGAATTATGTAGCCATTGGGAATTTATGGAGGTAGTTGATGGGAGTGGTTTCTTTAGTAATAAAGGACTTTTATAAGGTAGTTGGAAACTTGTGTGACAAGGAGAAGTGAAGGTGGGCGTCAGTTAATAAAAGGACTGTCAGAGAGAGATGGGAAATATTGAGAAGATTGCCAACAATAATTTTCATTATGAGAAGTGATGGCAAATTGTCAAGTCGAGAGATGTGAAGTAATGATGGATTAGACACTTAAAGCATAAGGCAGTAAAACTTTATTAATTACTGTGTGGAGGAAAACAAACTACCCAAAATAGTAAATGTGAAAGTAGTGAAAGGAGTGGACTTTTGAGAAAATGAAAGCAACATTTACCATTCAGAAAAATCGCCAACATAAGGCACTATTTGGACCAATTTAGGACAAGAGGTTAAAATTTCTTTTGAAGTGTCCAACATTGGGAGTCATAGCAGCAGTGAAAGAGATAGCTGGGGAACTTTTCCAAAATTCCAAGCATCATTGGAAAATTAATGTTGACATAGCAACCATAGTAATGGTGTGGGGATTGGAAATAGAATGACTGATTGAGGAAGTTGAATGGGTGATGAAGAATTTGTTCCAGGATGATTTAATAGTAGGGATAAAATCCCTTCTGGAGTGGGCATGTTTAGGCAAGGGATTTGATTATAGTGAATGATTTGAAGACTATTATAAAGGCCTGAAGAAGGGGAGGTACGACTTTCTGTGGTGGCCATCTGGCATAGAAAAAGAAATGTATAAGGAGAAAACAAAACAAGCATGGGCTACATTGAAGAGGGAAATTGAACTTTCGCTGGAGGAGAATGGATAGAGAATTAAGGGCTTCTTCATAAATTACCCTAATTACCCTAAGAAGAGGAGTGTTGGCTCAAGAAGAATCAGGGAGGTGGTAGAGGAATTTTTTTGGATAAGGGTCGAAGATGACTAAAAAATATGCAACAGATGGGAAGTTTTGTTATAGTTTTTGGGTGGTAAATTGTCAAAGGCAACAAGAACAAGGGAGGTTTTTGGTGCAATGGAAAAAGGCTTGACAGGGATGATGATCATCAAGGTTTTTTTTCATATGTGACGAAAATTCAAAGGCGCCAACGAAAGGGAGAAACAATATATCCGTGGGTGAAGGCTATGGAGAAGATCAATTGATGGAGGAAAGCATATTTGGATTAATCAATGCGAAAGTTGATGTAATATGGGTCCTTTAATGCCCTTTTGATGGTTTCGATAAAGCAAATTATGAAAGGTTAAGAAGTACATAGATGTTTATATTATGATGTAAAGGAGGAGGGATAAAATAGAAATTGTAAGGTGTAATAGGATTAAGTAAATCAGGAAGTATGTGAAGAAGATAGCTTTTGTAAAGCTTGTAAGAACTTATGTAATGTTTTTATCTCAATGCTAAATATAAAAAACTTATTACCAACCCAAAAAAAATTTAAAAATTCACTTAAATATTATTTTGCATCACTACAATGTCCTTGTGAAAAAAACACATCTTGTCATTCTACTCCATGAAAGAAAAAATGAAATCATTTTTCAAATATGTAGAGGTGTAGATAAGCCAAATGCACTTTTCAACAAATGCCACAAGTTCTAAACTGAACTACAAAGGTAGATAGAAGATACTAATGTGGATTAGTATGACTAACAATCACTTTTATCTTAAAATGTCAATGTTTCTCTCTCATTAATGACTTATGAGATAGGCAGTGATTGAGTGAATAATGAGAAATTGGGTAAAATTCTAGCAATTCTAAAGATACTCTCTATGTTGGAATATATTTGCAAATTTATTTTAAATTTGAGATCAACTTTGTTAATCTAATGACTACATCAAGTTTAAGGCTCTAGTTATTGAAAACTAACCTACATAGTAAACCCAAACTCAAGCCTAATTATGCACTTTTTTCAGGCACAAGGAAAAATAATATTATTCCATATGCGATCACCATGGATAATCCTTTTTTGTAATCAATAGATATTTTTAGTCTATTTGGCATTCTATTTTTTTATCTGTACAATTATCTTAGCAATTATGACTCTTCAAACATAATCAATGATATGCAATCTAAAATTCTTCCTTCAAAATTTCACAATTACAATAATGAAGTGATTACTAAGGAAAGGGTTAAGTGTTGTTGAAATTAGATGTTTAATATTTCTATTTTATGAGCTTAAAATTAATCTGTCTTCTACTTATTATAATTTAAAATAAATTATTATTGCAAACATATTGTTACTAGATCACCAAGAAGCTTCGAGATTGTAAAGGAAATGGACAAAGAAATATTTCAGACCAAATATCAGATTCTATTATATCTTGAATTTTCTTTATAATGTCATTTTTTAATTTATATTTAATTTGAAAATATATTGAATCAATGAAAGTCATTTATACAATCATAATGTTTTTTTTTTAAATTTACAGATCTCAATGTTAACTAAAAATTAATAACTTATAGTAAATACGATGATATAGAATAACATTGATAAATATCAATAGAAACTATTTGATTTATCATGAAATTATTTATTTTTATGCTAATGTTTGATTATATACAAAGTTATTTAAAAATAATCCTTAATATTTAAATTAAATATTTAAAGTTTTGAATATTAGCATCCAATTTTTTAGCTAAAATTTAAAATATGTATCATTATTTACTAAAGTAATAATTAAAGTATGTAAAATATAACTTTTCAATCGAACTAATAATTCTTAATATATCTACCCATAATTTGGAAATAAATAAAATTCGAACTTATTATTGTTTATATATTTTTAAAATTTGATTTTTGAAAAAAATAATTCTAGATCTACTAAAAACATATCATTCTTATGAGAGTGTATCTCTATGTTTTTATATTTATTTTGGAATTTTTATTTTTATTTTTTAAAATTTTGGCGAAACATTATATTTATATTAATAATAACTGGTTCAAAAAAGCTCTCGGAGAAAAGAACCAAAAAAGAAAAACTCTGCTCAACAACATCGAGAGAGAGTATCTATCAACACTAATGAATATTGTCCTAGAGATTCCCAGATTGAGAATATAGTGATTACAAAGAGCCCAAAACTCATATGAATACAATTCATTGATTGGTGCCAGAGACAAGACTAAGAGCGCAGCCAAAAACTGTCACAAAGATTACCATCACTAATTTACATCGAAAACCTCAATTAAGACCATGATATTAGAAAGCCATCTAATGCAAGTGCAATCCAAGACCTTGACCTACATACAATATCTCAAAAGAACAAGCGAGATCCATAAAAGAAAAAAATATGTGAAATCATAGAGAAATCATGATTTACTACCAAATAAAATATGAGGAGGACTCAACCTTATTCTAAACATATTCTTTTGTCACAATATTAACCAAGTTGGAGAGATCAAGGAGGTTAAGTGGGGAAAGTAAAGAGTTAATATAAACCCCGTCAATACCCAAATTAGCCAGACAATCAGCTAAAAGATTGTCTTCTCTATAAGTATGCATGATGTAACATTCAAAGATTGAATCAAGAAGAGACCATACTTGATGTAATATATATTGTATGGAACAATTACATACATGACGTTTAATACACACATTAATAATAATATGAATCACTTTCAACATATAGCTTAGATATAGAGAGTGATTTTGCAAGTTCCAAACCAAAAAGCAAGGCCAAGGCCTCAGGTTTGTTATCAGTACACTAAGGGAGAGAAGATGATTTTGCTGCAATCACATGACCTTTAAAATCTCTAATGACTATGCCATAGCCAAAGTTGCTTGGATTTCCTCTAGAGGCCCCATCAAAATTGAGTTTGAAATAACCCTCACTTGGAGGAAACCACTTGGTTTGTGCTCGGATAAGAGGAACCTTGGATGGACACAATGGACCAGGAAGATGAGGAAAAAGTAAACCCTTCCACCACTTAATAGTATAGCCATCCCAAGGAGAAAAAACATGTTTACCCTTATATTTACTTATTGAAGCATTAACGAGCTCAACAATTAATCTCTCTTATCCTTCCAAAAATTGAGGCGTTGGAGATGACATCTATCTAAAAATTCTCTTGTTTCTTTCCTACCAAATTGCCCATATTACATATGCATTGATGCACTTCCAAAGACATGAAAATATTGATTTAGAGTATAAGATTGGCCATGCTTGGAATGAATCCCATAGAGAATTAGGTAATGACATATGGAAATTAAGCTTATCAAAGACAAAATGCCAACAATCTTGGCAAAAGGGCAGTTTAAGAGGAGGTGATCTATTGTTTCTATAACTTGCAGACAAGCACACAGGTAAAGGGATCAGAAATGTTCAATCCGTGAAGATGATCACTGGTTAAAATTCAGTTTTTTAATGCAAGCCATGCAAAGCATCTAGCTTTTGGCAAAACTAAGCTATTCCAGCAGAATTCAAAAGCACGATATGTGGTTTGATTATGCTAGTTGTGTTGGAGAGCCAAGTATCCTAGTTTAATAGAGTATTTACCATCTTTAGCTGGAACCCAAAAGAGGCAATCTGGATTTTAGACATAAAGACATTCCTTTTAGCTAGTACTTGTTTGAAAGAAGTAGCCTGATTGTGGGATATAGGAAGAGTTGAGGAGTCTTATGCCTATAATTAATGTTAATATTTTGAAGGTAAGTGACTGGAAAATCTAACTTAAGAGTTTGTGTTAATGTTAACATGGTCAAGTCATTATATTTTATCCCTTGTTCCCATTGATTTATTATTCATTATCAATTCAAATATTAGTTTATAATTATGTATTGTATAGTTCTATATTATAGAGGCATATACCATTTGACCTTGAAATACCAACCAAGATAGATATTTAACACTCATTACTAACACGCAACATCAAACTTCATAGGTGAATGCATAGAGATAGTATCAAAACCTATCATGTCAAGAGATAACATGTTGTTCCCTAATCACTTTATGTTTCTCACTTAAAGGTCATATTTTTAGTATTTAAATTATGTTGCCTTATTGAAATATGATGGTCATCTATGTTTACTAATAACATATCTTCCCTATACAATTGCTCGGGCTTTTGCGAATTAGCGACTCTCCTTACATAACATCTGAATATTGGTTTACAATAGAGAAAAATTTACCATCACAATTAAAACTATTATGTTATTTCATTTCGAGTTCACAATTAAATAACCAACCACAACAAAAGGCAGGAACTTTGGTACTTGCGTCCTTTGTTAAAATTGTTTCCATTTACATACGAGAATCAATTTTGATTGATCTCTTTGTTTCTTATTTTAGTTTGATTATAATATGAGTAATCATAATTATATTTATATATTACATTTTAATAAATCTTTAAAAAAAATTTAAAAATTTAAACACATTATTTATTAATATTCTAATTATTATTCTTAGTAAAAAGTATACATATACATAATTATATATTAATTATAATTGAAATATAAAAGTTATAGAAATTTGATTAATTATTTGTAAAATTAAATAATCTAATTTCAAATATATCTTTTTATTAAAAAAATTATAAATATATTTATAATTCTACTACATTAATACATTCAATATAATAATAAATAAAATTTGAACTATATAAATAAAATATTTGATTTTAATTAATTTTGTTATTAGATTAAATAATATATAACAGACCTAAGATATATATCATATATAATTAAAATACACTATTATATATATAAATAATAATTTAAAAAAAAAAATTAATAGTTTTCCTCTCAAGTTATATTAGTTATTTATTTTTGTAAAAAAAAATTATTAAGTACAAAGTCTCCTACTTTTGCATATGGCGAGACTATAGCTGTGACATAGCTCATGTTCCATATACTTTCATTAAACCTCTAGCTCTCTAGGGGAAATAATGATAATAGCTGATTTCAACGCTAGAACAAGGAGAGTTACAAAGAAAGTAGAGACCCAGTTTATCTAGAAGAAGAAGGGACACAAAGATGGGAAAGATCGCCGTAGGATAGCACAGGAAAGGTTAATCACTTTGGGGTTGAATTACTAGCCTTATGCTGTCTATATAACATGGTCATATGCAATGGTATGGAAAAGTGGCCTAAATCGGGTGGAGTCACATGTAAAAGGCACAATGGGCAAAGTGTTGTATATTATGTCATATGCTCAAAAGACTATGTCGTAAAGATAATTAACTTTGAGATAGAGGATTGCCCCATGGAGCTAAAGTCTGAACATAACCCCATCTTGATAAGGGTAGCCACCTACTTGAAAGATCAACATATTGTCTCAAAACCTTTACAGAAGAGGAAGATGATTCCAACTGGAAAAGTTTTAATGACACAAGAAAACCATAATATCTTTTGAGACTCTCTTTTGTGGTTGTCTAGGGTTCAGGGAAAGCATCTTGTAAGAATTTTCCTTGGGGCAAGATTCACCCAAGATCGTAGAACTCGAACACAAGCACAACTGTAGACCAAAAAAAGTATGATCAATATATCAGAGTATGTCCTCATACATTGCTCTGTAGTGTATGTACATACACACTAGGAGTGCTTGTATATAAAGGCCTCTCAGGAAGCACCTAGAATGTCTTTAGAAAGAGCTAGGAGATAAGATAAGCATGCCAACTAAGCACACATCTTATCCATCATTCTAGATGAGAGGATAAGAATGACAAGGTGTATCTCAAGTGGAGATGTTGTAGACACCATGTGCATAAAAGAGGTGCAAACTCTTGTGTTGTCAACATGACAACTCACAAGAGTACGCATACTCCTAGGTGACTAATAAATAAATAATAAAATATGCATTAACCTAAGTGTAAGAATTTGGTATAGCTCTAATACCATGTAAGAATTTTCCTAAGGGAAAAATTCACCCAAGAACTAAGAACTCAAACACAAGCACAACTGTAGACCAAAAATGGATATGATCAATTAATCAGAGTATGTCCTAATACATTGCTCTATTTAGTATGTGATGTGCAAACACACTAGGAGTGCCTATATATAAAGGCCTCTTAGGAAGCACCTAGAATGTCTCTAGAAACAACCAGGAGATAAGATAAGCATTGACAACTAAGCACACACCTTATCCAACATTCTAGATGAGTGGATAAGAATGAGAAGGTTATAGACACGATGTGCTTAATTAGTGTGCTAACTCCTAAATTGTAGACACCATATGCATAAAAGAGGTGCAAATTCATGTGTTGTCAACATAACAACTCACAAGAGTAAACATACTCCTAGGTGACTAATAATTAAATAATAAAAATATGCATTAACCTAAGTAAACTTAAGTAAGTGTAAACTTAACTTATTTACAACAACACCCCCCCTCGTGCAACTTAAGGGAATGCACTTAAGTTCACAAAAACTAGGATGAAATGCAAAATGGGTCCCGACTACTAGGCCATGTTAGGTACCCATGTACATAATGATATGGAATCTCTCATAAAGAGGGGAAAGAGAGAAAACCTCATGGGAAAAACCCTCCTCCAAAAAGAGAGATGAACAGGGATGCATGGATGGATGGAGTAATCAAGACCCCCCCCCCCCCCCCCCATTATGACATACATCCAATATATACATAAGAAAAATGAAGAAAGAAAAAATCCCCTAAGAGGAAAAAGTCCCCCCCCAAAAAGGAGAAGAAGGAGACGAGGTAGTCCCCCTCCCTTAGAAGTAGTGTGTCAATCAATGAGAAATGCTCCGACATAGAAGCTGATCCATGACCTTTGAATGATGTTCCTCCCCTTTGGAAGAAACAAATGCAAGGGTATAAAGGAGATGTTTCCCTTGTATGGAGAAGGAATCTCTAAGATGAACGATGTCTCTGAAACCTGTTCAAGTGTCCCTGTGTCGATGTTGATGATGGCTTCCTCCAAAACTGCTGAAGAGAAGTGCAGATCAAACAAGGAATGAGGTAGAACCTGCTTCAGGAAACCAATTGTCTTCTCAAATGTGAAAGAGACCTCTTGCAGATGCTGTAAAGAAGAATCCACATTCACACCAACCTCAAAAGATTGATCATGTAGAGAATGGACTTGAGGGTCAAGGTGGGCCATTGCAACAACTATAGGAGAATCCTCATCAGCAAAGAGAAGCGAGAAATCATCATAAAAAGTCTCCCATATATGATGTGTGTGACTCCAAGAACAGAGCTGAATGTCTTGCAAGAAATCATCACCTAGAAGACCATGTGTACCCTACAGTGTTGAAGTACATGAATCTGTCACTGCAGCAATAAGATTCACCTCAAAAAGAAGACAAATATCATCAAGAATGTCTCCCACATCTTCAATGTGAGACTCCACGAACAGGCTTGCAAGGGCGGGAAGGAAGTCTTCGCATGAAGTTATGGAAGGAAGACATAAAGTATCCTGCTGCACTGAATCCAAAGCATCTGTGGTTGGAACAGGATTAGTAGAAGCAACAAGAGCTGGAGGTGTGATCTCATTTGAAGATGAAGAAACCATAGTTGGAATGACTGGATGTAGAATGTTCTCTGGAGATGGAGGATCACATGGATCTCCATATGCTTCCCAAATAGATAGCCAAACATCATAAGGAAAATGTGCTAATCTAAGAGGACCAAAAGATTCCTTACTCGTACTTTTACGTAGAAATTGATTAAGGTTGATAATATATGTCTGATTAAAGTGTGGTGGCAATGTATAGAGATAAGGAAGCAATCCTGGATGTTCTCTTAGATGGTCAACTATCAAATTACTCTATTTGTGATAGTTCCTTGTTGTCAACTGTGGTCTAATATTGGACTAACAAATCTGACAAGACTCCATGAGATCAATCAATGAACCTCCAAAATATCAAAGAGAATAAAAGGAAACTAACCCCCCCACACCCCCCCCCCCCCCTCTATTGTATGATTTAGGCACTTGATAGCCACTTGTCGATTTAGGGTCTATTTCTGAAAGGAGTATTTCTGTCTATAAAATTTATAATCTAATTGTAGATCTGGAAAGTAGACAAAAAGATATGCACTTTCAAAAAAAAGGAACCTGATTATGTGTGCAGATGAGCCTGTACCAAGCATTTTAAGTGGCAAAAATCAAGATTTGCAACATGCAAAAAAATTCAGGAATAGAGATCTCAAACCACCTACACCAATGTGTAGATCACGAAATTCTACCCCAAAACAAAAAAAAAATTGCTCGCAAAAAGGAGTCTGTATGAGGAAGATATTGTTGTTTGAAAATCGTTGCTACTGTTATTATTTTTGAATCGTTGTCACGCCTCAAAAAATCAAATGACTCTAGATTTTGCCTCAGATGTCCGATTTGGATGAAAAAAAATCTGATATGGGGGTTTTTGGACCTTCTGAATGTGATGCAAATATCTGATTTGCACTAGTAAGCTTCAATCTTCACCTACAAAAAATCTCTCCTATGATCCTATGGCCAATTTTTTTTCGAAAAATAATGCAGATCTTAAAAAAATAGTAGAGATGTAAATGAAAAAAATGCAGATGTAAACGACGATATCCTAGACCAAATCTCCCTCGGAGACTCTGTTCTCCAAGAACTATCCATCCACCTCATTGACCTATCACTCGCCCATCCACAACTCATAGATTGGGACCAACCAAGCGTCATACACATTGATGAGTTCACATCAGAGGAAGCACTTCTAAGATTCATGGGAGCTGAAACACCTCACAAGAAAACAAAGCCAGATTATGCCTATATCTACAAGCTAGATCCCAAGGGGTATTTTGGAGAAAATCCCCAACCTAGTTCCGATACACCCAAAACTGGAACTAAGGTGAATCTGAGACTAGCTAAGGCAGCGAAGAGATCCCCTCAGCAAGAAAATCCAGAGCCACAAGTAGAACATGAGGATTTAGCATTGCCTCCTCAAGATAATCAACCTGAGATATCTTCTATTCTAATTGAGGATACTAGAGAAGTCAACATCGGTTCTCCAGAGATCCCTAAGCTTGTTCACATTACTGCATCCCTATCACAAGACCAAGCTGATCTCCTCTTTGAGGTCTTAAGAGAGAACATTGGCCGATTTGCATGGTCATATCAAGACATGCCAGGGTTGGATCCAAAGCTTGTAGTTCACCATCTTGCAGTCGATCCAAAGATCAAGCCCATCAGACAAAAGCTTAGAAAAATGCACCCCAAGGTGGCATTATTGGTCAAAGCTGAATTAGAAAGAATGTTAGCTGCTAAGGTTATCCGACCTATCGACTATTCAGAGTGGATCTCCAACATGGTCCCCGTTACTAAGCCTTCTGGTGACATCAGAATCTGCACTGATTTCAGAGATCTTAACAAAGCTTGTCCAAAAGATGATTTTCCCTTGCCCAACATAGATATGATTGTAGATCTTATAGCTGGGCATGAAATTTTGTCCCTCATGGATGGATTTTCTGGGTATAATCAAATCAAGATTGTAGAAGAGGATCAGCATAAGACAACATTCACTACCCCTTAGGGAACCTTTTGCTACAACATGATGCCTTTTGGCCTAAAGAATGCTGGGGCTACCTATCAAAGAGCTATGACAGCCATTTTTCATGATCTCATCCATAGCATTTTGGAGGATTATGTGGATGATATCTTGGTCAAGTCTCATACCTTCATGGATCATCTTGCTGACCTGGAGAAAGTCTTTGATAGGTTAGCCAAATATCATCTCATGCTGAATCCCAAGAAATGTGTCTTTGGGGTCACATCTGGCAAGCTTCTAGGCTTCATAGTTTCTAAACGAGGTATAGAGATCGACCCCAAGAAGGTCAAGGCTATCTTAGACATGCCTCCTCCCCAGACACTGTGACAGCTTCGCTCTCTTCAGGGAAAGCTTCAATCCGTCCGGCGCTTCATCTCCCAGCTTGCAGATAAGTGTACACCATTTTCACATTTACTAAAGAAGGATGAGAACTTCAAGTGGGATCCTTTATGTCAGCGCAGCTTCGATCAGCTCAAGCAGTATCTCACCAATCCCCCTATCTTGGTTCCACCAGTTCCTGGTTGTCCCCTGATTTTGTACATATCAGTAACACCTACTGCTCTAGGGGCACTTCTAGCACAGCTTGATGACTACAGCAGAGAAAGAGCCATCTACTACATCAGTAGAACCCTAGTTGGTTATGAACTCAATTACACTCCTATGGAAAAAGCTTGTTTGGCAGTTGTTTTCTCAACTCAAAAGCTTCGCCATTACATGCTAAGTCATACCATCCAACTAGTCTCCAAGATTGACCCTCTCAAGTATATGCTCTCTAGAACAGCACTTACAGGCCGTTTGGCCAAATGGGTTATGCTCCTTAGTGAATTTGACATCCAGTATGTGGATAGAAAGGCAATCAAAGGGCAAGCTATAGCAGATCACCTAGCTGATGCACCTCTAATAGATGCTTATCCGTTGATCATAGAATTTCCAGATGAGCATATCTGTCTAATTGAAGAACAACCCCCATGGAAACTTTATTTTGATGGCTCATACACATCTCATGGATCAGGGGCAGGAATATTGTTGGTCACACCTCAAGGAGATTACATTCCAAAAGCCTTCAAGCTACAATTCCCTAGCACCAACAATATAGCTGAATATGAGGCCCTCATAGCAGGATTAAAGATAGCTGCAGAATGGAACATTGCTGATCTACAAATCTTTGGTGATTCTTAGCTCATCATCAAGCAAGCCCTAAATGAATATCAAACCAAAGATGAAAAGCTATTACCCTACAAAGAGCTAGTTGATCAGCTAACCCAACATTTTACAAAGCTTCAGTTTACACAAGTGCCTCGAATACAGAACAAAGCAACAGATGCTATAGCTACTATAGGCTCGCTCTTGGAAATTCCCCAAGCAGCTACACAGTATGAGTTTTTAGTGGAGCAGCTCCTCACACCCGCCTATGCGAATGAGGATTCAAACTGTGTTTGTATCTTGGTTGGTCCCCAATCCCCTTGGTACCATGAGATTCACGCTTACCTTAACGATGGTATCATATCCCCTCACCTCACACGTACCCAATGCCAGAACCTCATTCGAAAATCATCTCGCTATGTTATCATAGCTAATACCCTATATCGTCAGGGTTATCACGATACTCTCTCTCGATGTTTAGACCAAAATGAGGCTGCGATGGTGTTAAAGGAAGTACACTCTGGACTTTGCGGTGCCCACACGAGTGGTATTGTCCTAGCGCGACAAATCCTTAGAGCAGGCTACTATTGGCCTACCATTGAAGAAGATTCCTATGACTTTGTCAGAAAGTGTCTCCCATGTCAGCAGCATGCAAATCTTGTGCACGCTCCAGCACAGGATCTACAGCCTATTGCACCACCTTGGCCTTTCGCTTGTTGGGGCCTTGATCTAGTTGGAACTATCACACCCCTCTCATCTGATGGACATAAATGGATAATAATAGCTACAGACTATTTCACTAAATGGGTGGAAGCAGTCCCCCTAGTCTCAGCTACAGGAGTTCAGGTCTCCAAGTTCATCTTGTACCACATTGTTTGCCGCTTTGACATCCCATCCACCATCTTCACTGACCACGGAGGTAACTTTGAAAATCTCAACATGGAAGAATTATGCACTTCCCTCCGCATCCATCACCACTTTTCTAGCCCATATTTCCCACAAGGTAATGGCCAGGCAGAGGCAACTAACAAAACCCTCCTCAAAATCCTAAAGAAAGTTGTCAATGATTCCAGCCATGATTGGCACCTACAAATAAATCCAGCCCTATGGGCCTATCGAACTTCCTTCCGTACATCCAGAGGCACAACTCCATACTCCCTAGTCTATGGTGTTGAAGCGGTACTACCTATAGAGGTTGAACTTCCCTCCTTGCGCATATCTTTGCAAGGGCAAATATCAGATGAAGAATATAGAGTTGCTCGGCTCACCCAGCTAGATCTCTTAGACGAGAAGCGACAACAAGCCTATGATCATCTCACAGTCTATTAAACTCGTCTCAAAAGGAATTTCAACAAGAAGGTGCTTCCATGACACTTTCAGCCAGGCGACATGGTCCTTAAAGAAAACATGAAAGTCCAAGCAGATCGAGAAAAGAAAGGCAAGTTTGAACCTACATGGCTTGGTCCTTACGTTGTCACTGCTTCCTTTGGCTCCGAAGCCTATCAGCTATCTACACCGGAAGGAGAACTCTTGAATGATCCTACTAACATCATTCATCTCAAGAAGTTCTATGCTTGAAGATCCTTGGTATACCTAGCTTTTGAAAAATACAAAAAAAAATAGTAAAGAGAAATAAGCGTCCAATGGTGAAAACTTGGCAATTCAAGCGCCTTGGATAGGTACCTTGGTGAAAACCTGGTAATTCAGGCACCTTGTGTACTAAAGACTAATCCATTATCTATCACTATCCTATCCCTCATCCATTCACCCACCATCCCATAAGACACACTTGCTTGTTCCCTTGGTGTTCCAACCAAATATCCAAAATCTGATGAAGCTTGTAAATACCTCCTGTACAGCTTGTAAAATCTTATACCTCAGTTTGTAAAATCTTGTACCAAAGCTTGTATTATACCTTGTAAATCTTGTACCATACCTTGTATATCCGAATCTTGTCCAAAGTTTGTACCATATTCCAGCCTGTAAATACTCTTGTATCCTAGCTTGTATACTATCACGTGCACACACAAAACCCCATTTTCACTTAAGCTTTTCGCAAACCATCTATCTATCCACCTATCACCTATTATAGACATCCCATCCTTCACAAACATTTCCATCTCACAAAAACCAAAACATGAACAAACTTGTACATTTGTAACATATCTTGGTCCATCAGCTTGTACATCCTCTTTAGCCTAGTACCATTGTATCTATCCAGTGTTCGTGTCAGTTCGTCCTTGATCAGCATCTTGCAGCCATCGCACATCTTGGTTAGCTATTCCAATGCATCCTTTAGCTAGATTTCCTGTCACCAAAGTGTTATCTTTCTTAGTTCAGCTTGCCAGACGCATCACTCATCCAAATCCACCAGCTTCGGTGCTCTCCGATAGGTCCTTGCAGGATATAGCTTTCCTCATGTCTGATCTTGGTCCGTTAGTACCTCGTCCTACCCATCTCGTTGGCAAAAGGTTCTCTTTTGGATTTTCACTTTCTTTTGATTTGGACTCTTCCCTGTTGGGTCTTGAAATATCTTTTCCAAGCAATCTCCTTGTTCCCTCCTCAAGGTTGCCACGATCTTCCATATCATGGTATGCTGCGAATGGGGCAATTAGAGCGTAAGGTCTTGATCGGGTCTTTCGTTTGTTTTTCTTTTCTGCTTGTGGGTTCTCGAGTGTCGTTTCCATGCTGCTTCCTCTAAGATTCATGTGTGATGCTGGGGCAATCCTTGCGTGTTTGTTTTGAGTCAGTTCGTCAGTCCTTTGGACAGTTGGTGAAAAGGCCTTGATGTTCTTGGTAACCTTGGCAATTAACCAATAGTCCTATAGCAAATCTAGTGCTCAACTACATGGTGGTACTTCTCTTTGAAGTATCCCCCCGCTCAAAAAGCTTCAATGGTTTTCCTTCATCTGCATTATCCCCCATCCATATCCAACATCTGTCTCTCCTACCCCAGCTTATGCATCAGTATCTCTTTGAATCACTCATCACTCTTAGCTTTAGGGATCCACAATCCTAGTCTTAGGGATCCACTAATCCAAATCAATCCACCAAGCCTCATCTTTCGAGATCCACAATCCTAGTCCTAGGCATCTCCGAAACCCATCTTCCGCCAATCTGACTCTTTGAAATCTTGTTGCATTAGCTTTTTAATCCTCTCATCCATCTCCCTATCCTGGATTCCTTTTTATAGCGCTCTGCTCCTTCATCCTCCACCTTCCCTAAAGTCTTAAGCTTGCTTCCTCTTCTGAATCTGATTCTCCTTTATCATTCTCCCATAGTGAGAGTTTGAGCTAATTCAACCCCTTCTCTTTGCCAATCTGAGTTTCCTTGCTCATCTGAGATTCTTGTACTTTTCAAGAAGCCATCGAGCCTCGCTTTCTCTCCCCGCCGCCTTCTTGAGGGGGCATCTTGCAGTCCATTCTCTCCTCTTCTGCTCTAGCCTTGGGCATCTTATTTTCTTATCTTTGATGCCATGCCACTTGCGGCATCACATCAAAGAGGGACAAAATGTAGACACCTAAAAACCTTTAGAAAATAAAGTATTTTTATTTTTTGAAAAAGTCCTGATGACATCATCATTAATTAATTAATTAATTTTTATGCCATTAAATCCCTTTATCTTAATTAAAAATATTTAATCAAGGAATCTCTCCCAAAAATGTTTAAATCTTATTTAAACATTATTTTCTTATTTATTAATTAATTAAAGTAATAAATTGACCAAAAAACCCAAAATAAATAAAAATATATATTTTTTGCCCAAAAGTTGGCCAATTTCCTTAAGACCACTAACCTCTTCCAAAATCTTCTAATCCTTCTTTAATTTCGATTAAAGGCTAATCTCATCATTTCCTACCCCTAATCCCAACTCAAAATATTTAATTAAGATTAAATATTAATCCTCATATTTATTAAAAAAGTTTTAATAAATATCTCCTCAACCCAAACCCTTGAAATAAATAAAACTTTATTTATTTCCTAAAAATCTAATTTATCCTCATCCTAAGAAGTTCTAGACTCTTCTAGAAAGTCTTCATCCTCATCCTAGAAAATTCTAGACTATTCTAGAAAGTCTTTATCCTCATCCAAAGTCTAGACTCTTCTAGAAGATGTCTTTAAACCTAATCCTAATCCCCTCCTAACCTTGTCACATTCCCTAAACATGGGTTAAGAATTACTAACCCAAGCCAAAGTTAACAAATATCTCCTCCTTCACCCACCCTCATTAAATGCCATCCACTTGCCTATCCCTAAGCTAATCCTAAACCATCCTAATCCATCTTCTAATCATTTGCACAAGCCTAAGCAAGCTTAAAACCCTCCTAATCAAGTCCAAGTCGAAATTGCTCTCATCTCCCTCAAAATATCTCAACCATAAAACTTTATGAAGCCCACTAGGCCATAAATGACTCTTCCAAACCCTTTTATTGCTCTTACAAGTCATTATGAGGGTCTTTATGAAGATTTTATCCCTTGAGCCTCCTTTGTTGACTCATCCTTCCCCTTTCCTCCATCCTCTCACCATGTGACATGTGTCACTCCTTGATTGGCTGTAAGGAAGCACAATCCATGTGCTCTCCTCTCATGCAATTTGAGCCCTCCATGAGCTTTTTCCCATCTTTGCATCTTAGCCCTCAATCCCTCAAGCCTCTTGCCTATAAATTGGATCCTTCCCCTTTGCAAAATAACACAATCCATGAAGTAAAGTCATAATGCCATTTTGAGAAGCCATTTTACATCAAAACCATACACTCACACCCAAATTCCAGCTCCATTTGAAGCCCTTTTTGAAGCATAAAGCTTAATCATACATCCTATCTATTTAGACAAAGCTACTCAACAAGAGAGGTTCTCATTGAGAGAGCCCATTAATGGCTCATATTCTCAATTGAGAGTTCATCTTAGTCTATCTTGAAGTTTATGAATTTTGTTTAGTTTGTAGAAGCTTTATTTAAATTTGGTTTCTATTAGCATACTAACATTGCTCATATACAGTCACTATTTCCCTTCTTGTTGGAAGAAGAACCGCCTTGTTGTGAGGAGGATTGTTGTGTCTCAAACTGTGATTTCTACTTCCACTGCTTCTTGTTGTTGCTAGAACTTTTCCCTCCTTGACTTGATTGGTGCTCATCACTAGCCGCCAAGGCTTTGGTCTTTGATGTCGTGAGAAGTCCCAAATCCATCAAGTGAGATTGTTCAACAATCAATATCTTTGCAAAAGCATCAAAAGTAGGCTTCTGGTAAGCACTTCCCATGGTCAACCTATGAGTATTATAACTTGAAACAAATGAAGCATACTCTGAAGGTAGCCTCTTCAAGATGTGATGAATCAACTTTTCATCCTTCACGGGATTTCTACAATCTTTAAGTAGTGCCCTATACTCGTTTGCTTTGGTGATGTAATCCTGAGACATCCTGAATTGTGTGAAAGTTCTTTGGATCCAGTAGAAGTAGATCATCCTCAATCTAAAATCCCTTTTCCTCATCCACCTTACCATATAATGTTGCAAGTTTGTCCCAAGTTGGTTTGGATTTTGTACAACTAACAATGTGAAAGAAGAGATCTCTATGTAGACAATTCTTGATAACTCCTAAAGCTTGATGGTCTTTTTTTTTCCAATCAATGTGTTCTTTAGCATTGGTGGATTTGGGAATCGTACCATCAACATAAAGACTGTAACCTTTTTCCATTAATCTACTCCATGCAATATCTTTCCATGTAGAATAATTGAGTGAAGTTAGAGGTGGACATTTAGGTGAACCCATGATGCAGAAAATAAAAAGAGCACACAAGAGAGACACAAACACAATACACACACCCCCTTTTCACTCAATCAAAAGAACCCCCTCGAAAAAGATGCTTTAACAATTTATATGTAGTGCGTGTACAATAGGCCACTTGATAAAATGTACAAAGTGGACTTCTAATTTTTTCTGTTACAACTACCTTTTGAGGCCTAAATCTAGAACTAAGCACTGTAGCTAAGATATACAACAGTTATGAAAAGAAGTGAAAGCAATACAATGTAGAAAAAGCCCTAGTTCTGAAAGTGATATTTTTGTCCACACAACCCTAGAATCTAACTATAGATCTGGAAAGTAGATAAAAAATTAGGCACTTACAAAAAAAATAGAACCTATTTTAGAGTCCAGATGAGCCTGTACGAAGCGTTTCAAGTTGCAAAATGTATGATTAGACAGGTACAATCACCAAAAGATGCAATTTCTAAAAAATAATTGCACCAAAACTAGAAAAGAACACCACCATTGAAAAGTTCAGGAAATTCTACCCAAAATAAAAAAAAATTGCACCTAAATTGGAGTCCAGGTGTCCGAGTTATGGCCTCTCAAAGTCAAGCTGCCAAATCAAAACTACATTTGAAGAGGGGTCTAGAAGAAAAATTGCTAACTTAAATTTGATGATCAAATGACTGTCACTGTAGTTGAAAATTGCCTTCTTTTGATGGTCAGATGACCATCAAATTTAACCTCATAAAATGCTGATGTCAGCAAAAAAAAAAAAATCCCCCTGGTGACGTAGTAGGGTCATACGAACATATGGATGATGTGGCAAGAGTACATCTGGTGTGGCTGTTGACTAGGTTATGTGACTGGACGGTTTGCTTTCGCCTGACGTGGCTCCTTGCTAGTCGTAGGTACTATCTGCATGGCAATCTTCAAAAAGGTCATGTGGCGTGGGGTTACAACTGGCGGGCATAGGAAAATACAGTCGTCGATTTTGGTCGCACAATCGTCGATTTCAAAATTTGCTTCGCCGCTCCGAAAAAAAGATTTTTGGTGCCAGAGATACTATTATGTAGGCCGAAATAGGGAATTATAATCCCACATTCACCTGGGAGTGGTGAAGTGGGTATTTTAAGAGGGATGTTGCCGCAAGACTTAATCAAATGCCGCTTGGAGCTATTGGCCCTGTAGGTTGAGTTGGACTTAGCTGTCGATGGGTAGGAGGAACTGCCATAATTTGTAGTCCAGTCCAGATTTGGTGAAGCTCGTTGATTTAGCCAGAACTAATACAGTCTAATGCCACATAATATTCCTCCAAATTACAAGGTCAGGGTGGCACTGCTCGGTGATTTTTTTTCTTCGACAAATACAATTTCAAAAAATAATGGCAGAGAATTAATTAAATTACAGATCCAAATTGAATGAAATTGCAGATCTAAAATATCATACTCGAGTTGCAAATCGGGGCCTCTGAGTGTTGATTTGTAAAAATTTTTGTCTCACAATCAACTTTGGCCTAGGGTAGGCAACTTTATAGTCGATTTTCACCAAATCTGCATTCTAGATGTAATGACAAGGTCTGATCTTGCTCTAAACACTCCTAATGACTGCGATATTCTAAATTCAGGCCGAGGTGTTGAAGCAACAAGATGGTCTTAAACAACTTTGTGAAAAAAGATTCTCCAAGAGCTTTGATACCATGTAAGAATTTGCCTTAGGTCAAGATTCACCCAAGATCGTAGAACTTGAACACAAGCACAACTATAGACGAAAAAAGAGTATGATCAATATATCAGAGTATGTCCTCATACATTGCTCTATAGTGTATATACATACACACTAGGAGTGCCTATTTATAAAGGCCTTTCAGGAAGCACCTAGAATGTCTCTAGAAAGAGCCAAGAGATAAGATAAGCATGACAACTAAGCACGTGTCTTATCCATCATTCTAGATGAGAGGATAAGAATGACAAGGTGTATCTCAAGTGGAGATGTTGTAGACACCATGTGCTTAATTAGTGTGCTAATTCTTGTGTTTTAGACACTATGTGCATAAAAGAGGTGTGAACTCCTGAGTTGTCAACATGACAACTCACAAGAGTACGCATACTCCTAGGTGACTAATAAATAAATAATAAAAATATGCATAAACCTAAGTAAACTTAAGTAAGTGTAAATAGTAAATACTTATTTACACCAACACATCTCAAGTCTGATAAACAACATTTGATGGACAAGGATAATCTTGTTCTTACTATCATTAAAGCCCTAAAGGAGTATAAAAGATCTAAGGCCACAAGAGAAGCCAAAAACACTTTTTCGACTAATCCGTGGTTTGATGAGGAGTGCAAAATAGCAAGAGGGAGTTGGAAAAAAAATATGAACGAAGAAAGTAGAAAGGAATATGATTAGTTGATTAAAAAGATGAAAGAGGAGTATGTGAACATGAAAAGAATCAAGCTGATTAATCTCAGTAAAAGCAACCCCATAAAGTTTTGGAAAGAGCTTCAACAGAGACAAACACAGATAGAGAACAACATCACAGGAACCAAATGGCAAGAATATGCCAAGACCCTTTACGAGTGTGATTTAAGAGAACATAAAACCATGGTAACCGAGACTACAGGCGAGTTATTCAACCAGAAGGATATTATTCAAAGCATAAGGAGGTTAGCTACTGGTAAAGCGCAAGATATAGATGGACTACAAGCTGAATACTTAAAATGGGGCGCTGAAACCCTGGCACCACACATCACCAAGATTTTCAACAGTGTTAATAGAGAAGACTTCCCTATAAATTGGACAAGTGCGGTGATCCCTCTCCACAAAAGCAGAGATATAAACAACCCTTCTAATCACTGAACCATTGTTATCAATCCACTCTTTGGAAAGTTATTTGGCAGCATGGTAGAACAAAAAATCAGTAAATGGGTTGAAACAAAAGGCAAAAGAGCAAAAGGGCAAGCAGGCTTTAGACTGAAACACTCTACTATAGATCATAAAATCACCCTCAAATGTTTGATAGAGAGAATTTGGGACACTCAGGGGTCCAAGGCTTTATGTTGTTTCGTGGACTTTAAAAAGGCATTTGACACAATGCCACGTAACAAACTTTGGGATAGAATGGAGGAGTTGGAAGTTCCTAAAGAACTTAGGTTTGCTATTCATAGATTATATGAGTAGGTCAAAGGTAAAATCAGAACGATGGAAGGCCTATCAGAGGATTTTGGTAGCAACATTAGGGTTATACAAGGGTGCCTGCTATCTCCAACATTATTCGGGCTCTATATTGACAATTTAGAAGAATGGATAAACAAGACCAATGGTGAGGGGGTACAACTGACCCACTTTATGATAAGATTGCTCTTATATGTAGATGATTTCATCATACTTGCTAGAACGACTAAAGGTTTGAAATAACACTTGAAAGCACTATAATTTTTTTGCCATGAAGTGGAAATGCAAGTGAACACTAGCAAAACCAAAGTTATGATCTTCTCGCTAAAGAAGAATAAGGGTATATAGGACGAGTTCCTGTTTGAGGGCAACCCTCTTGAGATTATCTTCTCGCTAAAGAAGAATAAGGGTATACAGGATGAGTTCCTGTTCGAGGGCAACCCTCTTGAGATTATGGAGGAGTACAAATACTTGGGCATATATTTTCATAACAAACTCAATTGGGATACATGTAGATCAAAAAGGATCCAAGGGGGCTAGAAGGCATTATATTCTCTACAAAATAGGTGCAAGAACACATAATTATGGGATTAGACGACCATGAAAACTCTTTTTGGTTTGCTAGTCACTCCGGTTATTCTATACGGATGTGAAGTGTGGGGTGGTAGTATGTCCAAATAGAAATGGCAATAGGTAGAAAGAAGTTGAAAACACTTCATCACATGCAATCTTAAAGTCAAGACCATGGTGCCACATGAGATCTTATATGTAGAGGTGGGTTCCTTTCCGTTAAAAGCTGTCGCATTGGTTCAGATGCTAAGCTATTTAAAGAAAACCCAAGGTCTAGAAGCACATTGCTGGCCTAAGCTAGTCGTAGATGAAAAACTTGTCAGGCAAAAAATACATGGATGAAGCAAAATGACAAATGATGCAAAAATGGGATATTAACATCCATACTTGCCCAGATAGCATTAAAGAAATAAAGAAGTTTGTCATGGAAAAAAATCACAATATTTTATGGACAAGGCACATAGGACGAAAAACATCTTATTACATTAAAGAATTTAAACCCACTTCTAGTCATGATGAAAAGGCCTATATAAGAGCCCCTATTAATTGGAAAGCAAAAATGTTGATTACGCAACTAAGAACTAGTTCACACTGGCTGTAATGTGAAACTGGTAGATAGCAAGTTCCAAAAGAAGAGTGGGCAGACAAAACATGTTTATTTTGTAATATGGGAGCAATAAAGACGAAGCAACACTTTGTTATTGACATACAGTGACATCAGATCTGGTTATACAAAGATATTACATAACAAGGACTTTAACTACTTATTTGAGGAAGATCAAGTGAAGAGAACAACATATCTGATTATCAAACTTCAGAGAAGGAGAGACAAGTTAACCAAAACTTTGCAGCTAGATTAGTTCGGCTCCTGCCTTGGGGGGTGATCGTGTAGGTCCCATAGGCTACTTTAGCCTAGTAGATGTCATTAAAATCTATCATATCATCTACTCACTACCTTTGCAGCCGCAACTAAAACTAACATAAATCCATAGCTTCCTTATCAAGTTTTCATAATAGAAAGTCTTAGGGAAAATAATAATTTAAAAATAAGACTACCCTTTTTCAACCTAGATTAGTGAACATTGAGATCTTCATTCACTCACCGACCGACTTTAGGATTTCAAAATACATTGTAACGTTGCCTATCAATTTCAAATGCCCCCTATTCTGACAATAAATGCAGCTCCCAATTTCGCTGCTCATGCTAGGCGTTGTTTGAATAATCAGAATTAACATGGATAGGAATGATAATGGCTTCTGAGAAGAGAAGGAAAAAATCACCACTTGCGGACTGTACAAATGCTCCGAATCTTTCCAGGCCTCGAAGATCCTGCTGCTCCTACGCTTCACCACCTACGACCAGGCAAAACTCAATTATCCAATCACCTCAACCAAATAATCCGTTAAGTGATCCCCTTACTCGCAGTGGCAACAATCACAATCAAAATGAAGACCATCTTAAAGGTAAGAGCAGCTGTCCTACTTCAGCCACGGTTTTACCTGGCGTAAGAAGTCACCAGGTTCCCCAGTGCGCTGAGGACAGCAGTCAGATTAAAGGGGTTTACAGAGAACACCGCGAAAGGGAAGGGACAAGTTTGCATGCGACCTACAATTGCCCTACGCTGGGAAGGGGTTCTCTGAAGAGGTATATCGTACACAGAAACATATATATTATTTCTGATATTTTGAAATTTCGTGGTGTTAGGGTTTAAACTTAGGGTTTTAGATACACCTAGTTGAGCTGCAAAGTCCACCGCATTCCCTTAAAAGTTAGTACCTCTGGTTTAGGATCCCCTGTTTCTTAAGTAAAAAATCAAGTTACAGCTTTTGAGATTCCATAAGCATTGAGGTTTTGTCGCCAAGGACGTTCAAACATCAAAGCTTTCCGGTAATTTTGATCGCTTGCACTTGATGATATGGCTCACCCATTAATCGTTCGTGAGCACTAGCATAGGTTCTTTTTATCGGGGCCTTCTTTTGTTCATGTCCAAGGTTAATTTTTGAACTTCATAAATTATTAATAGGCTCAAATATTTTTTTATGGGGTATCGTTGAGTGATTGTGGGCATGTCCTTTTAAAATCTACAGTAGACACTAGGTTTTGGATACCAAGTTTTTGTCCATCATTGAATCGTTGAAAATGTTGGAAATCCACAATTTTATTTTGATAACTTAATTTTTTGCGATTGTCCCATGTCTTAACCTCAGTCCAAATTTATTCACTGTCCAACAATTTAGGTGATAGTTTGCTTGATAACGGTAAGAGAAGGAATTATTTAACTATTTGCTATTTGGAGAGGAATTATACTTGGCTGCAGAATGAAATTGTCCCCAGAGTATTTATTTACATGTGTCGATTTCTTTCTTCTTTCATCGGCATGAGATAATAGCTTGATATATTATTGGTAATATCTAATTGAGACTGAATTAATTGATGATAGTGTATGATTCTTTGGTTTTTGGAAATATTAGTGCACCAGCCTTATATTGTTCTATCAACATCTTCATTGCGGGGGCCACTGGAATTGTCCTCTTTGAAGGAGTATATCATTATCATTTGTAAAGTTGCTATATGTTATATATCTTCATAGATGATATTGGTGAAGGTTCAAAATGGTAAAATATTTGTGATATGTCATATATATAATGGCTTTATGATAGAACACTTAAGTCATGTTTCCGCTGCAAACCGTAAAACTATAATATGTGTTGCGATGAAATATTGTTACACGCTAGGAAGAATATTTTGAGGTTATTGGGTCGCTTGAAACCCACATTTTATTATTCGATGGCTTTTATCAGGAATTATACTTGTTGCACAATAGAAGAGTCATTCAAGTAGCCAAGGCTTTTATATTCACAACACTTAACATACACTCTCTAGAAGGCAAAAGAGTCATTCAATTCCAAAGATATCATGAGAAGTCCAAAGGTGTATGTTGTATTTGCAATATTTAGGTATGAATTCTGTTTGACCGCATATTCTTTGAATGCAAAGTAATGGAATTTCTTGGCAATTGGAAGGAAGCCAAAGTGTGGGACGTGAAATGCTTCCAAATGCTAAATCTATCAAGAGAAATGACATCAAAATTTATCACAAATCCTTAAACTATTACAACTAGATAAACACACACAATAAAAATATATTTAAACAAATAAACACGTAAAACTAGATATATGTGGAAAAACTTGTCCACGGGAAAATCCCCCTCTCCAAAGCTTGACCCAATTGTCTTAGCAACAATAGAACAATTACAATACAATCTCTAGAGTCAAAGCTCTCCAAGAGTAATCAGCTATGATATCTATAATAATTTTGGCAACATAGCAACGCTATTTACAATACTTTTCTCTTTCACAGTTCTCTTCAACAACACATTGTATTTATAGAGTTCTCATGCAAAACAAAAAAAGTTGCTAAAACGTCTACATTCAATGTATTTACAACTTATTTTAGAAACTTCCTTTATGCACAATTCCTGCATAAAAAACAAATCCAAGAGAAAATGCCCAAAAAATAGACTTTCTATTTTGCTCCATGTCTATCCTTGTGGAAGATTTGGTCTCATTATGCATCTTTCCAAAAATGCATAAATAAAAAACCAATAAAACATCCTAAGGTTGAGTCACTTTATCCTGACAATCTCCCAATTGATGAAAACCTTACATGAGTCATTGTATCATAGGATAGGCCCCAAGGCCCATGGAACCAACACACCATCTGAACTTCTCAGTGCTCATTGACTTTGTCAATTCATTTGCAACATTCTCTAAAGTAACAACATTTCCATTTTTCACAATATCACGAACAAAATGATATTGTACATCAATATGCTTTGTTCTAGCATGGAAGTAGCATTCTGTGCTAAATAGATAAGTCTCTGGCTTGTCACAACATATAATAATCTGTCGTGCATCAAAACCAATATCAAAACACATTCTCTTAAGCCAAATGGCCTCTTTAGAAGCACGAGCAGCTGTCACGTACTCTGCTTCTGTAGTGGACAAAGCAACTATAGCCTGTCGCTTACTCATCCAACTAATTGCACCACCAAACATCACGAAAATATTTTCATCGGTGGACTTCTTCTGTCAACATCACTTGTCCAATCTGAATCCACATATCCACGAATGCAAACAAAAGTGTTGAGTTTCGGTAGGATTACCATGAAAACATAAGCAATACTAAGACATGCCCCTTAGAAACCTGAACACTCTTAACTACATCACAATGCACCATTCCAAGATTAGCCATATACCGAATAAGGACTCCATTGCTTGGGGAATGTCTGGCCTTGTACATACCATATCATACGTCAAGTTGTCAACATCATTCACACAAGGTACTCTAGGCATGTCCTCCATTTCAGTAGGTGATTTTGGACAATCCTCCTTAGAAAGCTTTGTTCTCTGTAATATCAGAACAACTAATTGCCTGCAAGTTGTCATGCTGAACTTCTCTAACACAGAGTTTACATGCTACCTCTAGCTCATCCAAATAATTCTGCTAGCTCTATCTCTAATGACCTCAATCCCAGGAATATATATATCTGCACCTAGATCTTTCGTTTCAAACTATGCTGCTAATTGAGATTTCAAATCTGAAATCTTTCTTTTACTATTCCCAATAAACAACATATCATCCACATACAAGACTATCATGGGAATGTAACCATTTTTAGTTTTATAATATGCACAACAGTCACATTTAGATCTCAAAGATGCCAAGGACAACATAGGGGTGCCAAACTTTTGATACTACATTCTAGGAGATTGCTTCGAACCATGCGGAGGTTTCTTCAACTTACAAACAAGATTTTCTTTACCTTTCGCAATGAAATTCTCTGGTTGTGACATATAAATTTCCTCCTTCAAATTACCGTGAATGAACACTGTCTTCATATCCATTTGCTCAACTTCAAAATCATAAGCCACTGTAAATGATAACATCAATTGAATGGATGTTGGCTTCGCTACAAGAGAGAATATTTCACCAGAGTCAATTCCCTCCACCTGTAATTACCCCTTTTCGACCAACCATGCCTTATACTTCTCAACACTACCATTTGGACCCAATTGCTTCTTGAACACCCATTTACATTCAACAGGCTTTTGTCCTTCAGGCAAAGGTGCCAAATCCTGTGTAACATTCTTCTTCAATGCTGCAATCTCTTCATTGATGGCTTTCATCCAGTAATCCACATCATTCAGACCCATAGCATCTCTAATAGTTGTTGACTCATCAGTGTTAGCAATCAGAGGAAATATACAATTGGAATCCAACAAAGAATATCCAAACCTTTTAGTTGAATAACCATATCTATTAGGGCGCTGCCTATCATGGGTAGACCTTCTCAAAGTTTGAGGTTGAGGTTCTTGCTCTTCCCTAGAACTTTCAGATCTGCTTGAGCTGTCCTCATTTTCAGGTCCATCAATAGCTCACAGTTCTTCTTCCTTAGGGGTACAAGGAATATGAACACCTTCCTTTTTTTGTTTTTCTTCCTCCTTTAGTTGCCAATCAACTATGTAAGGTTTCAACTCATGAACTATCATGCTTCTACAATAGAACACCTTTTCTGCAACCAGATCTCAAAGCTTGTAACTTTTCACACTAATTCCATAGCTAATGAAGATACACTTAACTGCCTTGCTCTCTAATTTTGATCTTTTCTCACTTGGCACATGAGCCTATGCCTTACAACCAATGACTCTTAGATGTCTCAATGAGGGTTTCTTGCCAGACCACGCCTCCATAGGTGTCTTCTCAACAAGTGCTGAAGTAGGAGATCTATTAATTAAATAACATGCGGTGGCTACAACTTCAGCCCAAAACTTTTGTTCAAGCCCAACACCACTCAACATACTCATAGCCCTCACCATCAATGTTCTATTCATCCTTTCTGTAGCTCCATTTTGTTGTGGGGTGTATGGAGTTATCTTATGTCTCTCAATTCCATGATCCTTACAAAACCTATCAAATTCTGCTGAACAGAACTCACCGCCATTGTCAGTCCTCAAACACTCTATTTTTCTACCAATCTGATTTTCAACCAAGGACTTAAATTCCTTAAACTGACTAAAAACTTGTGTTTACTTCTGAGGAAATACACAAATGTCCTACTATAATCATCTAGGAATGAGACAAAATATAAAGATCTAGATATCAAAGGAACATTAATTGGATCAAACACATCTGAATGAATATAATCCAAAACCCCAGAAGACTGATGAGGACTGGAATAAAAGGAAATGCGGTGTTGTTTACCATAAATAAAATTTTCATAGAAGTCTAACTCCAGATTACAATCATTAAGGCCTTCAACAATGCTCTTATTTTTTAGGGCTCTTTGGTGCCATAACATTGTCTTTTCAACAAGGAGCTTCATCTCTAAAGCATATGCACCCTTAGGTACCCAAAAAGCACGACTATTAGATGTAGAAACAATGGCCTTATTCTTTTCTTGATCTGCAAGAGGTATACAATTGCACAGACAACAACCTCCGACATAGATTGTTGACAAAGATCCATTAGGCTGACTTATAGGACAACGGTGTACAATTGCACATAGACAACAAACTCTAACACAAAATGCTGACAAAGATCCATTAGGTTGACTTAGCAAGCAAACACATACATTGCTGCTACCACTATCGATGAAAAATACCAATAGATATAAGTGGAAGGCCTTCTAAGCAACAAAGGGCAATTCATTTTGGGGGAAATCAGATCTTTAAATGAAGAGACAAACCAAAAACGGGTTTATATGGAGGAACTATAGTTGGGCGAACAACAAGCTCTTGGTAATAAAATGAAGTGCATATGTGTATATATACAAATTGGTAGGTTATTGATTCATAAATGAGGCTTTATGTCCCATCACAAGTTAACCGGCAAGCACTTAAAGCTAACAAATGGGATTTTTATTTTTATTTGCATTTGTGGCCTTGGTAAAGGCGTGGGATGAGTGTGTAATGCACTTGAAAAGTGGGCTTTTATCTTGAGCTTGCATGTGAGACAAATAACTTGCTTCTTAAAAGTAACTCAATGTTTAGAACATTTTTTTTTATCCCAACTGCATATACAAGAATGAAGAGCTGAGCTTCTTGCATATGCAACTTGGAGAATTTTAGACAGAAAAGGATCATTAACAAAATTTAAACTATGCAAATCTGAAAATGAAGTGGAAGTTAAAAATATATAAACCACATGGAAAACAAAGCCCCAGAATTGCACAAGAAAAAGTTACCTCCTTTGAGAAAAAAGAGAAAAGTTCTCAAAATCTTTGAAGAAATCTGAAAATAAATCCAAATGATTATCGGATTTAGAGAAAGATCTCCAAAAAGACATTATATAGACAAAGATTTTGACTCAGTCTCATTGAGAAATGAGTGCATATTCAAGTAAAGATTGAAAGCATGACAAGTGTAGATGATAGAGTAACAAAATGCATAAGATTAGCAACAAGATTGAAAGAGTCAAATCTGCAAATGTTTGAGCTTGATACAAGATGCAATGGCAAAAAAAAATGACGCCCTAGGAGGAAGAAATGTGGATTTGAATGAAGAGAACAAGCTGGAAATCCTGTTTTTGTGCCCTAATTGAGTTTTTAACTTCAAGTTGCAAGTGTAAAAATTTGCACTTGCATCAACAAAACCTGTTTTTGCTAAAAATGTGCCCCAGATGGGTTTTCAAACTCCAAATGCAGTTCTTAAAACTTGAAAATGTTCATCTCCAAGCTGTTTTTGATTAAAAAAATGTGCCCTAGATGGGCAGTTTTTTCCAAAATTCAGCTCTTAAAAGCATGCAAATGCTTCAAAAGTAGCCACCCAGCCTTCAAAGAGTTAAATCCAGCAATAGAGGGAATAAAAACATGTTTTTTGGTAGCATTGACACATGTATTCTCTAACAAAATTGCCACTTACAGCTCTTGTAAGATAAGAGACGCTTTTTCATATCATTTACATGTAAAAATGATATACAAAGGATTGAAAAATCGCCACCCAGCTCTCTAATAGAAAAATGCAGCTATTGGGATGAATAATGACGGGTTTTTTGAGAGCATTTACACATGCATTTTGTTGAAAAATCGTCACTTTACCTTTCAGTTAATAAAAACGTATTTTATAAAGGCAAGCACACATTTATTTGTGTTAACGAAAGCCTCCATTGAATCTTCAATAATCCAAGTTCATAATGACGGGCTTTTGTGAAGAGCACAAGATTATATTAAGGGGTGGGGGTGTGGAGGGTGAATTAGTTTAATAACAACTTTTGCAAAATAAAACTTTAATTACCACATTAACTGAAATAAACAATTATGCACATGAGCACAATGACACAATTCTTACGTGGAAATCCAATGTGGGAGAAACCACGACAAATAATTGCTTTTTATATTAACTTGTTGGTTTACAATGATGTTCAAGCACCTTCTTGAAGCACCAACTCTCACACTCCGCAAGCACTGACCTATTGGAAGCACCAAATCCACTGTTGTCTTCATGAGCACCAGCATGCTGCGCTTAAATTATTCTTCCACCTTAATTCTGTTGGTTACTCAACCGATGGTGGATGATTTATATTCTCCTCAATTATAAGCTACCCACTATCTCTACATATAATATATTCTTCATTCATAGTGCATCCTCCATCTGTAAACTCTGATTTTTACATACACTTTCATAAATCAGATTAAAATTCTGACTATATGCATATATATGCGTTGCTGTGATATCATCATAAGCCTAAAATTTGTAAAGGTTTTGTGAAGTCATAGCTACATTTGTTTTGGGGCCCATGTGTTTGTTCTCCGCAGATATTCTTCCAGGATCCTCCAATTAAATTTTCAATTCTTATTATTTTGGGGTCATTAATGATCATAAATATGTCAGATTTTGAACTTCAAAAAGAATGGTAATTGACGGGATTCTCAGTGGTTTGACATCTCCAAATCCTTCGGCTCGTTGTTAGTCACACTTCAAATTTCTCAAATCAGAGCTATGAGTAAAAAGTTTGTTATTTTGAAGGTTGTTCTTTAGTAGCACAATCCTCTGCCTCCACCATCGATTTGATCCACCCGCTACCGTTCCTTCCTTGTGGTTGCCCGTGCAAGATGGTGTTTTAGAGGTTCCTCTGGCATCCTCACGCTCTTTCGTGGAGTCGACTTCATAAAGTCCCTTTGAACACCCTTGTTGAGCCACACTGTTTCCTCCAAGAACAAAGTCACCTTCCTCCACACACGTTCCGTTTTTGGAACATGTACCTCTTGAGGTAAAGTTGAAGACCAAATGACTAGGGGTTGGACTTGATTGTCACCTCCCCTAATCAAATGCCAGGGGCCGCCTTGACCCGTGTCCATGCCAACTCCTAGAACAACTCTGTCGATAATCTTGTCAATCCCCAATAGACATTGCAGGTCCATGCAAGAAGCCACAACCCGCCTCACTTCCTCCTTGGATTCATCCACTATTAAGGCTAGTGCCACAAAAAGAGACACGATATCTACATTTGACCCGCGCCTCCAAAATGTATCGAAATACTCTGGACCAAAAATCTCAAAGATACCAGTCAGGAATTTCTAGTCATTTGATCTTCGACATTACCTCTTGAGGTAAAGTCGAAGACCAAATGACTAGGGGTTGGACCTGATTGTCACCTCCCCCAATCAAATGCCAGGGGCCTTGAACCATTTTTATGCCAACTCCTAGAACAACTCTGTCGATAATCTCGTCAATCCCCAACAGACCATGCAGGTTAGCGCCACAAAAAGAGACGCGATATCCAGATTTTACCTGCGCCTCCAAAACGTATCAAAGTACTCTAGACCAAAAATCTCAAAGATACCAGTCAGGAAATTCCTGTCCTCAAACAAGATGTTTTCAACCTCCTCACCGAAATGTTCCCTTCATACGACTGTGTTTGGTTGTCCGATTCCAAAGCAAAATTAGCCTCCATCTTCAAAATGTAAACAAAAACCTCTTTTGTCTTACACAAATCTAGTTCCCCCTTTATCTCTCTTTCGAAATCTCTGGAAGCACAAACTGCGAAGGACCGATTTATGATTCCAAAGTCACTGCCATGTGCAAAGGGGAAAACCTTAATTATTGTTCATTCAACTTGAGCCTGATCAGTCATCATTCAAAAAGGTGGTCGCTCATGGGTGGGGAAAAACAATTCCACTTCCAAATTCCTAATACCATCAACCTAAAAAGGATGCGGTCTTCAGAAATTTCATATCGACTCTCCAATGAGCCATCTACACCCAAATTTGCCAACTTATTTGCCAAGTTGTTGGCCTCCAATAGGTATGGGAGATTTTGAAATCTTCAAACTCTTGTAGTAGCCTCTTGATTTGGCTTATGTGCTTGTCAAGATACCATGACTCCATTTTCCTTTTCTTTCCGTTGACTATGATCTCAAAGTCTCCTTCCAAATGCACTCTTCTAATACCAAGCTTAGTTCCTAAGGCGAGAGCCTCTTTGGCTGTTTCACATTCTACCACATTATTAGTGCCATCCCTATGGCGTTTTGCCGCAAAGGCTAAGATGTTTCCCTCGTGGTCCCATGCTATGCATCCACACCCCTATTGCCTAGGGTTTCCTCTTGCTGCCCCATCAAAATTAATCTTTATCCACCCCTCCTCTGGTTGTATCCAAAAACACTTTTTCCTTTTACGAGTAGGATCAACCCTTGAAATATAATTAACATGCATTATTTAGTAATTATTTAGTTTTTATAATATTATATTATTATATTCATAATAGATTATATTATATTAATTATATAATTATTCTAATGTTATATTTATTATCATGTTATTATTTATTTAATCATTGAAATCGTGAACATAGATGTATAAGATATAGCTTACTAGAATATTTGTGAACCATCAGTTGGCATTTAATATTTATCTTGATCAATGATGAAGTATCATACTATCAAATAATTTAATTTTGCACATTTATTGTATTTTTTTTGGTAGATATAATATATACATACATAATATATAAAGTTTATAATATATGCATAATATATACACACACATAATACATATACATATACATATACATATACATATACATATACATATACATATACATATACATATACATATACATATACATATACATATACATATACATATACATATGCACATACATATACATACATTTATAGATCCGCATTCCCCCCAAAAAAGTTTTGTGCATTTGTGCACTTGCTCCTTGCATTTGCATCCAGATCCACATGCGAATCGATAACTTAGATAAGTAATTTAAATATTTTAAAATTCATTGATGAATGATAGATATTGTAATCTGAAATATTATTTATATATTGATAAATTATGAAGATCAATTATTAAAACTTTATTGTAATATATTAATGTTTGATAATATATTAACTACGATTTAATGAATTATTATTATTTCTAATATTGATGGCATACTAAACATTTTAAGATGGTATCCATAATACTTAAAACAAGTATACTTGTATTAACATGTTTGTATATGCATCAATTATGGGTTCATGACAAATGTAGGAACAAAATGTAGGGTGCCAAATGGGTTTTGTGATATGTACTTGGGTATAAAACAAGTTTGGCAATCTGTTGCATCTTTTTTTGATTGAATTTTCCTACAATCTTTCGATAGTTTCCTGTTTTTTCATTTTTTGTCCAATAACCTTCTAACATTTTCCTGGACACAAAAAAATAGGGAAAATGTTGTCTAAAGTGGTATGCCTTGGTTAAACTCATATTCACAAAACACCCTTGAAAATGAAATGGAATTGCATGAAGGAAAGTATGCAAAAAGGTAAATGTTTGATTCACCTTGCATAAACCTTAATGGATGAAATCTTCCAACAGTTTCCAGTTTTTTTCATTTTTTGTCCAACAACCTTGTAACATGTTCTTGGATACAAAAAACTTAGGAAAAGTTTGTTTAAAGTGCAATGCCTTGGTCAACCCCTATTCACAAATCACCCTTGAAAATGAAATGGAATTGCATAAAGGAAAGTATATAAAAAAGTAAATGTTTGATTCACCTTGCATAAACCCTAACGGATGGATGTAGAAATCTCTCATACCCATGAAAATGCTTGAATATACATGAAATGAAGGGGCTGATCTCAGAATGTAATGTAGAATCAAGGATTTCCTCACAAATGCATGGACCTATGAATGTCACTCCTAGATTTTGATTGTAGATATGCTTGATAATCTCTTGCAATAAAGGGGAGAGAATGTGAATGAAAGGAAAAGTCTTATCGACTGAGAATCACTCTACTTGACCATCATGGGAGAGAAACTTGCTTCAATTGGAGAAGATTGCCTTTGACTTAAATGGACTAAAAAAAATGAAGAATTGGAGAAAATTGATCATGGATACAATTGGTTAATTGCTCTTGTTTGCTTGAAAACTTCAAACCCTTCAATCCTTGAATCCAATTTCTCAATTGCTCTTGTTGGCTTGAAAACTTGACAGTAAATGCTTGCATTTGAGAATGAATCATGAAATAATAAAAGCCTTCAAAATGACGAGAGATAGGAGTTTTTTATAGTCAATCCATCATTTCCAAATTAAAAAATCATCTGATGGATGATGGGAAAGAATTTCTCGTTGATAAACTAACATAGGGCCTTGGGCTAAATTCCAAAGGGACAAATTGAGTTTGGCAATCTATCTCGAGTATAAATTGAATTTGGTGATCTATAACGTGGAAAATGAGTTCACATTTGAATAGGATGTCAGGATAGGTGAAAGACATGCAAACAAAAAGTGGATGCATACAATAAAATGTATGTGGCAAGTCTTAAAGTTGAATTCCACGACCTCTGCCACCATCTTCCTTGCTTGCATCAAATAGGAGCTTTAAATAAGCACAATTACATCAACCTTCATTTAAAAATCTTATTTTTGAGTCCTTGAAGAAAAGTTGAAGGTGATTTTAGCATTTTTTGATTTTGCAATTTATTTAACATGAACAAAGTATTAAAATATTATAATGTTCCTTTAATGGTCATCTGAGGTGGTCTTTAGTTTATTAGATAGTTTCTCTTTTTGTCTTTAGTTCACAATTGTTTCTTTTGGAAACATTGTTTTTGTAAATTTATATAAGGAGCTTTCATCTCCTTTGTTTAATATAACAATAACATCGATTTACCATAAATTTGAGCCTCTTTTGATCTCTAATTTTATTCCAAAAATTTGTTCTTTGATTTTTTGAAATAAAAGTCGGTGGTATTTTATGAAATTTTGTGGTTTATCTTCGAAGATTTTTGCTGAAAATCGCAAGCTTGGTTGAGGTTTTCCACCACTTGATTTATTGATTTCAGTAAAAGTCTCGGATTTTTGAAGGTTGCATGTGATGTTTCTTCATGCAAACCCTCATGTTTTGCTGCATTAAGATTTTTTTGAAGGGTTTTCATGATTTTTTCTCTAAATAAAATTATTCTATGGGTTTTCACAATTTTTTCCTCAAAAAGTTTCTGATTCTGTAATTCGCAAAGTTACGTGAGATTCCTTTTGTGGGTTTATAATTTTTCCTCAAATATTATTTGTCGGGTTTTACCGTTTTTCTTCAAACAAGGTTTTGTATTGTATTTTTTGTGTCTCAAATTTTGTTAGGTTTTGATTGATTTTTCGCCTAAAAAATCATGGTGGGTTTTGATCAAATTTTCACCTCAAAAATTATGTTGGGTTTTCGTTGATTTTCTCCAAAAAAATTGTGCCTTTTTGTAGTTTGTTTTGGAGTATCACATTCACTTGCGAAGTTTGGAGGGTTTGATGATTTTCCCTCAAAATCGTGGTAGTTAGTGTTTGTCTCTGTCTCCATGGAAGAGCAATTTCGTTATCCAACATCGGGTTGGATATTTTTATGATTACTTCTGGTTAGATGTTTTGTTGATTCTAGGAGGGTTAGTGGCAAACTCATCTTAGTGGTAGAGTCAGTGGTAGGCTCTTGTCTTTTGTTGCAAAGCATTCTGAAGATGGGGACACCCTTATCTGTTTATTTTTGGGCGGATTTTTGCTTCTTGGTCATTTACATTTTGCAGATCCAGGGAGGGTCTTAGCGACAACATAATGTTTTGAAGAATTTGTGACCAAAATACAATAGTTAGACAATGACCATTAAGGAAGGGTATTAGAATATTATAATGTTTCTTTAATGGTAATTTTAGTTACCCTTTAGTTTATTGGATAATTTCTATTTTTGTCTTTAGTTCACCATTGTTGTTTCTTTTAGAAACATAGTCTCTGTAAATCTATATAAGGAGCTTTCATCTCCTTTGTTTAATACAACTACAACAACATCGATTTACCATAACATGGTATTAGAGAGGGTTGATGGGATTTGATAAAATTTATCAATTTATTTAATAAAAAATTGAGCCTCGTTTAATCTAGAATTTTTTTCGAAATATTTTTTTTTCATTTAAAAAAAAATAAATCTCTAGAGGTATTTTATAAAATTTTGTGGTACGTCTTTGAAGATTTTTGCTGAAAATCGCAAGCTTGGTTAAGCACTTTCATTACACGATTTCTTGGTTTTGACAAAAGTCTTTGATTTTTGAAGGTTGTACTTGCATGCCCTTGCATCTTGTATCCATGTGCTGTTTTACTATACAAAGCCTCATGTTTTGCTGCATGAGAATTGTTTTGATGGGTTTTCATAATTTTTTCCTAAAAAACAATTATTTGATGGGCTTTCACAATTTTTTCCTCAAAATTTTTTGTATTCTGTAATTCCCAAAGTTGTATGAGATTCCTTTATGGGTTTATAATTTTTCCCTAAAAATTTCTCTGGTGGGTTTATTATTTTTCCTCAAAAATTATTTGTTGGGTTTTATCGTTTTTCTTCAAAAACAAAATTTTATTTTCTATTATTTGTGTCTCAGATTTTGTTTGGTTTTGATTGATTTTTTGCCTAAAAGATCATCCTAGGTTTTGATCAAATTACCTAAAAAATTGTGTTGGGTGTTTGTTGATTTTTCTACTAAAAAATCGTGCCCTTTTGCACTCTGTTTTGGAGCATCATGCTCACCTTCAAAGTTTGTAAGGTTGTTGAATTTTCCTCAAAATTTGGTAGTTGTTCTAAATTTGGTAGTTGTTCTTAGTGTTTGCCTTTGTCTCCAGTGAAGAGCAACGTCGTTATGTGACATTGGGTTGGATGTTTTTTGATGATTTTTGGTCAAATGTTTTTCTAATTCTAGGAGTGTTAGTGATAGACTCATCTCAGTGGCAAAGTTAGTGGTAGGCTCTTGTGTTTTGTCGCAAAGCATTTTGAAGGAGGTGATACCTTTATCTGTTCAATTTTGGGTGGATTTTGGCGTCTTGGTCATTTACATTTTGCAGATCTAGGGAGGGTCTTAGCAGCAACAAAATGTTTTGAAGAATTTGTGATTAAAAGACAACAATTTGACAATGACCATTAAGGAAGGGTATTAGAATATTATAATGTTTCTTTAATGGTTATCTTAATTAGTCTTTAGTTTATTAGATAGTTTCTATTTTTGTCTTTAGTTTATGATTGTTTCTTTTAGAAACATCGTCTCTATAAATCTATACGAGGAGCTTTCATCTCCTTTGTTTATTACAACTACAAAAACATTGATTTACTAGAACACTAGGCATCAAGAGTTTTGCATTTGGAGAGAAATTTCTTCAAGTTTCTACTAAACCACCAAAATGAGTTTAAAATTGATAGGGAATGCTAGCCTAGTCATTGGTGTTTGTGGCCACTTGCTCTACAAATGTTAAATATGCAAGAGAAGATACCCTTTATCTTTTGTATATCCATGATGTAAAATGGTAAAAGCTAGCATATCTTCCATATACAATTGGAGATGGTCATCCATTATTGCAATTGCATTCAAAAGCGCAAGAGATATTAGGTTTATAGACATTGTCATATGCTTACAAATTTGCAAAAAGACTGTCTGACAAAAACATAATGATACATATCAAGGGTTTGCAAGACAAAAATCACGGTTAGGGGCAACATCTTGTTGTTGCAAAGCTATATGAATGAAGAGATGTATAGCTCAAATCAAGGACAAGAGTATTGGCTGTATATTGCCAAACAATTATTGCAAGTCACTATGAAGACACCTACAAAGTTAAATGAATTGTTGACATTGGTCAATGGTAGAATTAGTATTTGTTATAGACGTAGTATCACACCTCTACTTAGTGTTATTGAACAAGCTAGGTTAACCGGAACAAATGTCAAAGAGGCTTAATCCATTATTTTTGAGATCCTAAAAAGAAAATAAATCAAGATAAGAGCCTAATTATGACTAATAACCCTTCTCTTGAATTGGAATATGAGAAATTGAAATATGTTAACTTGGAACTTTGACAATCTCTAAAAATTAATAAAATCAAGAACAATAAGGTAAAGGAGCAATGATTGTCAAGATTGATTAAAAATTTAATAATGAATGAATTGATAAATTAGCCATTAAGAGATAGGTTTGAGTTTCCTTCATAAGTTAGCCATTAGAAGATAGTTTTGAGTTTCCTCTATTGTTAAGAGTGAAAGCTTTTTAGCAACATGCAAAAGGCTTTTCAATTACATCTCAAAATTATTGCTATGGATTCCAATCACTTATAAGTTGAATTACCCAGGGATGCATCCTTGGTTATAAAAAATCTGTCCTTGTTCTGGGGATGCAGGGATTGTGTGGTAACATCCCCTAGGCATTTGTGGTTTGCATGATTCTCTTGGAAATGTATTAGAAAGTTGGAGACAACACTGTTTAGCATTGGGTACATCGGGCTATCCTTGGCTAGATAGGCATTTTGAACAAAAAACCCGAATTAAGAAAAAAATACATTTCCTTTATGTATGAGAAAGTTGGAGACAACACTGTGTAGCATTGGGCACATCGGGCTTTCCTTGGCTATATAGGCATTTTGAACAAAAAACTTGGATTAAGAAAAAAATACATTTCCTTTATGAGTGTTGAGAACGAATTCTTTTGGACTACATATAACATTAGAATGTGTAGGTAAGTGTTAAATCGAATCAAAGTGTGAGTACTATCCATAAAAAGAAAGCATACAACTGTAGAATAAGAGGGCATGAATATAATTCTTTTGCAAGAATGGGCTATCTTGCAATTGCATATAGCTCTAGAAGTAGATGAAGAAAAGTATGGCTGTATATAGCTGTAGAATGAAAGCATAGAACTTAAAGATAAAGCTTGCAAGTGTTGAATACGAGAATATAATTGAAACTTGTTTTTTTGCCAAAGGCAAGGCATATGATTTCACACAATTGTCAATGATGATGTGGAATTAGTTTAGTGGGATCACTTATTAGTTATTATTTATTAGTAATGTTTTGATAACGAATTATGAGTTATGAATGCATTTAGAGCATTGACATAATGTATGTATCCTTTATCCATATTACCAGATGAATATAATGTATATATGCACCTTCATCTGCGTTTGTGTTTTCCTATGAACATTTCATATATATATATATATATATATAATTTTCCCTATATTTATATAGACGTCCCCTTTGCCACCTTCTAGCCATTTCCAAAATTGGCAAAAAGGTTACCTTCTTGGAAACTTGACCTCCCATCCCTTGCTATCCTCGTCTTAGAAACTTGGGGTAAACTTGCTAACATAACCTTGAATAACCTATGCAAAGGATGATGGAAGTATTGCCATTGATGTCAAAGGATGAACAAAAAGAAGAGATATGGATATAAGGTAATAATATGAAAATGAGTAATTGGCATTTCGAAAAGATTTAATAGCATTGACAAGTTGAGGAATTAAGATGAGACATCTTTAATATGTAATCTATACCGGAAGAAACCCAAATAGTTGAAGTTATATAATAAAGCCATCAGAGATGAAGTCTATTCAAATATGATAGATATTTATAATGACCAATAACCATTGGAGGTACTGTCATATTATAGAGGAATGATGACCAACTTAGAACTATTAATCCTAAATCATTATGGAAACCTCTCATACTCCTGTTGACATATAGACAGCTACAGATGAAACAGTGACATACAGATTCATTCTGAAGCAGAGAAACAGATACCAGCAATACATATTTCAAGTAACAGGTATTTATATATATCATGTCAATAATGACAAATCCACATAGACAAGCAGTGCCAGTAATTTGATTTGGAGAGGTGCTGGAATGAATTATATGCTATCATGGGTTTCCAGTCAGCGTGGAAACTTGTATATACAGACCTTTAGAAATTTGTGAATGAAAATGGCATCAAGTTCCAAGGCAGTGTAAAGAAGGAAATTTGGTAATCTAATAGTCAAAACAATTCAATCAAATAGCATGCAGAGCTGGTGATCACAACATGAAAGTCTTTTTAAGTACGTCAGCAAAATGATTATACAGGGACAGCAATGGAAAGAATATATTGATTACGGTTGAAATGATATTTGCCCAGCACGGATTTTAAAGAAGGCGACAATGAATATCCAGAATTATGTTGAACAGCTGGTTTGAACCACATTGAAGGAAATATTGAAACATAGTATCGAATGAAGACAGGTTAGCATAAATGGAGGTGGTATTGAATGGAACCTTGTTTAGAGTTTTTACGGCAAACACAAGTACAAAGATATACAGAGGAACCTATCTTAATCAGTGATACAATTGATGGCAGAAAGTGTGTTACATAGGAAGACAAAGAAACGATTACACAGTGATAACATTGTGTATGATTCAGTTTGAAACATCAGCGATGGTCAACAAACCCATGCCATTATTTAAGAGACAAATATGAATCAGAGATATATCTTCAGCAAAACATGAAAGTTATGGCATGCGATAAATGTAACAGGTTGTAATAGAATCAACGTGTAAAGAAACATCAATAAAAGACAATGGAAATTAAACGGCAATGTTAGAATGTTTGAATCAATGTGAATCACACATCATACACAACAACAGTCAAAACAACATCTATAACAACTACAGCAGAAGGGAAGACAAGTGACGTTATTGGCAACCATGTCAGCGTCTATAAAAGTTAACCACAGCGTTATTAGCGGAAGGATATATAAAAGTTTTTGGACAAGCAAATTAATAGCATATAGAAGGGTGCCAGAGCAGTATACAAGGGCAGTCAATGAATCACGATGGAGTCTAAATAACATATACAATGACCAAATAAAAATCTAGTGACTGAAAAAGAAATTGTGGCAATTGGAAGACAAGTCAACGGTGATGGGTATTCCTAATTAATAAATCCATATCCACATCTTAGCAGCGATATATATGTGGTTTTTTTTTATACAGCAACAGAGATGTGAAATATATATATATATATATATATATACAAGTCTTCAAAGAATGATGATTAATAGATTCCAGTGATATCCTTGAATATCATTGAATTCATTTTGGAGGAGCCATCGGCAGTCCCGGAAATTTCCACATCAGTATAAAGTTTAAACAGACCCGAGTAAGCAGAGCATACAAACATATCAGTGAAAGCCAATATGGATTTTAATAGAACAAAAAGATTGGTCATGCCGTCAAGGAATTGATTATTTAATCAATAGTCAGCTACGAAGTGATGGAATAGAGACAAATTACTAGTGTCCATAATGTCTTTTTTGCAAAGGATATTGATTCATAATAAGCATAACTGATAGCTGATCGGTCTAGCAAAATGAGTAAAATAATTACTAAACACATGTTATGATTATCATTATGAACCGTTGCTCATTTAAGATTGGCCATAACTAAGAGATATATTTCTGTAATCAAAGAGGTGTGACTGTTAAGAGAAAAGGTATAAATAGTTATCAAATTGGAAAGAAGAAGAAGCGTGTATGAAGCATATCCTTGAAGTGTAGTATGTAAAGGAAAATTATCTGATATATATGTATATAAATGCCAGAATATTTAGAGAGGAGTGAGTGAAGCAGATTGTATAATAGAAGTGTGTATTGAAGTGAAAAAATATGTATAAGTAAGAAAACAGAGAAGTATGCAGGAGGAAAGGTTGAAGAATAAAGGAAGTTAGTACAGTAAAAGATGAGAGAATAAAGAGCGGTGCAAAAGGAATAAATTATATATATATATTCAGACTTGTCTAATCTGATATATATATATAATATAAGTGTGTGAAAAGCAGCAGTAAAAGCAGGTGTTCAAATATAAAGAGTAATATATGTGGCAGGCTAAAATTATTTATGTATATATTTATTAATCTATTATATATATTGATATTGAAAGGAAAGGACATAGAACAAATCTGAAAGGTATGAAAACAAGAGGATTTGTGAAAATATATATGTGAAAGAAAAATATAAAAGAGTGATTCAATCATTCAATTGAGTAGGCAACATTATCAAGGTGGAGAATTAGTTTGTGTGCAGTGGGTCGGTGCTCACAAAGACAAATAGCCTTGGTGCTTCTAGTAGGTCGGAGCTTGCGAAGTGTGGGAGTTGGAGCTTCCAGTGAGCTGGTGCTCATAAATAGAAGGGGTTGAAGCCTCTAGTAGGTCGTAGCCTACAAAATATTGTAAAAGAACAGTTTATATAAGAAAGCATTTATTTGTTGTGGTTCTTTCCCATATTGGGTTTCCACGTAAATCATTGTGTAAAAGTGTTCATGTGCATAACTGTTTATTTCAGCATTTGAAGTTGTTGTTTGGATAAAAAGTTTAAATTGACAAAGTTATTAGTGTACTGATTCACACGCCCTCTCAGTATAATCGTGTGCTCTTCAAAGGAGGCATATCAATTGGAGCAAAGGAATCATTTGTTGACATAAGGAAATATACTTGGTTCTTTTTATATTTGGTTACACTATTTCAATCATGATTAGTGACAATTGTCTAACACAATGCCCTAAAAAGTTGTTACGTGGATTGCAAATCCTAGCTACATATACTTAGACTGTATATATGCCACTTTTATGATAAGCTTCTTGGCTATGAAAATGATAATCGTGTATGTATTGAAGGTGGCTCAACTCTTTCTCTCTCACACATTAATGACTTATTTAAATATGCCAACTTTCCATCAATTCTTACTGTTTGTATATGTACAACCAAATAAGGTTCCAAGAATGTTGGTGGAGGAGCACTACCTTAATCATAGAATAGGCTCAAAGGAATATTAAATGTTCACTCCAAGTCAAGTGAGGTCGATCTTAGTATTGATCAACAAGGATATAAATTAAATGCTACTATGAGTTGGAATAAGGTGCGTGGGTAATATCAAATAATTCAATATTGTCTCATGTTCTCTTTCCTTACTAATTAGCTAAAAGGTTCATAGAAAGAAATAGTGTATGTCTATGAAGGGCTATGCTCAATGGTTGATGTACACATTTTTGAGTGCATTGCAACACATGAGCTTCTCAATAGTTGATGTACACATTTTTGAGTGCATTGCAACACAATTAGCTTTTTGATCCTCACGGTTGTTAAATTTTCCAAAATCCTCCAAATTTACTAAGCATTGCCTGATTGGTATGTGTTTTCCAAAGGCTGCAACCTTGTACATTTATATTAAAAATGTGAGCCAATAAGAGACATGCCCCTTCATGGGACATATATGTTAATTATAATGTAGTTAATATAATAACAATAATTAGTTAACTATATAATATCTTACATAATAATTTATTATTTAATTAACATATATATATATATATCTTAGACACACAAGTATATATATATATCCACTTTAGTCTCATAATTTGTCCAATTGAAGCTATCAAACACCAACACTCCCTCTTAGCTAGGGTGGATAAAGAAATGATAATATTACACCATTGGTAATATTAGGAATGGTAAATTTGAAGGATATATTTGATCAGAAGATATCCACCATTTTGATATCACATTTGATATCATTAGTATTGACCTCCAAAATATCAACATATGATATGCATCAAATACTCTTGAGTATTGGTTTGCAAAATATCAACATATGATACTCACCAAATACTCAATAAGGTAATGGCTTGCAGAATATTAACACATGATATTCCCCAAATACCTATCATATAGATTTACAAACAACTCATAGACTCTTAAGTGAATCACATCCAACACTTAGTTGTTGATTTACAAGATATAATCCATCATATGATGTGTTTCAACATTTACATAAAATGTATATCACGACCTAAGTTATTGTAAGATTGTCACCTTCCAATAACTCTTGCAAATACAAGTGATAATCATTTGGAAGTTGTCACTTCCTCATGATATATATAGGGGGTAGGCCCATTAAATCATGCACTCACACACATGATACCTAAAGTTTACATGAAGTCAAAACTCCCTCTCATTTTGATATGATCAAAGATCTTTAAAAAAATCAACTAAAACATATCTCTATCCGCTCCTTCAGACGGATGTGTCAGACTCCCTCTGAATCTGATACCAATCCTCCTTTTCCTGCAAGAGCATCCTCAGAAAAGATCAAGGTAAATAACTCTTATAGTACATATAGAATTTCTAATAATAGGTTAACCACAAAAGTAATATTGAATATATAATACTCATCTCACTATTTTTTTCATATAACTTATTATATTATTATCTCCTTATACTAATATATATGTTTCCATGTTCTAACTAAACACTTAACGTATATCTATTCATAAGTTAGTAATTTAAGGAAGTTAAATAATATATAAAAGAAAAATAATACACATATATACTTTACCTTAATGGGATTGGCCCTCGAAACCCGTAAGCGACCCTTGTATATCTTATGCACTTAACTTTATTACTATGTATGAAAAATTGTCCTTTAATGGGAAGGTGAGCCTTCTTTTTGTAAGATTTTAGTATATCTTTTACCATATTCATATGGCAATAGAACAAAGATTTTCATGTCTTAATATATTCCTATTCAAATAGGTATCGAAACCATCGAGCACATAATCAATGTCTTCAGCCCGATCGGGCATGTTAGTTCATGTTCTTTCATTAGGCATGTACGGACATATAGCACCCTCATCAATGTCCTACGCAATGATTTGGCAAGTCCCTTGATCAGACACGGTGATTAATTGACTGTTAGTCACATTGTATAAGTCAGCACTATGTGTATGCCTTGACTGACATTTTCTATTGCCCATCGTGTCTCCCTATTCATTTACGAGGGGAATTTGTCTCTAATGTGGTTCATAGATGATGCCTACACTCTGCTGTGTAACTATTGACCCACACACTTCCACGAATGTTATGATTGTACTCGTACGTAATATGTAAAGTATCGCCTTCTTTCAATTATAAACTTTGCCCTTATATTGCCCTCTCTTATATTTAATTAACCCATCGTCTTCTCTTTCTATGGAAAACATATGCTTTCTTCGACATTCCCATTATGTACAGTGAATGTATATAAATAATGTCATCTCTTCTCTATCAGATATGGTATATCCAAACAGTCATGCCCAAAATAATGGGGCAAAAACACAAGGTTTTTTTTTTTTTGGGTTAATAAGTCCACTATGTTGATATATGTTTGACTAAGACTTACATGACACATTAGGTTTACTAGAGTTCCATATTTCATTTCATGTCTTGGTCTATCTCCTAGATGTATAGGTTACATCTTTTTAGAACGTTCGTTTAATTACCTTGATACTTGTTCCCAATGTTAAAAAGGACTTCTTAAACAATTAAAATCATTAAACGTTGAATATTAGACTATTCATGACTTTCATTTCATAGGTTAATTCAACGTATGAATATCAATCTGACTTAGTCTCATTCCAATAGATTATTGTTCCTAGTTTTAAATTTAACTTTATCAAATCTATTTAGTCATAGAAATTAAAATTCCTATTTAATTAAAATTGTTATTTCCCTCTTTATTAAAACATCAAATAGCTATAAAGGAACAACATTAATAACATTGTCAAAATTAAATAAAATTAAATCATACTAACTACAAATCTAACATATTCTCTTTAAGGAAGTTATTTAACCACTACTTAACCATCTAACTCTTTTAAATCTTATATTAAAATATATTAAAATAAACTAAAACAATATTACTAAAATACTAATTCTATATACTTTTATAAAAAAATACATAAAACCAATCTTAAATTTTACTATACTAAATACCAACTAAACTAATTATAAGTCCAACACTAAACAATTAACACTTTATCATTGACTAAAATTCTACTACTAACTTTACTAATACTAAAACATTTAAATAAAACTTACTACAACTATCTACAACTAACACCTAACTACATACTTACTAACCACTACAATAACCACATCCTAACACCTAACCCCTTAACCCCTCACCCATCCTCTAACCTTACCCCCCCCCCACTAACTCCACTAACTTTTCCACCACCCCTTTCCACGCTACCCTAGGCTCACGTGGCATACTACCCATAGCCCTACCTAACCTAACCCCTCCCTTAACCCCCCTTGCCCCACCTTCCTCCTCACCACGCAGGCGCAATGTCCCAACTCCCTTCCACGCTGCCCAAGAAAAAGTGTGAGGGCTTATGTGATTGGGGTGGGATGGTGAGTGGTCAAAGGTTGGCTGACTCATGCCTCCCCCCCTCAGCCAAACTTTAATTCGACCCCCATTTAGTATGCTGCCCCCCTTTCATTGATGTAAACACTTCCTTGCTGGTGATGCGCTCAGCCCACTGACACTGTCATGGGCACCCCCATTTATTATGCCGCCCCCCCTTCATTGATGTAAACACTTCCTTGCTGGTGATGCACTCAGCGCACTGACACTGTCATGGGCACGTGTGAGGGGTGAAGACTCTAGTGATAGTTACAATGCCAATGTTAGGAAAAGGCTTTTAAAAAAAAAGTAATGATATAAAGTTTGTTAGGTGGGTTTGCATAGGATAAGGGTAGATAGGATTATTTCCAAAGTTTAATAAGTTTATTTATTTTACTTATTTTTATTTATGTTTTTATTTCAATTTCAAGCCAATTATTTGAATAATGAGAGGGATTTTTGAAATGGAATCTTTGTGGAATATACTCTGTTCCAAGTGAATTAAAACTTTCCTTATACAAAAGGTAGTTAGCAATTTTTCTCTAGAAAGATAGATTTTTTTTCAAGGTATTTTTTTCTTCCTTTTTTCTTCTAAGTGTTAGATTTTTCTTAAGGATCCTTTTTCTTACCAAATATTGATTTTTTCATACACAATTTTGTTTACATGCCAAGAGGGATTTTTTTTTTCTAGGATAGATTATGGCATAGAGTTTAATGTATATTTATGCATTCGAATAGGGATATTTTTCTTTTCCATAATTACTGAAATACAAAAGGAAAGACAAATCATGTAAATCGAATTTCCTCTAATCCATGTTCATAATTAAATTGCATAACTTGTGTAACATCATTGTATCTAATTACCATTAATCATATGCATACACATTTGAATCATACAAAATGCCACATGAAAGGAAATTGCTCATTTTTTTTCAACACACGTGGGCTAGCCACTTCTTATTCATTTTATTCAAACACCTGATTTAAGGACTCCCTCAGGAAAGAACCAAGGAAGAAAACCCGAGATCATAGTAATTTCAGAAATAAGGTTAATGATAAATTTTTACAACAGGATCATTATCCCGAGGAGAAGTCTTCCAAACATTTGAATTGAAACAACTCTGAATTCCTGCTTGGATCCATATTAAGGTAGCCACTACGAAATTTGCAAATTACATCAAAGTAACCATGGAGAACTGAAATTGACTGGGAGACAAACATATTCAACACAAAGACACATTCTACCAATTACTCCCATCTCAGGTTTGCACAACAGGTTCATTATCGAACTAGACTTGGGAGAAAGTGGATTTTTCCAGGGTAGGAGAAGTCAATCACAACACCAAAATAGATGCCTCTTTCGAGGCTAATAATCACAAGAACTTTTTATCTTTACTTCTTACTTCTCATAACACAAAATGGTTTGTATTGATGAGTAAGGGCCCATATCACCCTACTCTCTCCCTCTCCTCATCATGAGGAGAGACTCTGCACTGACTCAGAGTCCAATTGAGGCCCTCCTCTTGTACATGGCCGCTTTTGCCCTATCCGAGGGTGAGTAATGCCAACACAACCCTTACAGTTTCCCTCATAAAACAAAATGTAAAACACGAATAGAAAACAATTAAGAAACTCATAACAATCCCATCCCTTACATGTTTCATCATACATACAAATACACACACACATACAAAGGGCCTACTTAAACAAATGAAAACACAACATGAAGACACGAACTTGAAGGATTCCTACCTTCACAACTGGTTATGGCAAACTGAAATTTTGAGAAGAGCTATTCTTCTTCTTTCTTCAATCTTGACTTTACTCTCTCTAAATGTAGAGATTAAGTGAACACTCTTCAACCCTCAAATCTGCAACTAAATAGGCTCCTAACTCAACCACCTAAGAATTGCAATAAATCTAGACTTGATTAAGGCCTTCTAGGGTCTTCTAACATAATCCTATCATTAAGGCAACCTTTATGGTGGAGTGCAAACTTGTCAAACTCATGATGAAGTTCAATTTTCGCACTAAAGGAAAAATGAGATATTTGGGTAGTCACAAAAGTCAACAAAAGGATCTAGCGGGGTGAAAAATGCCTCCACTTATACACATACCCCTTAGGCACTTGGTTTTCATTAAATTTAGCCTCTAGGACCATTTTAAAACCTATTAATTGACTTGTAATATTTGGACTATCTAAAAACCCTAGGAATACAAATTTACCACTAAACCCTAACTAGGGTAATTAATCCATGTTACCAACTAATTAGTCTTAGGTTACTAACCTAGTCCATCTTAGATAATTAGGTTACTCGGCTAATCTTAATAATCATGTTGTTAGACTTGTACAAACTACGAGTGTCAAGTGACACTATAAGGTCATTGTTACGAAACATTAAACATTTTACGATTACATAATGATACACATTCAAATTACGATACAAATGAAATATGAAACAATGGGATCTGCAATTTTTATTAGACTCAACACTAGGTTTTACAAATCGTACATAGGGTTGATTGTCGGTTCTCTGTTAGATTTCCTGACTAATAATCCTGCACATTCATTTCACACATCAGTAGCTCGAGAAAAATCACATGCATATATTTAAAACTCATCTAGATAACCACATAAATCAAAACGTCAATCTTTCATATAAATAACTGTTATCTCATTTCTGCTCATATATTTAACCATTAAAAATTGTGTAATTAAGGTATTAATCATATTTCTAATTCTGCATTCATTTACTATATTACATCATCAATATGCATGCTCATAAAACATTAAATAACATGATTAAGCATCTTAAATTAAAAGCATCACAGGACATAAAATAACACAATAATATCCTGTCCGTCCGACAATGTCTCGACATATCAATTCATAATGTATCAAAATAACAATGTATCAACTGTACTATGATGGGTCGGGGCGAGGCCTCACACAAACTTATAAGCTTGCGATTTGGGTTTCTTAGTCAAATCTATCACTGACTCCTTCAAATCGCTGTTACTCATTTTGCATCCGCTACCTTGCTGAGTATTTTCAGTGAGTAAACCCAGATGATCCCAGATGGGCTTCTTACTGATTTTATTGCCTCCCCCAAATCTATTTTGTTTTAGTTTGGCTTAGTAATTTTCTCTAAATATTTTCTTTTAAAGTTGTCATTATCTTCTTTTCTACATTTGCAGCCCAGCTCTGATACCATGTTAATTTTTCCTGTATTGTTGCAATTGTACTAATCACCGCCTGATTGGTATGTGTTTTCCAAAGGCAGCAACCTCTTACATTTATATTAAAAATATAAGCCAAGAAGAGACATTTCCCTTCATGGGAAATGTATGTTCATTATAATGTAGTTAATATAATAACAATTATTATTCATCTATGTAATATCTTACATAATAATTGATACTGGGGGGGGGGGGGGGGGGGGGGGTGGCGCCGGATCAATATTATAATAAATCTGCCAATTTAAGACTTTTATCCAAACAATTAACTTCGAATGCTGTAATGAACAATCATGCACATGAACACAATAACACAATTTTTATGGGGAAACCCAATGCAGGAGAAACCAAGGGCAAATAAATGCTCTATATATAAACTTGTTCTTTTACAAATTGGTTTGTAGGCTCCAACCTACTAGAGGTTATGACCTCTATATTTATGAGCACCTATTCAGTGGAAGCTCCAACTCCCACACTTCATATGCACTGACCTACACGAAGCACCAATCCCATTGCTGTCTTCGAGAGCACTAACCCACTGTGCACAAACTGATTCTCCACTTTGATAATGTTGCTTACTCAACTGATGATGGATAGCTTTAGCACAACTCTTCTTCTATCTGATCTTTATATTTATATAGATCTTTTCTTGTTTATACTTCCTTCAATAAATATTTATCTTCGCAAAGTCAGAATCTATATTATAAACATATTTTCTTTACTTTTTTTTCACTGCTTGCTCTTTACTAATTCTGAACCATATATATATTCATTTAGATATCCTTAAAAAATGTTTCTATGATAACTTTATTCACACTTTTTCGCAATATATATATATATATATATATATATATATATATATATATATATCCTTTTATGTTCTCATAAATTCTTTAACAGGCTTACTTCATACTCTTCTCTGCACTTCCTTATTTCACTGCTGACTTCTTATTTCACATTTTTACTTCTTTAAGCTTTGCTTACATATACGTTTATCAAAAAAGGTGTCACTTCAAATGACATTATTAGGTCGTACCTTTTTGTTAAGCTTTTAGCACTAATGACTAGATTTACAATTCATTTTTTTATATAAAACAAAATAATATTCAAATGAAATCATCGTGGCATCTAATCTGTCTTTGCCTTATTTGAGATTTATAACACCATAATCATACTTGTTTATAAAAGGAATTTAATCATGTATTCCTAATATATTTTCATTTAAACTCATTTGCTGACATCTCGTTATTCCTTGACTTTTATCACGGCATATCTTATAGTGTAAGGAATAATTAATATTTTTGTCGATAACTCAGTGCAATCTCTGTGTATAGTGGTACTGCTGGTTGACATCACATACTTAACGCCTTTGATTTGGATCTGTACTGATATGATATCTTTGTCTGAACTGGTATGAAATATCAAATCTTCCTATCTGTCTTTGTTGATTTTGCTTATTGCTTGCACATTGAAAACTCAGGCTCCATTGTTATTAATATAAGTGATGACTGTGTTATTGCCAAATACATTTCATTGACTTCTTACCCTTGTGGAGGTCTCAGTCGTGTTTATCACCAGCTTTCTCTTGTCTTTTTCTATTTTCTTTGTTTGATGCCATATCTCGTTGGCTCAGAGTCACGTAACATATGATTTGGTCTTCATATATTTCAGAATAAAATCTTTTGTTGCTGTTGTTGAACCCCTGCAGGTAGCAATGAGAACATTATGGACAGGTTGCGGACACAGAGACACGATTTTGATATGCATGCAGAGAGTGAAGAACATAAAGAGGTTTTTCATTTCTTCAGGAAGTGTGTGATTAGAGGGTGAAATTCTCATTTGAAGCAAGAAGATAGTGATAGAAAATGAGGAAGGAAGAAATTGCCGTGTTTGTATTCTTGTCTACAATGTTTTATCACTTCATGATAGATTAAAAACTGGCTGTAATACAGTTACTTCATTAGTTAGCTGGAGGTTGTGGCCTCTAGAGGTAGTTGCCTCAGTCTGATCAGGTTGAAGCCTGCTTTTTGTTGAGAAGGTTGGAGCCTTGGATGTACTGGGTTGTAGCCCTCATTTGCAATGATTAGTGATCTGTGGTTTATACCCAAAAGGGTTTCAAAGAGATAAATACATGTGCCTTTGTTTTTCTTTGTGCTCTTTCAGTTGCATTTACTTCACCCCCTCCCCCTCTCAGCATTTCTTAAGTTTTTCATAAACAAGTACTTCTTCATGCTCAGATCTCTTCGTGCACTTGCCTATACATCTCTATTAAAAACACGATGCCATTCCATATCACGAACCATTATCTTTGTGGTAACAATGGTGTGTGTATCTTTGTCCTTCCTATGCTTCTATGAGTGTTCGCAACATACCTTTTCAATATACTTGTTGCAGTCATTATCTTATATATTCCGTTGGCCTCTCACTCTCTCTCTCACTCTCTCTCTCTCTCTCTCTATATCTATATATATCTATATATATGGATTTGAATATCTTCTACACTTCTGCAATTTCATTTCTTCACCGTTGTTTCATAACTTATTCTGCAAACTCATGGCTTAGATCGTATTTGTATTGCTGTAAATATATCAGTGCTTATCATTGCATGGTTCTCTGGCTCTCTGGCTAGATATTGCTGCCATATATAATAAGGCAATTTATTCCTTAGTTACTTTTTGCTGCTTACTGCATTGTTGTGAGTGGATGGCATATAGACTTGTAATTTTGCTGTTGATAAACTCATCAGTGTTCACATTAGTGTGCAGTCCCTCCATATGTCAATAGTAACTGTTCACTTTATTTTGCTGCTTACTGCATTGTTGTGAGTGGATGGCATATAGACTTGTAATTTTGCTGTTGATAAACTCATCAGTGTTCACATTAGTGTGCAGTCCCTCCATATGTCAATAGTAACCGTTCACTTTATTCAATGTATGCATGTCTTTCTAAGGATTAGTCAGTTCTTTTCATCTCGATTTATTATATAGTTACTGAGATTTGTTTCCTTCATAGGCGTATCAACCAATCCATTCCTTCAATCATCTGTATATAGCACTGGATTCTAAACAATTCAATTGCTATCATCCATTTCCTTTGACATCAATGACAATTATTCCATCATATATATATACATATATCCATATATATGTTATATCACACATACACACAGAGATATATATCTGCACTTTAGTCTAATAGTTTGTCCAAGCGAAGCTACCAAACATCAACAATGGCGAGCCTTAGGAACTAACTATTTGATTTAAATAGAAAGATGTAAATTTTGTGTTTTCACTTGTTCAAATGGTGAGAATGCTGCAAATTCAAAGTAAGTAGTTAGAGACAAACAATCCTTAGTATCAAGAAATTTTTTAAAGGTTGTCATAGATGAGGAAGATAGATATAGAAAGAGACCTCATCAAAATTAGCAATTTGGTCTTTTTGCAAAATTACAATTTTTCGCATATTCTTTTTAGAAAAGTGACTAGTGTCATTGTTTCCACAATTTTACCTCTTGTTTGGAAACATGTATCATAGTCACATCCTTACCAAACTCATACTTTGATGTTTTCAAACCTAGAAAACATTGTGTTTTTGTCATTGATGAGCTCTACTAAGTAAGCTTTTAAATATTTTCAGGTATTACTTCTAGTTTCAAAGCTTTGGTTAGCTTTTGACAATACACAACTTAGTAGGGCTCCAACAAAATTCTTTTTTCCTTGTTGATACAAGTCGATGTCAGTCTTTCCATAGGTTTGAGAACCATATTGGAGTTTGGCAGGGTACTTACAACTCGTTTTGGATTTGATGAAGTTTTGAATTTCTTAAAGAATATCAAGAATGGTGTAGATTAGATGGGTTTTCACATTTAAGTTGAGGTCTAACACGGCTCCTATTACTTGTCAACTTCTTGGTTCTAATGTTCAATCCTATGTGGACGTCCTCATCACTAGACAAGAGATTCCACTCGAGCCTCCTTATTGCTGCAACCTTTCCAAGGCTCTAGCGTCCTAGTAAAGAAAGAGGAAGTCTAATGTGGTCCCTAATGTGGCAAAATTGATTTTGTTGGGACTCGTCATTTTACAGGGACCTTTGCAAGGCTCCAGTGCTCTGGCAAAAGAGTTTAAATAGTGGTGTTGTGTAGCATATTTTATCATTTTGCCAGAGCTTTCTTCTCTCAATGAAACTTCGTTAGCTTTAGCAAACCAATGGAATAAGAATCATGTTTTACATGGACATAATCTTTAGTAGAAATTGATTTCCGCAAGTAGTCATCGTTCTGCTAGAACCCTTCAAAGGTTCTAGTGCCTCAAAGGAAAAGACATCTATGTGGTAGCTTACATGGTATTGGATGGGGTAATTCTTTGTTTAGAACTTCTTTAGAGCTCCAATGTCCTAGGCAGAACACAAAGAAGATCCATGTGGCATTTGAATTGGTGACAATTCTCATTCTGTTGGATCTTGTCATTATGCTAGAACCTTTTTAGGGCTCCAGTGCTCTAGTAGAAAGCTATGAACTATGAATGATAACATGGACATTGATGTGGTAGAAGTGGCTTCTGTTGGAACTGTAGATGGCTTCAACAAATGCTATGCCAATCAAGGATACAATGTTAGACAACTTAGATACTAGCTAGGACGAAAGAGAATTTGGATGATGCATCAACTTTCTGTTGAAGCTAGTTCTTAAATTGGAACATTTTCGAAGCTCCAATGATACAACACAATTCCAACACATGACATATTTGCCATGTCAAAAGGTGGTCTGATCAAAGATGTTTCAAACTTTGCCAAAAATCGATGGTCAAAACAAGGCTACAACCAGAACTTAAACTTGGCGTAGCTATTCCTTGTTAGGGAATCCCAATCATAGTGCAATCGTTTTCATAACAATACTTTTGTTTAACTGATTCTTTAAAAGAATCAGTTTCAAGAATTATTGGGAGTTACTTATGACGACTATAAAAATAGATGTTAAAGAGACATAGGAGGGGTCAGGCTTTTTGATCCCCATTATATAGTTGTATAAGCATGAGAAATGATCAGAAAGAAGATCAAGGAATTTTGTTTGTTCATCTATGAAAGGATTTATTGTTTGTGTGCATTAAGCACCAAGTTTTGCTTTATTGTTCATTTTGAATTTGTGAGTTTAAGTGAATTGGGGAATATGATTTTTTTTCTTTGTGGGTGGAAATATTTATTTAACGCAATGCTTATTTTCTTCTTTGAAGTTCAATGAAATTCAATTTTAATGAAAGTTAATGTTCCAAGTCTTTATATTCATATTGGTATCAATTGTGATTTAGTCTAGATATTGAATGGCCTTTGAGTTGTAAAGTTGGTGACTTGTTTGAAACTTTCATCTTTCGTTTTAATAGTTGTGCTTGTTGCATGGTGATGTACAAGTATTAGACAACTTTCCTATTTTTTGGTTAAAACTATACCCATCTTTCAATTTTCATTCAAAGATCAAATCTTGTAAAGGAAGTTGTACCTGTTTAAAATTCAGAGGGAAAATGATCCGCGGTTCACGCAAATGATGTTTTAAATATTGTCTCTATTTTTGGGCAATAAGAGTCTTTTTGTAATTCTTTTGTAAGAAACAAATCTTTTAACTAAGAATCACTTGTAGTATAAGAGGTTAGAAAATAAGGTAACAAGAGGTTAGAATTAAGCTTTCTTTCTAAAAAGGAGAAGCAACTAAACCAAAATCAAGGTTATTTTCAAATTATTGTATTTCATAAGGGTAGTTATTAGGTGCTTAGTAGAGATTATTTTTGGGTTGTATGTTCTACAGGTATTTGTGTTATTATTACTGTAAAGATTGTAGTTATAGGTGGATTGGTTTAATCTTAAGATGCAATGTTGATACATATACACACACACACACACACACACACACACATAAATATAAAGCATTTGTTGTGATATATATTAATTAATAATGATTAATCATAAAAACATGTCTCTTCATGAGACATGTCTCCTACTCTTATATTTATAAGAGTTTGGGATCTGCATATGAAACATATCAATCATAACGGCAATATTATTACATTTGTAGAGATCCTAGAAATTAACGTGGTATCAGAGCAGGCTCCAAATGCAAAAAGGAGAAATACATATTGCTTGATAATAATTTTTTTATTCACGGTGAGTGTTTGAATGTACTATAAGGTGACTGCGGTTGTAGTTGCCTTGATTGTTGGGGGCTTTATACTTGCGAGGTTGTAGTTCGACAACAGTCAAGGCCTTGTTGGAATATGGAGCAGTTTAAGAGCTTTCCTAGATTGCCCATGACTGCAGCACCACGAGGATATAAGTTGAAACTCCGGTCTGATTTAGAAGCCTGCAAATTGACACAAGACAATAATTCTTGGTATTTTATAGACCCACAATGTTTGTCAGTAATAAGACTTTTGGAAACATGTACATGCAACTACACATCTAGAATTAAGGCATTGAATATTTCGAATGTGAATTGGCTATCTTTCATAAACACATTGCCCACATTATGAAGCTCGAGCATCATCGGGTATTGAGGTTGTGTGAAACTCTATGCTTGTTGGAAACCTCAAGCTGGGTGTGTCTTCACTATTATAGAGATTCACTATGTATTCATTTCGCCTTGAAGGAGAGGAAGGTCATGACAAACATTATGAATAGCCACGTCAAATAGAACAAAAGAGTTATTCATAGCGTGCGACAATAATAAGGAGATTAGTATCATTTTGCCGTCTATCCAAGCTGTACAATGATTGAAGAGTAAAATTCTTCTTTGCTTTTCTTTTTGTATTCTATAGTAATTGGTGATTGGATCTACAATGTGTTTGTATTGTGAGTTCCAAATCACTATGTGATTCTTGTATTCGAGCTTGTAATTAGAGGCACAATCATTCTATTGAAGGCCTACGTTAAGGCCAAGAGTGTGAGGCGAGTATTGTTCATGTCATCAATAATTAGTCTCGATTATTGAGAAGGATGGGAAGTGTACATAGGTTGTCGATGAACCTTCCTCAGGCTTTATTGGAAACTGTGTAATTTTCTCTACTCAAAATAATATCCCTACTGTATCATAACAAGCTCATTACACCTAAGGAATGATTTGGTTGATGTTGAAGTGTTGTGCATAATCCATGTTTCTCAATTTCATCAATTTAATATCCCTTACAATCTTTTCTCCTATTCTTCTTTGTCAATCATAGGAACAGTCAATCTCCAAAACCATAACAAGAGAATGCTCAATTTATACACATTTGTCAAGTGAAATAGCGTGGGCTAATGTTTGGTTCTGGAATTCACACTAACTTTTGAGTCATTAAACAAAATGATTCCTCAGTTCTTAATTTTAATTTGATCTTTGGCATTCAAATATGTAATGGCCACTGAAGCTTAGAATATTAATTCCAACAACTATAAATGCTTATCACCCTGTAGTATTATCTAAAACTAAACTTTGAAAGATATTAGCCCCCCTACATATCTATGCCATATGTTTCTTCAAATGGTGTAGAGGCCTTCAAAGTTTCGTTTGCAAGAGTTGGCATAGTTATTGACTCAACAAGATATATATATGCTGACTTGTATATCTCACTTGGCCGACCAGTAGGACTAATCATGAATCAATGGTATTTTCTCGATATATGGTTCAAGCTTTCATAAACTATACAAACTACTACTTATTTATTCTCAACATAGATGCTAAACAGACCGATAGATGTGTTTTGTTTTCTTCCATATTTCTGGTGTCAACCTCTTGATCATTATTCAATGAATGTTGTAGTCTAAAAATGTGTCTCTCTCTATGTAATTGATGCTCTAGCAATTGATAATGGAACAACATAAACATCACCTGTGTATCCCATTCCTAGTCGTATTTGCCAAGAAATTCAAGTTATCGTAATGTATTCTCGTACGTCTTTTAAAGCTTCTTGTAATGTGGCCAAGGAATCCTTGGATTCTACGTAGCCATTTTCAGTGACAAAAATAGGAGGCTTGTCACATATTCTACCATGTTCTGCATTCCATGAGGCACAACACATAAGTCCTCCATTCATGTTGGTTCTTCAATGTGAATTCCTTGTCTTCCACCAATCAGATAAACCATGGAGTCCAAGTAATAGTGTGTAGTGAAAACAAGGGACATGGTAGGGATTCTTATTGCTTGTAAGGTTGTGTATTGGTTTACAACAATGAAATTGAATGATCCTGCAAGCTTTCCTGACATATATTAATTAATACCTAGAAGGTGTGATCCCATCATTTCATGCATTTCCTTGTATTGTAAAATTAACCAGGTTGGTTGTTGATGAGTTTGCTAGTGATATTCTTTACATAAGCCTAATGTGCCTTGGTCGCAGGTTATCATATTGCACATTGGTTTGATAATTTAAGTTTTATTAACTGAGTGTACTCTGAAAGGGTCTTTCGTTACTCACAACTATGTATCCAGTGATGATGCCCAGGTTCCTCCAACTTCTTATGGTCATAAACTTCTTTATGAGGGAAGGCATAGTGGAAGATCATATGTTTTCTTCCATATGACGATAAATTTCATAGTAGAGTTGTTTTCTCAACACATCAACAAGGTGATAATCAATGTGGAATGGATATAACTTAAATCAATACTGAAAATTGTTATATTGCGTCAATCTCAAAATTATAATTCACAGTGCAATTGTTGAACATAATCTCACCCGAAGGTGATCTTGAGAAGACTATTAGTTGTGAAGAAAATAAATTGTTAATGATGTTTGAGGTTTATTTCTGTGCTTTCACTTCACTTGAAAAACCATGTGTTTAAATGACGCACGAAGTGTGTGGACGCGTATTTGGACTTATATTCTGCAGGGGAATTCTTGTTGACTGATGTTTCGGCAATAGGGATGACAATGATCATATCCATGCAAATATACATTGGTATTGTAGATGGGTTACATGCTTACACCTAAAGTGAATTGGAAGAAATGTTCTAACTTTACAAAATGGAATGAGTGGGAATCCTACATTGTGGGGGAGTAATAATAATCAATGTTACATTCCCACTTGAACTATCTTTAAAGGGATCACGTTAGAGAAGGGACACCATTAGAGTTCCAAATTGAACCATCATTTGATTTGATACATATGAATCTTCATTGGAGCAACTTGTATCAAGGATGCTAATGTACAAATAAGTATTTCTTATTTTTTGAGTATCATGTTAATGTATTCACTATATTCTCTTTAAATTTTTATGCGTATCATAAAGAGTTATTTGCCTTGATCTTTTCCTTTATGTTTGAGGATGCTCTTACAGGAAAAGAAAGTTGGTACCTTACACATGCTACTAGATATTGTGCAAACAACCTAATCATAGTATCTCCAAAGACCCTAATGATCAAGGTGGATAAAATGAGGCTCTTGAAGCAAACATATTTGATGATTGAGATTGTGAGATTCTTCTAAATTAAGAGGGAGTATGACATTTCTTCGAAGGCAACACAAGAGCTTAGAAGATTGATACTCAGAGGGAGTCTAGAAATACATCTGTGTGACTGCATGATTTTGATGGGCCTACTCTTGAGTGCACCATAGGGAAGTATTGACATATCACTAGAAAATCAAAAGATTGATATCAGATTCAAAGTGAGTTCAACAAACATCCTTGGGTGAAGAGAGCTTCTAAGGAAGTAACTATAGGACTTGATTTCCCAGAATCATTGTTCAGAGGGAGAAATTTTGAGATGCAATCCTTTGTGGATGATATCTTCTCTATGAGGAGAAGTTCTTAGTGAAATTCTTTGCAATGTGCTCTCCTCTATGAGAGAGAAGTATGAGGTGGTTCTGATGGAGCTCTAATTTTTGCAAAAATTGAGCGTCCACATGAAACGATGGTGCATTTAACACTACAGATGGCATGGTCAATAGATGATGCAGGACAGAGTATCTATACAGAAATAGCCAGTCAGATTATAATGTCTAAAAAAAAAAATGATAAAAGTCGAGAGGCAACCCTACAAGCGGCATTTCAAACAGGATTCATGGTCGAACCATTCCATCAATATTTCCCAAGATAATCTTTTGATATTATTAAATATTAATGATATATATTGATCAAAGGCAAAGTCGGGAAAGTCAATTTTCGAGAGGAATCCAGAGGTGGTGACAATAAAATGCAAGGTAGTTTTGAGTATGGCATAAGCCAAAGTAATTAATTGGCAATAAACCCGAGAATATATAAAGAGATTCCACCACCAATAATGCCATGACAATAGATACCTAGCATCCATAATATATCCACGATGAACTCCACAATTTTGCAGATGACAATATTTGGTACTGGGTGGGAGCGTTTGTTGTCATAATCTACCATGTTCATTGCTCTCTTCCAATATTCAAGTGTTGTCGTCTCACACAGTGATCTCTTGACTCGCGGGTTGGTCTAAGGAAATGTTGTAGCAAATAGTTTGATCCATCTAAAACAAAGGCAAAAAGGGGATTTACGGTAGCATGTGAAGTTCATCGCCAGAGAAATGATCTAATAATGAAGTATAACGCGATTAAGGAAGAAACATCATCCCAAACAAATCACAAATAATATATTTTTTTGATAACAAAAGGTTTAGTTGTAAATCAATATTATTTAGTGAAAAGGGATACCCTTCCATTAATGAAACAGCACACTATTTTCATTTCTAGAATATAAATATGAAAAACATCTCACATATTTACAAAAGGGACAATATGCAAACAATTATATTCTGAAAAAGCATTTTATATTACTTTCGGAGGGATAAGGAGCTTATTATGACTTTGTAATATAAATTCAATTAGTTTATTTTTATAATAAAATAAAATATCTTTTGTTTATTACTTAATGGCATGGAGATTTAAACTGTAGATGGTTCGTCCTTTATAATCATTTTTTGGAATTCTGTATACAATTTAAATATCGCATAAGTGGACATGGTCATTTAGGATTTTAAATTCGATCATCATAGATATTGCAAAATATGAAATTGTTTCCTTATTTGTGTCTAGTTTGTCTCCCTACTGGAGGAGTTAAAGTTCAATCTAGACTAATTTAAGATTGCAAAATATTTGATTTGTTGCATCTTGATTATTTAATTGTTGACAGTATAAGTGCATGGAACACTATAAAGTTGTATGTGAAAATTCACTGAAGTTGACTCTATTGCCCGGATGAGCAGAGGCATTGGTCTTTCTATTATTGAAGTCAGAAAATCTATATCTTCCTTCCTACAAGCATCAAATTCATTATTAACAAACCTTATACAAAACAATCAATTATTTCAAGTACTCAACATTCAGTTTCATTTTAACCAAGTTCAAGGACCTTGCCAGCCGCAGAACTCCAAAGCTTAAATTTGCTATAGAAAAGCCTTCAACTAGGCAGTCAGGTTCAAGGAGAAGGTCTACCCGCGTAGACGTAGCAAAGCCTGAAGTGCAAGGGAATCGAGAAGTATTCTCGTTTGTTGGCCAAAATTGATTGCAGAATCCTATCCGAGAACTGGCAGGCTCTTGGATTCCCAATATGCGGTTTTGGGAACCAACAGGTTCACCCTCTGACTTGGTTCATGGTGGATATCATGTGAGTTACTACATGATGCTGTTGTCATTATGTCATGAAATGTGACGATTTTTCATTGATGTATATATTTAGAAGGGGAGCTATTGAAAGGTGACGATCTTATTAATAGCTAGACCTGTTATCATAATAGTCTACATTAAGCTGTTGTCCCGGAGTGCCGAAAGTTATGATAATGAATAGAAGGTAACTATTGAAAGGTGACAATCTTATCAATAGTAGACCTATCTCCTAACACCAAAATGTGTTGGAGAAAGTGTTATCATGGTTCTTTAGGTCAGATTTCGCTGGATACCTTGATAACCAACTTATCACAGTTCTTTAGGCTGCATTTTGCCTGACACCTTGAAAGTTGTTATGCGGACATTACATTGGGTTGGATCTTGTCGGACACCATAACTTAAAATCTATGATAGACCACACATAAGGTGGTGTTCAAATCTTGTAATTAAATTGCTTTAGATCTCTCTTTTTTAAAGAGGGAGTGTTGAGAAATTTAGTCTCATAGTAAATTGAAGTAAATTCCATATGTAATATATGTGTGAGTTGATGGATTTTGTTGATATCCGTAAATATCACATTGAGATGATATATCTCCATATGCTTGAGAGTATATTGTGTTCCATAACAAATCCTCCCTAACTAAGAGGGAGTGTTAAGACTGTAGCTACAAGCGGATTGATTTAATCTTAAGGTGCAATGTTGATACATACATACATACATACATACATACATACATACATACATATATATATATATATATATATATATATATATATATATATATATATATATATATATATATATATATATATATTATACATATATATAAATCTTTTGTTGTGATATATATTAATTAATAATGATTAATCATAAAGACATGTCTCTTCATAAGACATGTCGCCTACTATTATATTTATAAGAGTCTAGGATCTGCATTTGACACATATCAATCATAACGGCAATATTATTACATTTGCAGAGATCCTAGAAATTAATAATTACTAGTTTTTCGTGTAGCAATTTGGTAACCCCTTCATGTCTCGGCATAAATCATCTATTATCAATTGAAATTCTTATTAATTCTTTTTATTTCACGTTTCTTTTATGAAGAAGGCTCCTTGTAATGGTTTTTAGTTGTGAAGTCCTATTTTGATATTCGTATGTCTGCCACTAGGGAATTTGTTATTCAACTTCCTTTATATTTTTATCTTTTCTTATTTTTGTAAGTGGGTTAAAATTACACAAAAAGCCCAGAGCTCCTCCCATTGTACGAGGGAGCTGCTCCTCATAATTGCAGGGGAAGATCGTTTTTTCATAGTGATTTTTGCAATCATTGTAACATTTTTCCTCTTTCTTTTGGGTGTCATATTAAACTCCAAATGACAAATTTATCTATCAACAAAGCCCTAACGAAAATTTCCTAGAGCACATGTTATTTTGAGTGTTAGATTTGAGGATGTACACCTTTAGAATTTTTGGTGTACAAAGGAGAAAAACCTTTTGGTATTTAAGCTCCAAGGCAGAGAATCTGGAGATGGCTTCGCGTAGAGGTCAAGAGAGGATTCTGTTGTTGTAGATTTGATTTTCATTGCATCAAGTACATTGTCAAATTATATTAAGGAAATCATAAGGTATCACTGGTAGTTGTTGCTGTTGTGGTTTTCTATTATTTTGTGATGTAATTTAATAAGTATTTAAGTTCTAGGCTTTATTGTGGTCCAAACAGTTCTATAATTTATTTATCTAAGTATTAGAATCTTGATTATTATTATATTGAAGCTCCTGAGAAAATTAGTTTAGCTTTTGCAGAATACATGCTAACCTGGCTATGCTTCTTCACCTAAAATAGCATTGTCTCAGATAAGGGGACTGTACTAGGTACAAGGGGACCGAATCGAGAATGGCAGGAATGTTTCCAAACTGTCCTCGATCAAGCAGGAAAAAATGGAAAGGTCTCTAGTGCTTGGAGATGGCGCTGACCTTTGCTGGGGATGACGGATCATCCTCCCAAAAAGAAACGTGAAATAAAAACTCAAATGCCACTGGCTAAACAGACCTGGTTCATGCATTTTAAACTGGACTGTGTTTGTAACATTTACAACCTGAAATTGTTTTTTGTCTAGCATTACTTATGTTACCTTTGTACACATATCACACATCCGTGATCTAAATCTTGTTTAAATTACTTAATGGTGAATTCTATTGATGTATAAGGTGATCAAATTGCTGTTGCTGGGGTCTACTTTTGAAATTGTTCATTGGCTTCCACTTCCCTGCATCTATTACTGGTGCCAAGGCAGTGTGATCTTAATTAATAAGTTGAATTGAAATTGATCCATGGAGCTTTCTGTTTACTAATTAATTCATAACATAATAAAACCCTCATTATGTTGTGCCATATTTCTATTTCTTTTGCTGATGGCTTATGCAAAGGACATTCGACACACACTACATTTAAATAATTTTTGTAGCTATCTATGAATGTTGCTTTCAGCATGCTAAATTAGTTCATCTGATATGTATGCTGTGGATGTGGCTTTCAGCATGCTAAACTAGTTCATCGGATATGTATGCTGTGGCTGTTTTATGTTAGAGTGATCTACACAAAAAGTTGATTTAGAGTTAATATTGCCATTCAGGCTGTTTGCTGATACAGACTAAACTGGTTTTAAATCTCTGCATGCTTATTTCACAAACACTGACAGTCCATAAAACTCTTTTCTATCTTGCATTAGCTAGGGTTTGGTAGATTATTTGAAGCTTATTTCTTAGTATGATTTATGCAATAATAACTAAAAATTTCTACACAATTGCTGTGCATATTGTATATGACTATAATGAATGATTTTAGATTTATATTTAAAACTTTACCTCTATTTTATAGAGCTATCCTCTCTGCTGTCTCTAACATCTCCAAAAATGACAAAAAATTCCTCCTAGAAACCATATCCTTCCCGTCCCCCCAGAAACTCAGTGTATTAAATTTAGTCTATAGGTTTTGTGAAGAAAAACTTCCAGGTTTAGTAAATCTAATTAAAACACTTAAACTCTCGCAACTTATTTACTTAAAATAATTCTAACTGTTAGGGTTTTGAAGTGGATTTTTTTTTTCTAATAGTTGAATTACTTATTTTATAAAAAAAACTTTGGCTACATTACACATGCTAAAAAATGTGGTTGGGTATTTCAACAAAGAAATCATTGCAAGGAGAGGGCAGGATAGATTGTGTGATATTAATTTCCCATATTGCATAAGAGCTTGGCATTTTTCTTTTAAAACCAATAGATGCATCATATAGAGTGAAATCATTGCAAGCGCCATTCATCCTAGTTGATGATGTGGTAGTTGATTTGGGGCCACAACGTGTGGTCCAATTTATCACAGCCAATGTTATTGCCTCTAGAAAATTGTTGATGGACAAGTATCCTACTTTGTTTTGGAGTCCTTATACAACAGATTGTCTCGATTTAATCCTAGAAGACCCAAGATGACATTGAGAAAATTGATGGATACAATTTGTATCAGTAAGGGTCATAAACATTACAAGTTTATTGACAATCAAAGAGGCTGTTACATATGATGCACAACGGGACTTCTTTGGCTAGTGCTCATGAAATTTTCCACACTTCCTTACTATGTCAACTCCCAGTGGCTGAACGGTCAACATGATACAAATGTTTGTTTCAGACGAGCGGTCATATTTTGGTTTTTTGATCATATAGAAGGTCAGAATTTTGTGGAACATGTTTTTGCTTGGAGTTTTGGATAGACATAAAGGAGATATTGATATTTTTAGAGTCTGGACTATTACAGCTAGACTACATGGAAAATTTCCCAATAGGCTACTCTTGTGAAGCCATAGATAGGGAAAAAGAGGCTGTGAGGGCAAGGATGGACCATGAGATGAGTAGTAGATGTTGTTATGGGAGGTCATTGATGCAAGATAGGATTGGCAGGTACATTATTACCTTCATGTTGTGGGACATTGATTAAATCTAGCATTGCTCTGTTATGAGTCTTATGACTCCTATAGTCAAGTTGAAGAGGTGATTGAGGGCTTATTCCAATGCATCAAGATATTTTTATTTTAAATCATAGGATCAACAAGTAGCATGGCAGTATTACCCACATATCAACAAGGAAAGGTTATTTTGGCTACTCTATGTTGTAGAAGGGAGGAATACTTTGAAATTGGGTACTTGGGAATGAAGGCTTGTTCCAATGCATCGAGAGATGTTTCTTGAATCATATGGTCAACAAGTAGCATGGCAGAATTGTCCACATACCAACAAGGAAAGGTTATTTTTGCCACTCTGTGTTGTAGAAGGGAGGAATACGCTGAAATCAGGTACTTGGGAATTTATAAGTTTTTTTTTGTAAAAGATTTAGATTAACATATAAGATGTTGATTGTTATTATATATTAGATGAATGATGGATTTGTTTTTGGCAAAGTTGGTAAGAAATTAAGATGGATTACAATGTGCATTTTGAGCCTTCCATGTAGTCCATCTGCTTGTGAGTATTCTTCTAGTGTGTTTCAACACATACTGTTAAATCCTGATAACTTGATCATATTAATGTTCTGATATTCCAGATTAGACAGATCTAATATGCATTTAAGTTCCCTTAGATATGGCCTTATGATGAATGCTTGTGAGTATTCTTCGAGTGTGTTTCAACACATACTGTTAAATCCTGATAACTTGATCATATTAATGTTCTGATATTCCAGATTAGACAGATCTAATATGCATGTAATTTCCTTTAGATATGGCCTTATGATGAATACATCTCCCTATACTGATCGGTGATTTGCTAGGCATATTTATATGCCTTGTAATTAACTATTGTAGTTGATTATTGATTAACTATTAGTTAAATGAAAAGGCCGTCGATTTTTAGTGGAATAGGATTGTTTCATGGAGGGCCAACCTAGAAGGGGTTGTGTCTTATGAAAAGACAAGACCCCTGGTTAATGTATAAAGTAGGAGCAAGATTGTGGATAGAGGACACACAATATTATCAAAAGTCTTCTCTTCTAGCAATCTGATCCTCGATGACTTAATGCAGAGATAAAATATAATTTCCTGAGCAGACTTCCTGAACTATAACATTCAGCCCAGAATTGAAGTAGATCGATTTGCAGCTAGAGTAAAGTTATTATATCAGTGTTGGTTGATCAGAACTTGCAGAAATCTTACACATACATTCTAAGAGACATAATTGTTTGACTCAAAAGAAAATGGATGGTTTGGTTTTTTGACATTTTCCCACAACCTTCACCTTTTGACAAAGAGAACAAGGCAATGAAAGTTTGTATTTGTTTTTGTAAATTGTAATTATAATGTTTTTCTATTCTTATTTTGTATAAGGTTTTGACTAGTGCTTCTGAACGAATTAGTGTCCAGAATGATCAGTCAATTGTCCTTTGATGAGATTGATAGTGACTTGAATTGGCTTCTTGGTGAAAAAACTCAATTAATGATGAAGAACATGAGATCTTAAAGGAGGATTGCTATATTTGATGGAGAGCACAGTTGAATTAACCAAGAAGCATAATATCAGATCTTCATCATTGGGAACTTTAGTCTGTTAATAAATTGTAGTAATAATAGGTTAGCCTATTTAACTTTGACTATCACTTTTTTTTCTTTGTAGCTATACAGTTTGTTGCTTGACATTTCCATTTCATAATTTGTGATTAAGGGTTTAAACTTTGAAGTGGAAGTATATAATAATATAGTGTGTAGTGTGCATCATAAACAACGAGTTCAAGCTTAATGAGAAGATCCATATTTCAAGATTATTGGTCTTACTTTACTTCTCACTTTCCATGCAACTATGATGCTTTTTAATATTAAAATAATCAGTTATTGCTTTGTTTGGTTAATTCTCTGTGTTTTTTAGATTTCTGATATTTTTATGATATTACGGTTTGAAATTGGAAAATCTTTCTTTTGTGGTTTGCCAAGACCTTCTGAGAAAACTATTTGCTTGCATGATAAATGCAGTTATACAGCAAGCTTATTCATGCTTCTGCGTTAGTATCTCATTGCAAATGTTAACCAGATCTGTAAGTTTTTACTTTTATGATTTATATGCCAATTGCATCCTGAGAAATATTTGTTGGGCCTTATACATCCTAATTGATACATAATGGTTCACCGATCCTGTATATGATTTTGTAGATAAATTTTTATATTGGCATTTGTGGATTTGATAATGTCACTTGCTTTCAGTTAATGTGACTGACAATCCTATACAGCTGATTAGCACACTAAGGCTTGGAATTTCTCATGCTTGTCTATTAGTGTTAATTAAATTGCTCATTAAATCCTTCTGCAGCCAGTGTCATCTGTTTTGTTATTACCTTTTTTGGTCTGTGATAGGTCTCGTTGATGCAAGTTTTGTATCACTTACATAACATATTAGGATTTGAGTATTCGATATGGGATATCAAACATGCAACTCCTCTCTTGAAAAGTTATTGCTCATGGGACATGAGTATAACTCCAATGTTCTTTACACTGTTGGATACTCACTTAGTTTTATCGATGTGATTTTTGGTAATCACGTAGGCGGCCTTATGCAAATTGTTGAGGATAACTTGGACTTTGGTGGGATGAAGGTGATGGTGGCTTGGTTTGTGAGATTTGCGGAGGCAGATAATGTTGATGGTAGTGATGATGGAGGATGTGTCTGCCAATGATGATGTTGATGCAAAGCGAGCTTGGAGAAAGAAGAGGCAGGTGGGTCACCACTATTTAGGAATATGACATAGAGATCCAACCTATGAAATTGGTTAGAGGACAACAATTGGTGCAGACCATGGCATCAGAAGGACCTGGACTTGTACAACAAGTTTATGAATTAGAAGAGGTACATCCCAACGAATGGACGAATGGTATCAGGACATTATCAACTATCTTTTAAATCACCAATGTCCTTCACATTTGAACCCAATGAAAAAACGGGTGCTGAGATTTAAGAGCAGAAGATATATGCTACAAGGAGCAGTGTTGTACAAGAAGAATCATGAAGGGGTATATTTGTGGTGCGTCGGAAAGGAAGAAGCCAGGAACATATTGGAACATTTTCATGACAAATGGGGAATAGGACATGGATCAGATTTGGCCACAGCACATTGGATATTAAGAGCCGGATATTACTGGCCAACTTTGTTCAAGGACGCTCATGAGCATGTGAAGACTTGTCATGTTTGCCAAACTGCGGCGAAGAGATAGAGGAACCCAGCGATGCCTTTGCGACCAATCATCGAGGTGAGACCTTTCGTGATGTGGGGACTTGACTTCATTGCACCTTCCTCAGCGCAACACAGGTATATTCTAATTGCAACTGACTATTGTACTTGGTGGTCAGAAGCCCAAGCTTTCAAGAATTGCATTGTTGATATTGTCATTAAGTTCTTAGAAGAAAAGATCACCACCAGGTTTGGTTGTCCTTCGGCCTTTGTATGTGATAATGGTTCTGCTTTTACTTCTTTGAAATTTCATACTTGGGCATTCGACCACGGGATTATTTTAAAATTTTCATCAGGATACTATCCCAGGGTAATGGCCTAGCAGAATCTACAAATAAGAACCTTTTGACTGTGATTGGAAAACTCTTAGATAGGAACCCAAGAGATTGCCACACACAATTGAGATACGCCTTATGGGCAGACAAAACTAGAGTTAAAGAGTCCATAGGAATCACACCTTATCATTTGGTTTATGGACAAGATCCTGTATTCCCAATCCAATTGAAAATTCCAACTTTGAGGTTCATACAGGAATACTATGATGAGAATGAAGATCGAGTCCAAGTTAGGTTGACTCCAATGATGTAGTTAGACGAGAAGAGAGATGAAGCCCTAGATAAATTTGCCAAACATCAAGGGGTAGTGAAATGTTGGTTCGATAGGAGAGCACAAAATAAGGCCTTCAGGATGTCAGACTTGGTCTTATATTTGGACAAAGCCCACGAAAGGAAGGGACAACATGACAAATTCAATAAACTAGGGAAGGGCCCTTTCCAGATATTCGAGATCATCGGAGATAATGCATTTAGACTAAAGACACTCATTGGTGAGGATGTCCCATTGCCTGTCAATGGGCAATTCCTCAAGCATTATTTCCAAGCCTAGGACTCCACTCAGAGCCCTTTTGCACATTGTTAGAATAGGTTTGCTTTCAGTTAGTAGTTTAGTTTGCTTTCAGTTCTTTAGAGTAGAGTTTGTCTTGGACCATTTGGCCCAAGGGTTTAGAGAAGTTTCCCTTTTAGTTGTTTAGAGTAGTTTTCTTTCAGTTGTTTAGTTTAGATGTTGTAAGGAAGTTCGAGTTTAGTTTGCATCAAGTCATTTGACTTGAAATCTTTTAGCTTCCTTTAGTTAGAAGAGTGTTTTGGTTTTGGGTCTTTGCAAGTGCAAAGGGGGTCCATGTTATCACTCGTGGGCGAGGTGTGTAGATTTCACATTTTTGGTGACAAAATGGAGTCTGTCTTGTTCATTTCTTGAATACAGTTGGCAAGGCTCAGAGGTTAAAGGATGTGCTTAGTTGTTAGTTTATGGTAGGACTTGTACTAAATTTGGGTTAGACTCGATGGAGGTTCTTGAGTTATCTCTGGCATGGTTACAACATTCTACTCACACTTAATTGCTCTGAGTTCTTGATGTTTCGAAGTGAAATTGGACTTGGTAAGAATCATACACCTGCTTCAGCACAACTGTGGTCTTCCAAACCCTCCGCAAGCTTCATTGCATGCAAACCAAACAAAAGATTGAAAAGAAAAGAAAAAAAGAAGAAGAGAAAATATCATGAGAAAGAACAAAAGACAATATCAAAGTGAAAATAAAGATGAAATTTGGTTCAAGGGTGTGCAATCATCTCTACTAGTGTTATAAAAATAATCACTAAAGGTAGAAACATGATTGTGGTGCCACAACAATAACTCCATCGGGGCTATAGACACCTGATTGGCAGTGGGGCTCTATCCAGGTTGCTTTTGAAGTAAGGATATTATAATGGTTAAGTCCAATGGATTTGAGAAATTATCAAGTTCTTGTCGAGTGGGAAATAAATCATTTGCACACACGTGGGTAACATATGGTCAGAATGCTTAGGTTCAATTTGAGAGTTCTTTCCTTTGTTGAGTGCTTGTCCTTAAGTAGATTTTCGGATAGGTCATCCTGAGATTTTTGTTCTAAGTTACTTTATTTTTGAAACGTTCAGGAATATTTCACCCGTGGAGTCACCAGATGTTGTGAGGTTCTCACACCATCGCCCCAAATTCTTTGGGGACCCCCTTTTTTTGATCGCCTCGGCAAATTTTTGGGTTGTCCAAAATTTTTTTGAGTTTTGAAAATTTCACGCCTTGGACACCTTCGGGCCAAATGTGGGGAGGCTTAGCTTATTTTCACTCGCTTTTGTTTGATTTTCCAAAGCCACCAATTTCATCCTTAGGTCGGACAAAATTTTAAAGAGCAATATTTGGCAGGATAAAATTATAAATTTGTACTTAGACATTTTCTTTTGAAAATCCGGATTTAATTGTGTAAATTTGAATAATCTTTCAAAAGGAAAAAAATTTTTAGACTTAAGTTTTGGAAAATCTCAAATTTTTTCTTTGGTGAAAATTTTAATTTTGTAGAAATGGGGCTAAATTGCAAAAATCGATTTTTGGCTCTAGGAGCAATTTTATTTTTTTTTTGTCAAAAAAATTTCTAATTGGCATAGCAAAATCGATTTGGGTAAAAATTGCAAAAAATTGGCTTTAATAAATTAAAATTGCATTGAAAACTTTTTGCTTTTAATGAAATTGGTAATTTAATATTGAAAAATGGCTTTTGGTTAGCCAAAATCCAATTTTAATGACATATTAATTACTAAATCCTTATTAAATGGAAGCATTTAACGTCTCCAAGGCATTGTTTAATTTCTTTTTGCAAATTGAAACTAATTTGACAATTTAAAAAAGCAATTTTCATTTTGGCAAAATTAATATTTAACTAAGTATTTAATTGTGGGTCATAATTTTGCATTAATTATTTGTTTTTCTTTCTCCCAGGGTCCAAGTCGGCCAGCTTGGACGAAGTAAGAAAGTTGGGTATAAGAGGAGGCCTCTCTCTCATTTCCTCACTTCTCACTTCTCCTTCTCAAGGTGTTGGTGATTTTGCAAGAGCAGATCTGCACTCTTCTTGCTTGGGGAATTTTGTGGGAGGCGAATTTTGTGGGAGCCGAAATTTGTGGAAGATAAAATTCTGATTTTCGCAAGAAGCTACGATTTTTGCCCTAGGTTGGGTAATTTTATTTGGAGGTGAATTACATGATAAATTTCTAATTTGCAAGTGGATTTGAAGTTTTTGAGGTCTAGACCTAATTCCAAAAAGTCGCTGTACAATTATTGGTTAAGGTGAATTTTCATCATTTAGAGTTGCAAGGGTTCCTTAAGTTGACATCCTTCTTTCATTCTAGTCTAAGGATTGCTTCCCTTGGTTTAATTTGCCTTCTGGTCCACCACTCTACCATCCCGTAATAGGGTGACGAGTATGGAGGATGTTAGTGCAAGTAAGAATCGCAAGTGGACAAACACTAAGAAAGACAAAAGGGATATGATGCCCAAAACACCCTTCTTCTCGAAAATGAAGCTAATAACCAACACCAGTATCGATGCAGTGGACATGATACGGATGAAGGACAGACTAAAGGAAGGACAATCCCCTTTGGCTATTGGTAAAGGTAATTTCAAATCATTTAGAGTTAAAAGGGGTCCTTAAGCGGATTTCTCTCTTTTGTTCTAGTCTAAGTATTGCTTTCCTTGGTTCTACTTGCCTTCTGGTCCACCACTCTACCATCCCGTAATAGGGCGACGAGTATGGAGGATGTTAGTGCAAGTAAGAATCCCAAGCAGACAAACACTAAGAAAGACAAAGAGGATATGATGCCCAAAACACCCCCCTTCTTGAAAATGAGGCGAATAACCGATATGAATGGCGGTACAATAAAAGGATATACAAAAGGAAGTTGCACATCACAACCCAAGCATCGATTTTTCCATTACGACCATGATGAGCGACAATGGAGCAGCCCTTGATTTTGAAGACATCAGAGAAGAGGATATCAATGAGATAAGACTTGGATCGAGATTGGATGAGCTAGAAAAGGTTGCCATCAGGAAGAAGCATCTAAGCACCCTTTCCTTTCTCAATGCTCTTATTGGATTTGCAAAAGAATATGAGAAGGATCATGAAAAGATGCTACAAGCAACAAGCAGCATGGTGAAGTCAATGGAACTCAGGGCCAGCACACACCTTGTCCTTCTATGGAAGAAGTTAACGAAAAGCTAGCTAAGTTCATTGCTTTAGCTAAGAAAATGAAAGAAAAGGGAAGATTTATATTAGAAGATCATTTGATGTAAGCCCAAGTGGCAATCCCTTTTTTTCTAGAGCAGGACAAGTGTCTATTTTTGATTGGCAACCATTTTGGTGCTTTCTCATTTTTTGTCACTTTTTGCACTTTTTTCATTGGTCCATTGATGAGGTGGTAGCTTCTCATTGGCCGATGGGGTGGCAACCCTAATTAGGTTTTTGAGGATCCAATTTGGATCGTTGATCTTGTTTTGATCTCCACTGTCCATTGTATTTTTGGCCCCTATATAAGGCCATTTGCTCTCATTTGTGAAGTGTTGGAGAAATTGTTGCGAAGATAATACCAAAATTGCGCTCTTTTTCATTGTTGCGATTTGCATGTTGATTAAGAACATTGGGTGTTATTGCATGTTTTCTACTTCCACATAGTTAGATTTCTTTTCAAGTTGTTGAAGTAAATTTCATTTTAAGTTGCTAAGTAGGAGTGAAGTAGATGGATAGTTGTATGGTAGCATTGGTAAATGTTTGAAAGGGATCAATACTTGACCACTAGCATCCTAGCGGCTGGTTGGGAAGCCTTGTGTGGTAAACTAGTTTATTGTTCCTTTGAATCATTGCACCTGTGGAAGTGAGGCCGCTGGTAAGCTCTCATTAGGTTCGATCCCCATCCATTTGCTAACCTTCCATTCATAGAGTAGGAGTAGAATAGTGAGTCACTGGGTAGTCGAAGTTTAGAGAAGGAAGTTAGGGAAGTTAGTTAAGTATCGAAACACATCCATTCACCTTCCATCATCACTGCTTTCCATCAACATCATCATCGACAGACACACCTTCCATCATCACTACCATCAACATTATCTGCCACCCGCACATTTCACAAACCGAGCCACCATCACCTTCATCCCACCAAAGTCCAAGTCATCCTCAACAATTTGCATAAGGCCGCCTATGTGATTACCAACGAATCATATTGATAAAACTGAGCGAGTATCCAACGGTGTAAGGAACATTGGAGTTATACTCATGTCCCATGAGCAATAACTTTTCAAGAGAGGAGTTGCATGTTTGACATCCCATATCGAATATTCAAATCCTAAAATGTTATGTAAGTGATACAAAACTCGCATCAACAGGTCTCTATTTGTTGACTTTTGTGTCTAATGTTTTTAAAAGATTTTGTGTCTAGAAATATTTCTCCGTAACTACCTCATAAAAGTATAGATTTGGTACCACAAATATTTCCAAAGCCTGGCTTATATGACTGTGTATGGCGATATGTAATTTACTAATTGGGGCTCTCATTTCTGCAGCCTTGTCTTTAGCATTAGGCTTGACATTATTGTTGTCAAAGTCCCCCAGTTTGACCCCCTAATTGTCAGTGCTTTATGCATTTGTAATTCTGATCCCCTTGTCATATTTTGACCTAGTTAGTTAGTCTGATAGAGGGTAACTCTCCAGTATTTTTTAAATTCATTAGCCAAGGTACTAGGTATTTGATCTAGGGCATATGGATCACATTTTTTGCTGGGTAATTTATACTATATATCTTATCAAATTATTCTGGCTAATACTTACCTTCTATTGCTTCTTTTGATATTGTAAACAGCAAGCATAAAACTGCTAAATCTAGTGAACCTGAAAACCAGTCCAAGAGTAGCGAGGATTCACTTGCTGTAGGAGGAGGAAGCCATGATGAAATAAAAAAACGCTCAAGGGTTGACATCAATGATAAGGAGAACCTCGCTACGCCAGATTCAGTTCTACCAGCTTTATATAATTTCCAGTTTTTAGAGAGCCATGAGGGTACTGGTCGCAGAAATACTAGGGTTTACAGCAAGCGACGAGAAAGGGAATGTAGCAGTTCAGACTCAGAGGTGGTGTCCTTGAGTTGTTCTCCTCTTGGAAGAGCTGTTATTAAAAGGTATGTCTGCTACATTAGTAGCGAAAATTACATTCATGCTTTTTGCTTTTTGGGATCAAGTTTTTATCTGGAGTTTTGTAAGCATGCTGGCCACAAATTTGAGCAAGTTACAGTACTCTTTTAGAGCAAAAATATGCTAATGTTTTCTCAGAACCGAGTAAACAGTGTTGCAGAAATACTAGATGAGAAGAAAATAGTCCGAGGAGATTAACTGATGTTTAGGCTGTAAAGAAACCCCCTGTAGACTGCACAATGATTATAAAAGTGGGGAGGGCAAAATGATGAAGAAGAAAGATCATAAGGCAACCCCAGATTTGAATAATTTAAATGATATTGCACAAGAAGCCTTCAAACGCTAGCTACATGGCAGTCAACTGTTCTCGACTGGTCTATATTATGATAGAGGCACCTGAAATTATCAGTTAATTTATCATCAGGTTTTTTAAGAAAGGTAAAAATTGGAGGCTTACTACAATCATGCAACTTTAGCAACCATTTTTTCACTCCTTGGTTTCTACAGGATCTGAGGGATTTTGAGCCAAACCGGATCAAAAACCGGTTGTGTTACTTATTTTGTCATTTTCTCCACCATTGATTCATGTGATTCTGAACAAAGTGTTATATGCCAAGTATCCGTGTTTCAAGCAAAAGTCACTTGTCCTATTTTCTATTCAAGGTTGAACATGCATAAAAGTCTCTTGAACTAACTCTTCCAATACTTATGTCTTATTTATCAGATCAGTCATTATACATTTTACTGTTATTTACAGAGGGGTATTTTGAGGATATATCAAATCACAGAAGCATAAACTGTGAAAGACCTGCAATCACTTGTGATCTATATCTCAAGTGCTGCTGTTAGAACAAGGTAACATAATTGTTAAATTTAGGTTTGATTTCAAACAACTGCAATTTCTTGAAGGGCAGAATTGCAAGCTGTTTCATGGAAAAAAGTAGAAAAGTTTTTTTTTAAAATTCATTTTTTCCCTGTACTTTGACACTCACAGAGCAGGAAATCAGAGCACAAGGAAAATGCAATTACTTTATGGAAGAATGCTTTATTTCAGCTTTAACATCTTTTTGGCAAGTTTTTCCCTTATTAAATTTAGGTGGTTGAGAGCTAACATTTATGCGATACAAGAACGCTATTTTTGGTAGAAACTCCTACAGAAGAAAACTGCGGCAAAGTACTACTTGTACAAAAAAATTTTCGTACAACTTTGTATGTACCAACCAAAGTAACTAGAATTCAAATCAGCAAGGCCAAATCGAATCGCGAATCAGCAAATTTAAAGAACCCTTGAATTTAGAGATTTTAACAATTTAAAACTTATTTCATGCACCCTTTATTGAATATAACCCAAACACACTATAACATCATCAAATAGAAGCTAACATACATACCATGGAACATAAATGATAAATCCATCACGTAAGTAACTACGTTACACGTAAAATGTAAGTTGTTGCTGAAGTAAATAGAAATTATAGGATCATAATGAGTCAAATCATAGAATGTATGTGAGATGAAGATCCACAAGACATCAAATCATAAATGTATGTAAGATGAAGAATCAAGATTCATGAAACATATGTCTATTAGTATCTATATGTCTATTAGTATCTATAAATGGATGTCTATTAGTATCTGTGAATGTATCTTTTTTTGGTGCTCTTCCTTCTTGCTGGTTGCAAACATGTGCTTTTTCTTTCCTCTTCTTCTCTGTAAGGACCCGTACCAGCATTGTAATAACTCGACTCAGCCCTGTACTGTCCTAAACCGGATTTTTCCTTAATTTTTCCCTCAAGTTAACCTCGGAATCATGAATATATGAGATTGTCTTACAAATACCCAGCAATGTAAAGTACAAACAATAACCCGGATAGATATTCAACCAACTCTTCCTTGAATATAATATTCAAAATGCATGCACAGGTAGATGTAATACGCACAGCAGTAAGAAACCAGTATTTTCCCAAATAAATCCGTCTTCCTCAAAATGATATTAAGGATTCAAGCATATGAAAATGTATTACAAGTCAGTAGGATAAAACCAGTAGTCCTTCAACACTCCAAAACATGTTATTGCATTATACAATAGCAATATAATAACCAGTACAAATCCCAATCCTAAATACAGATTTAATAGTCAGATTGGAACGATAGGATAAGAATATGTAAGCGCAAATGAAACACCTGAAGTGATGTTTCCTAAGACAATGGGTTTGCGTCCATTGCCTGCTAACACGGGGGGCTACGTCCTCCAACTAGCTGAAAGCTGTAGCTTTCTGAGACTCACAGGAGAAAAATTGAATTGAATAATAAATCAAGCATGCCCAACAATGAGCCTCTTTCCCCTTTTAATACACAAACCAAGACTCTTCGGCTCCTCCCTAGTTTCCGTCTTATTCCCTTGTGGCTCTTCAACTTACCTAAGGCATTTTGTCCTGTTCCTCCTTGCCCCTTTGTCCATTATATAACATTAAATCGACCTTTGTGATATTTGGAGCCTATATCTCAAAGTCAATTTAATATTGCATAAAATAAGATTTCAATATTCCTAATGTTCCAAAAGGGAACATTACAAATCTCGCCCCCTTAAAATTGCTTGTCCTCAAGCAATTGGTAGCAGAATCCCATACGAGTCTGCAGGTAGCCCTGCAATCCAAACTGAAAACAATTTCGGCCATACAGCGAAGCCAAAGGTCACTTTGCAATCTATCTCTCAACTAGATCCCTGGATCCCATTCAACTCTTTGAAAAAACTCAGCAACTGCACCTATAAACTGATCAACATTGACCAACACCATGACCACAATAAAATCCTCGTCCAACCATAGATACAATTTGCCAACCCCTGGATCCCAAACTCTGTCATGCTGCCTTGCTACTATGATGAGATAATAATATATCCAAGGTCCATGTGTAATCTAGTAGAATGTGAAGATCTATCCTAAACGGATGATGTAAGAAATGAGCTGCTCAGAAACTAAAACCACCATCCTAGGGACATCAAAATTCATACTGTCAGCAAAAACTTGGAAAATTTCCAAGCTTATAGTTGTTACGAATATGAAGGATATTGAGATTCTACCCACAAATCCCACATAAATGCTCTACCAAGAACTGTTCAGAGGCTGATGAAGAAAATTCACCCAACTCCTGAATGGGGTGAAATTAGAAAATATGTTGGGGCTGATCAAATGATAAACAACAAAAGTTGATTCATCATCCTCTCGTCGAGATACGGATTCACTACTGGGATCTGCGCCAGGCTCCCAAACTCTGAAATCAAACTCTTCCTCTTTGTGGCAAACAAGAGAAGATTCCTAATTTAACACAAAAAGAGGATTGTCGAACGACCTATCAGCAACAATTTCGAACAAAGGGTTGTCAACAAGCTGAAAGTGTTCTGGAGTTTTGCTACTTAACCGTTTGGGGCAGCTATCCAAGTCATACGTCTGTTGAATATCCTCAAGTTCGTCAATGACTTCCTGAAAGAACTCCTGCCTCACTCTATTCTCATGTTCCCGAGAGTGTTCCATGAGCTTGATTTGATTTTCTGCTCCCTATAGAGAAAATTGAGTTTCACTCAGTGCCTCCCGAGCATACTTAAGTGTCCTGTTGAGATCCTCAATCTCATCTTTTTCCGGATTTGACCATGGTGCATAAATCTCAGCAACCTTAAGAATATAATCTCTATCGGACAACCGATATAAGTAATTTGATTTCATAGTCTTTAGGGTTGTTTTGACTTTTCGTAACTTGGCCACATGCCAGTCACTTTCCCCTTCCCTTGAGACCTTCCTGTAGAGCTCTTCAACCAACTCGTGGGTACTATCAAACTGCACCAAGGATGCCACAACCATGTCTTCACTAACCTTCAATGGATTCTGTATGGCATGTATTTCATTATCTCCCTGCTGAAACTGTTCATTGTTTTGCAGTGTCATCTTAAATTGTTTCTCTAAATTCATGTTCTGAGTATCATGAGTATATGGTTTATGATACCAAGGTCCCAAACTGCTACTACCTTGTGTGTAATCTATTTCATTATTCTACGTGACAAAGCTTACCTCCACGTTACCAATGAAGAAACTTGCACCTCGTGTAACATCTTCTATGTGATTGCGAGTAGGTTGCCCATCTCTGGTAGTTGTCTGCTCTTCTTTTCCAAGATCATCCAAAAGATAATTGTGGTCTATTGGAATTTCTTCGTACACTCCTGTGTGTTGTTCGGTTGCAAAAAGATCCTGGGCCAACTCTAGATACTTTCGTTTTGCCATATTAGTCATATTTAGTTGTCCTATATAAAAATCCAAGTAGTCATTGAATGATAAATCATTCTGAATTCGGATAGGAAATTCTTTATACTCTTCATAAATGCTTAGTAATTCTGTTCTTATATCTGCTGATTGCGGCACCCACAGTCTAGAGTATTCAACTCTTTCTATATCTCCTTTTTTGTCTTCGTGTTTCAGACTACCCCATCTATGTTCACTATACAAGCTTTCTTTTCTAATATCTTGCCCATTTGACATCCTTACAAACTTGTTACCTTTATCCAAATGCTTAGAATGAGTAGCTGTAGTCCCTTTATTTGCTACTAATTCATGGTGGTTATTGAAAGTTTGAAAGGATAAAGCCTTCCGTACATCGCAACCTCTCAATGACTTGGAATTGATTTGCCAAGCTCTTCCTTGGTAACTTATTTTGATATTAAATCCTAGTCCGGCTCACAACAAGTTCGAACTCCAAGAGAAGAACATCTTTACATCTAACAATGTTATTCCCACCTCAGAATGCGTGATATCGAATGGTGCAAGAACATTCTCAAACTACCAACCAAAACCATTAAAACCAATAGTGAACTCAGATTAAGCTCACTTGATATGTTTGCGTATATGTCCAAACAATATCCAAGGTTTGTGTCTTGGAACTTGCAGTCCAAGTGACAGCCCTCCAATTGAATAACTTAGCAAGTTGTTTCTGAGATCTTTTATTTCCTACACGAGAACCCTTCCCAGATCTCTGGTTTGCACATTGCTGTAAGTGCCTGCTCGGCATCCCCTTCCAATCTCTAGATTTCAAAAACTTCCCCAATTTTAAGATAGTTAGCAATTTGTCTTCCATATTTCCTTGTGGTATGCCCACTTCCTTGTCATGTAGCAATAACTTTAATTATTTTGGGAAGTCGTTTGAATGTCCAAGAAGCTCTAATGTTATCTGAGCTTACGAAATTGCAGACAAATTTTCTTGTAGTTTTGCTCGTGCTTAAACCTGAATATAAAGCTGAGGAATTCTTGAATAATTTGAAGATTCCAAGAACAGAGATTTTGCTCCTCACGTAGGTGCCTCTAATCTCTGTACTACTTGCTTGATATGCCAGAGACCCTATAACATTAATGATCCTCAACACTATTGCAATAGAACAGCCGTATAGAATATGAATTCCATAGCAGATGGTTGCCAGCGTATATACGGACTGTGACAACGATAATAACCACTGTGATCTTGACCAAGCTTTTCTTTGACAGCCAAATTCTTGGAAAACTTTGTGCTAATGCTAGGTGAAACTATGGGGGCTGCAGAAGATTAAATGATAATGCCAATACTAATATTTGGAGTCTCCTATTAGAATGTATGGCTTGGGAAGAACCGCAACAATCCCTGCTTCAAGGAATGGATAGTCTGGCAACATATGCAGTAGGAATACCCTATGAATAAATAATCATCTTGATCGATACCATATATACGTCTTCTGTCATCTTTTCAGTAGCTCTTGCCGTTACTACTCTGATAGAAAACACGAATCGTAACGTATTTTCTATGTTTCCCTACTGTGGTAATTTGCGCTCGACACGAAATTTGTAGAAATCGACTCGTATACCATCCTCTACTTCTTTTCGTTCAAGAGCTCTGACTAAACGGTTTTCTATTCAACACTTATAATAACAATAGCTGATGCTCTACACAACTGCATTGCACGTTTCGGGAACACCGTCAATTATTTTGTCATTAATATTTTAGACAAATGTCCATCGATTTTTTTTTTGACCAAGCGGCAATTTAAAATTTGGAGTATGCAACGGTTTCACTCAATGGTAGCAGCTCAAGCTTCCTTCAGGCGTTTTAATTGCCAATAACCACTACTACTGATGCTGCCGTCTAGATATTGCTCTGTAGAAACTCCTGTAATCACTCACCACAGAGGACTAACCATTCCTTTGCATGCAAATTAGAGAGTTACTTCACTGGTTTATAGCTCCCAAGCGCTACAACTCCTGTAGCTATTTCCTTTCGCAACAATTTGCGGCAATCTGACACAATTCTCGATTGATCCAAATTGTCTTAGACCGGCTTAAAATAAGACTCCCGAATGTAGTCAACTTGCGACTCAACCACTTGCATCAATACAATCTCGTTCTCTTCAAATGGCTTAAAGTAAACTTCCACAGTATTAGTTGGTTCTAAATCAGCTTTCTTTTAGAGCCTTTGAATGTGATTGACAATCTCAATTGAATCGTTGTTCTTCCTGTGAATGACTCTGCCACCCAAAACTCTTCAATGGGAACTGAAAGAAGGGAAAGTCCAATGGACTAAACCATCACCTGACAAGACGAGGCTCATTGCGTTTGCCGATGTTTAGATATAAACTGATGTTTGAGCTAGAAAATTGAGACAATTAAAACAACACCACCAATAATATGCACATGCTGGAGAAAGGCATTGATGACATCGATATAATATGCACATGCTGGAAGAATACCTTCACCAAAATAATATATACGTTGGAGATAAAAATTGACATGGAGAATAAAATACGGTGGCTCCCTTCAAACTCCAGCAGAAACTGTTGCAAACCAGTGATGCACTAGGCTTAGGTATCCTTGCCTCTTTCATTTTTCCATAGCTCACCGCAACTACTCCTTCAACTTCTACAGATTCCTACAATTCTTTGGTTCAGTCTGAGTCAGAGACATAGCAATCGTTTCCCATCCTCAACATTGCCTCCTCTTGTATGTACATTCTCCTGTGCTTCAAGTCCGTCAAGTGTAACCAAACTACCAACTATTCTCTCTTTCTCATCTCATATTTCTTGCCAAACCCCAACTCACCATTACCATGCTCTTTCAACTGCAAATGCTATCCTGGGTTCCTTCCAAATTTACCAAATATAGCAAGATGCAGTGACCCAACCAATAGCTCGTGTGATTTCTTAGATTCCTCTACTATTTTGAGAGCTCCCTCCAGCTCTAACAATAGCCATCAAATGGAAAACCTCTATGCTATTCCCTGCACAATTGCAATAACTCCAAAACAAGACCCTTTTCTAGAAATCTAACTGGGTTGTTATAGAAACTATTGTTATTGAACCTCATAGGCTGGCAAGACCTTTGGCTCTGATACCATTATAAGGACCTGTACCAAAACTGTAATAACTCCTCAGCCCTGTACTGTCCTAAATTGGATTTTTCATTAATTTTTCCCTCAAGTTAACCCCAGAATCATGAATATATGAGTTTGCCTTACAAATACCCAGCAATGTAAAGTACAAACAATAATCCAGTTAGATATTCGACCAACTCTTCCTTGAATATAATATTTAGAATGCATGCACAGGTAGATGTAATACGAACAACAATAAGAAACCAGTATTTTCCCAAATAAATCCGTCTGCCTCAGAATGATATTAAGGATTCAAGCATATGAAAATGTATTAGAAATCAGTAGGATAAAACCAGTAGTCCTTCAACACTCCTAAACACGTTATTGCATTATACAATAGCAATATAATAACCAGTACAGAACCCCAATCCTCAATACAGATTTAATAGTTAGATTGGAACGATAGGATAAGAACTTGTAAGCACGAATGAAACACCTGAAGTGATGACAATGGGTTTGCATCCACTGCCTGTTAGCACGAGGGGCTATGTTCTCCAACTAGCTGAAAGCTGAAGCTTTCTGAGATTCTCACAAGAGAAAAATTGAATTGAATAATAAATCAAGCATATGCCCAACAATGAGACTCTTTCCCCTTTTAATACACAAACCAAGACTCTTCGGCTCCTCCCTTGTTTCTGTCTTATTCCCTTGTGGCTCTTCAACTTCCCTAAGGCATTTTGTCTTGTTCCTCCTTGCCCCTTTGTCCATTGCTCCTTTGTCCATTATATAACATTAAATTGACCTTTGTGATATTCTGAGCCTATATCTTAGAGTAAATTTAATATTGCATAAAATAAGACTTCAATATTCCTAATGTTCCAAAAGGGAACATTACATTCTCTCTCACTTTTCCTCTCTTCTACTCGTGCTAAACAACTAGAAGGCGCTTTAGGGCTAAAGCAAAGAGGAAAGGCAAAAAAAATGAAAAAAGACTTGTTTTTATTAAGATTTGACCTAACTTTTTCTCTACTTGAGCGATCGATTTTTTGCGAGTCACAGAGGTGATTCATGCAATTTTTTGCATGAATTGCATGAATCGGCGATTCATGCCATGAAATTGCTGAACTGATTCACTAGTTCCAAAAAAATCGGGAACCATGAATCGAATCGCTAAACCGGCGATTTCATGGCGATTCTTGTTACTATGGTACCAACTCACTAGAGACTTGGTTCCTCTCTTAATTGATTTATGGAAACCAACCATCTAGAGATAACTTTAATAACTTGGTAAGTAGCGTCTCATAAAAGACTTGGTTCCTTGTGTAATTGATTTATGGGAACTAAGTCTCTTAATTGGTAATTTATTTGAACCACTATGGGTGTTCCCTTCTTTATACTTGATGACGGAATGAAATTGTTTTAAATATGAAGCCCACTTCTTTTATAGCTTCTTCAGTTTATTTTGAGATTGAAGAAATTATAGAGGCAAGTGATCGGTAGGGACCGTTATCTCTTTTCTCAGTAGATGATGTCTTCAATATACAATGGCTTGGACCAATGCATATGATTCGTTATCATATGTGTAGAAGTTTTGTTTAGCAGTACAAAGTTTTTTTGATGGTAGACCACATGATGACCACTTTGGTTTAGAACAACTCCAAGTGCATACTGTTAAACACACATCCTAATCTTACAAACATGTTCCAATCATATTCTCTTTCAATATTTTGTAAACAATAGAATTGTTTTATGTGTTTACTACAACATTGGTCGATATTAATTGGTGCAAGGATGCAACATTATCCCTGGAATGTAAGATGAATTTGTGGTAGAGGTTGGCAAGACCAAGAAAACTCCTCAATTCAATATATTTGAAAGAGTAGGCCACTTGAGAACTTCCTCTTTTTTGAGATCTACTTGATTGCTATGTGCATCAACAACAAATACAAGGTAGGGGATGGATGTCTAACAACAAATACAAGGTAGGGAATGGATGTCTAACCAAAAAATCAGTTAGGGAAGTTGGCATGCAAATTGTTTTGCTGAAGTGTATAAAGAATATGTTCCAAATGCTGAATATGGACTTCCCAAGTGTGAGCAAAAACAAGAATAGGGTCTCAGTCGATGAGAACAAATTTGTAGAAACAATTTCAAACTATTTGACGTATTCATTTATGAACGTAGCAAGGGCATTGGTAAGACATGTTGATGTTAGTTTTGTCCCACTACAACATGCATAATCAAATACCCAATGTTTCAACTACTCAATCTTCTCTTGAAAAAAGGTCATCTTTCATGCTAAGCTTGCAATATAAGATCATGCAATGATTTGAATGTTCCTTCAATTGTGAACACTCGCTCAGTTGAATTATGCATTGTAACACCGACACTTGGGGGTATGTCAGCATGTTGGGACAAGTTTTCGGGATGGGGGGACAAAGGGCCTCAATTTTGGGATGGTGGGTGACGATGGTGGGGGCCAGAGGCCATAAGGGTGTTGTACTGTACATATAAGACTTGAAATGTTAGTTATGAAATGATGTTTTAGTATTAACATATTTGAATATAGCAAAATTGCAACACAAACCAGAACCATCGAACATTCAACGTAGTGACATAGTACATACCCAATAGTAACATTCAAAAACCAAAATTTAAAAAGAAATTCAAGAACCCATCTCGACGGAGGTGTGGTTGCGGAATGATGAAGGTGACGATACTCAGGTACTCCAAGTACCTTATGCCGGGACATCCTAGGGACATGTACTTAGAGGTTTTGATGGGGAGTGTGTGTCACCAGGTCTCACTGAAATAATGTGATATGTTGGTTATCCCTTAGGGGACTTATTCTATTCACTCAATGGATATCAATTCTTTCCCTTATAGATTTGCCTTTACAACGTGCAATGAAAATATAGTTTTGATCTTCAAACCTTTCCACTTCAACTCAAACTTAAATTGGCTAATTTCTAGTTGTAACCATAAATGCAAGGAATCATGGATGACTTGGACTCTACTAGATGTGATCTCGCTAGCAAATCCACTCACCTAGTGCAAACTTCTAAGGAACACTCAAAACAATTTTCAAAACAATATCTTGTCTCCAATCCCATCAATGAATGCAAACTAAAGATTCAACATCAATTGAAGTTACGCGCATTCAATTGTCAATATATTACAGAAGGTACTCCTACCATTAGTAAGAGACCAGTGGCTTAGATTTGTTTGAGTCAAGCAAATAAACATCCACAACAATTTCCATTCAAATTACCTACTTCAACATGGAAGCAAATCTACTCCAAGTGAAAGATTGAGGAAACGATGCAACACTTCAAAGCAACTTGAAGTAATGCATCTTGAAAGACCAACAATGAATTATCAATTACTTTGACAAACACTATAGCAACAACTTCATCAAGTCTCTCCCTTAGCTAATCTATTCTAGTCTCTTACTCTAATCTCCTAAGCTCATGCATTACAAATGAGAAAGCCTTGGCCTTTTACAGTAGTTCCATTATAGCGAAGGGCCAATATTGATCCAAGATCAAGGGCCAAAATTTAATCCTACAAACCCTAATTAAGGTTGGAAATTTATAACCAATTATACGAGGCCACCAATTCATGGACCAAATTTAAAATTAAAATGATTTTGAAAGCCAATGAGAAAGCAGGATACTTGACATGTTGTGACTGACAATGCTTGAAAATGAAAATTTCTGATTGGAGGAGACAACCAATTGCCTCCTCATTATCCTTATTGTGTGCTTGGAGTCTTGGCTTGAGAAGATGTTTGTTAAAACTGCAAGAGTATCTCTCAATTAAAAAAAATTATGACAACAATTGGGTGGAAAATTCAAGAAAGACCCAAAAATGTCAGTTGACGACTAAGATATTTTAGAGAAAAAAACAATTTATAATATTCAGTAGCATGTAAAATTACAAAAGTGAACACAACTAAAGAGTGAATGGAAACCCTAGTGAAGTTCTATGAAAAATCTTGTGCTTCAATTTGAAATCCCCATCTTGATATAGGGTAAAAAGAAATAATTTCTATTAATTACAAAAGAAATATTTGAACAAATAAATAATTATTAAAATATGAATAAATAAATAGTAAAATATGATAAAATAAAATCTCTAAAAAGACTAAGTTACAATTAAAACTATTTTGGGTCTCTTAAAAGATCATCCCTAAATTGAATAAGATTTATGAGGAAACAAAAGATAGAAATGACTACCCTTATTGGAGAGCAATAATGATTGAGTAGATAGCAACATAAAGCAAAAGAAACCTAGAAGGGGTTTAGTAAAATAATATAATTATAGTTCTAATAATTTAAACAAATAATGATTAAATTAAGTAAAAGAAATTATATAACAAGATTACACTAAAGCTAAAACTAATATTGATAATATTAAATTAATCAATGATTATGAAATAAGTTTAAGGACATGTGTCTTAGATTTCCAAAAGATGCAACATTTAGATCTTGCAACTTATATATATCAAATCCATTCCTTATATCAAGAGGGCACTATGGAAAACCATTCGCACTACATGAGAGGATATGGATGCTCTTATCTTCCATTAACTCGAGAGACGAGAAAGAGCAAAGAGATACGATGTAGCTGAAGACAAAAACTAGGGTCTATCATCGAAGGAGCATATTTTATCTCTTACGATCAATTTAAATTCACACAGACCTAATGGAGATTGAGGAAGGAACGACAGGTGGTTTATCTCAGTCAATTATTATAGACCAATCAGAGACCTAAATGAACATCGATTCAAGAGAAGGAAGGCCAATATGGAAGCATGGGAAAAATCAAATAGGAGAAATATAGAAAAGGAAACATCATTTAAGAATTACCCAACTACTCTTCCTCTTAGTCATAACAGAGGGATATACAAGTAATGGATATGAAAATTCATGATATTCTGCAAAGATTATACAAACTCAACGATTGATAAAGCAATAGGGAGAAAATTACAAGTCAGAGACTCTAAGCATAAACATATAAAAAGTAGTTCAAACCAATACTAACTGCCTCAGACGGAAAGTGGAAATTATCAATTGTAGCATTAAAAATCATTTTTTATCAGCAAGAAGAAAGATAACTAGACAAGCCTATTTGGCATGCAATCCACAAGAGGTGACACTGAAAGCACATACGATAGGGTCATGTTACTAAGGGATAATACAATCCCGCATTGGCATTAGGACAATAACGAGTGAGACAACTTAGTACGATAGACTAAATACAAAAAGATCTTAGCAATTAGAAATGTGAAGACAATGTGGACAAACTCTAGTGAACAAAGCAGAGAAAGATGAATCAGACGTTGACGAGGAAATAATATACTCTAAACAAGATGCTTGTTGGCAATACAAAGACAAAAAGAAAGAGGAAACAAACATCATTCATCTCAAGGATGAAAGGAAGAACACATCACCATCATTTCTTGCTTACGTGGAGTAATTGAAATCAAAAGACAAGTCAATAGAGATATTGACAAACATTGCCCAGTATAATTAAAGTAAGGAAAGATAGGTGGAGTAGGAGTACTAAAAACATTCAATGTGTGAGTATTAAAGATGGGATTGAGCCAAATAAGTAGACCTAGATCCGAACCGTGAGCTATAATCACCAGTATACATACACAGTCAAATAAATAAACACCAAATAATGGACAGTAAATAACTAGTGAGAGATATCACCAACGAACATTATTATGGAATCAAAACTAGAGGAGATCGTGCATAGATAATAACAATAAATAGAGAGATTTATAGAATCTCTTAGAGACAATATATATTGTAGTTGTTAATCATATGCGTATGTTAGAGACAGGAGACATGGTTAGAGGTGGGATCTTTACCAAGTAGTGTTGTAATGAGCATAATCATTACCAAAGATCCCAAAGGCTGTAGGGAGACACTCTTCACATGGCGATTGCCTAATCGAGAATCAGTTCTCATCAGAGGGTTAGGTAATCCAAGGAGAGTTCCTTCCGAAGGATTAGGAGGGTTAGTAAGGGATAGTATTTAGTTATATAATTAATTCATTATTTCTAGCATGTTCTAGAATTTCAAAGTGTATATCTTTATCATGGACTAACAATCTATTGCAGGTTCCAACATTCATTCCTTGAGCTAGAAGTAGGGACATTACATTCAAATAAAGTATTTCATATGAAGCGTTTATTTAATATGAAGATGGTAGGTAGGCTTGTTGCTAATCATTTAAATATTTTTAGTATGGCCACCACTCAATTATCTTTTGTAAATGTCAGATTTGATGAAGAAATTAAAGTGCTTTTTTGATTTTGTCTTTTGCTTGAAAGCTTGAATGACTTTGCAATGGTTGTTAGGAACTCTGTTTTTGGTTCAAATACCCTAACATTTGATGATGTTGATTCTGAGTGAGAAAATTTGTAGAAAAAGCTCAAGTGGATATACGTTAGGCAATTTCTTGAACCTAGAAAGTAGGGGCAGATTAATGGAGAGGAAACAATTCTGGAAATTGTTGAAAATAATGAGCAAAAATAATGGGCAAAGAGGTCTCAATCCAAAGGACAAAGAGATTGTTGGTATTGTGGGAAACCAACTCATAAGAGAAAGATTGGTAGTCTCAGAAGAATAACAAAGGAGACAAACAAGAAGGAAATAAGGATGCAAATGTCGTAAGTAATAAATATGAAGAGGATGCTTTGCTTCTTTCCCTAGAAAATATAGATGATTCATGGGTTTTAGTTTTAGGGGGATAGATTCATGTTAGACCCCATAGAAGTTATTTTCTTGATCATGTCCAAGGGGATTTTGAGCTAGTTTATTAGGGAGATAATGAACCCTGTCAGGTTGTTGGAAATGGCATAATTAAGATTAAGTTGCAAAATGGTAATCATTGGTTACTACAAGAGGTAAGGTTCCAAGGCTGAGTAGGAAATTTAATTTAAGTAGGGCAACTAAGTGATGAGGATTTCATAGTTACTTTTAGTGATAAAAATTGAGAAGTGTCAAAAGGTTCCTTAGTAGTAGTAAAAGGTGTCAAAGTAGGCACCTTATAGCTTTGTTCAAGTCATATTATTCCTTCTACTTTAATTGTTATAGAGAAAAAAAGTCACTATTTAGAAGAAGTAGTTGTATTTAAGCAAGAAGAACATCAAACAACCACTGTAGATACTGAAACAACATATGGCACAACAAAGTTAGGTGCATGAGTGAAAATGTATGAAATTTCTTTATTCAAAGAAAGCTTTATCTAGTCTAAAATCTGTGAATATGAATTTCTGTGAAAGTTATGTCTATGGAAAGCAAAATAGAGTTTTCTGAAAACTAGGAGGGGAAATATAATTGATAGGTTAGAACTTGTGCATACAGATGTATGGGTATAAACTTATGTATATTCCCTTGATGACTCTTTGTATTATGTTATATTTATTGATGATACAACTAGAAAAGTATGCATTTATTTTCTTAGAAACTCTAGAAAATGGCAATACTTAATTGAGAATGAGACTGGTAAAAGATTAAAATATCTCAGATCTGATAATGGTGGTGAGTATTGCAGCAAAGAGTTTCAAAATTATTATTCCTCTGATTGTATTTGTAGATGGAGAACTGTTCCTAGGACTCCACAAAAAAATGAGTAGCTGAATGCATGAGTAGAACAATAATGGAGTGTGCAAATACTATGCGGTTGCATGCTGGGATGCCCTTGAACTTGTGGACAGAGTGTAGAATGGTTCTCAACACAAAATGTTTCAGAGCATTGATTGTACACAACAATATAACATGGATTCATTTATATCAACATAATATTCATTAGTAGTACCAGAATACTGAAACGATGAGGAAATGTTATTACTATATTGATTACCAAAAACATGAGTACATTATCCATATTCCAAAGTTCTTATATAATGGTTGGTTTGGAAAACCAATCGACGCATCTCCTCGCTTCCTAACTACCCAACCCAATAAGGCTTAACTAGCTCTAATTACAACATTACTTTATGACGTACTACATTTATCCCCCCGAAAAAAGAAGTCGTCTCCCACACAACTACCCAACAAATAAAAGGAAAATAAGACTTCAAGAAGGTCGTGAAGACATCTCGGGACTTTGGGCTCCACAAAGGTGTAGAAGATCTCATTTAGCCGCTTTCTTCTTGGCCTGAACTCCCTGTAGTACACACAATGCATGCATCTTTTTTGCCTTTGCTGATGTGAATTTTTCTTCCAGGGCAGCTTTCTCTATCCTCCTTTTTTCTTCTAGGGCGGCTTTTTATACCTTTCACTTTTATTCTAGAGCATCTATTTCTACCTCCCATTCCCTTGGTAACCGTCCTGCCAATTCCTTTTCTTGCTGAAGTTCCAAGTATGTCCTTCTAAATGCTACTTTTATTTCTGCAAGTGCGTCTATGAGAGGTGGCTGTTCCTTGACTAGAGGTTTGGTATATCGGGCAGTCCACTCTCTAGCTATTTCCTCTTGCTTGTACCCACCTTGCTGAAGTAACCTCCGATCTGTATTGTAATCCCTGTCATGAATTCTACCAAGGATTCAATTGCTCTAACTATTGCCTCAGGTTTTTGATTCTTAGCCAAGTATGTTCCATAACTTGTAACTCTTAGAGAAATCTTTCTACTTTGTCTTCCATGAGATTGTTTTCAGAAGGTTCAACTTTCTTATTTTGCATTTTCGTTATGTTCTCCGCTTCCCTCTCCAAGGGGGTTGATGAGGGTGGAGGTACAATCCCAACTTCTTCAAGAAGTCTATCTGCCTATTCTATTACTGTGTCCACTGATACAACCTCCTCGACTGGCGTGTCTTCATTTTCAAGCTCCTCAACTGGTGTCCTCATTTTCATTTTTAGTTTTGTCCATGTGCTTCTCATTCTATGCATCCAATTCTTCTGTAGGTTGCACCACCAGAGTAATAGGGTAGACCACTTCTATACCCAAGCGGTGTTTGCAGCCTTACCTTGTGCGCACACTTTTTCTGACACCTGAGATCTATCACCTTAGTACCATGTTGCTGATCTATAGAAACTAAGCTTGCTATGCTTGGTAATGATAGTCTGGTCACCACCCACTGAGGAATTTGTTGTTCCGTGCCTCCCCTTGTACCACGTATTCTTGTAGTGACCGCTGTTCTCGCTAGTTGTTTCAGTTGTTCCATCGCATTATGTTGACTATTGCCACCATCTTGCCCTTCCATGTACTTTGTATCATTGATCGTTCCAACTTCTTCCGTACATAACCCTTGGGCACGACTTTTAGGTTTAGTACGACCATCGATGGTCTTTGTACCTGTTATTGAACAATTTTTGCTTCTTACAAATGAGGTGTGAAAAATGAATAATAAGAAAAACTTCCACCACAATTCTGTTCTCTTATTCGAACTCTCTGTGTTGAGGCACAACTCCCTCCTTAAATTATGAACAATAATTTCCTTTATTTGAAAAGAATTGAACGTATGAGATCTTTAACCAGAAATAACTAAGGTTATAAAATAGTTATCCATCTCTATGCAAAAGTATTGCAAAATTACTGTTGGTTCAATGCTAAGCCCAAAGACTTAATCAAAATAGAAAACACATATTTAGAACAAAAGGTGATCGATTCAACTGAACAAGATGAATCAAGAACCATTTACAAAATAGAGCACACAATCATTAATCACAACCAAGAAATCATTCCTTTTGAAATGAATCAAGATTACCAAACCATATGATCTTAAATGACAAATGATTTGTTGTAGGAACCAAAAGATTTCTTTTTCTATTTCTTCATCCAGATAAATGGCACCACAAAAACAGTTTAGTCTGACCCTGCCTTAACAACTTATGTTCTTATAACAATATCACCAGAGTATCGATACCAAAAACATTAAAAGTACAACATATAACCATGCAAGGCTTTTAAAAACAGTTATGAAACTAACTCCAGCCGGATTTGATAATGCTAATTCTAGAACTAGAAAGCAACTAACTTGGGAAACTGAAATATGAAATGGCCGAAGCCTTAGTCCTAGGTTAAGCAGTTGTGGTGTTGATTGCATTTTTTGGCTATCCTTGCCCAAAAGATGCGTTGCTTCTTGCATCTTTCCACTCTTTGTAGGCGACCTTAAAATCAACACTGTCTTTTTGCTGCGGGATTTCAACTGTTCTGTTCTTAGTTGCTAGATGGTGATGACTCGGTGAGCATGCTCTAGCTTCTTATTCTACATAATCAGATGATCATCACTGATTATGATCATCGAATCCGTTCAAGTTGTGATAGTGAAGTTCACAGTAGTGAGCTCTTTGGTGTCTTTCAGGGCTTTTAGCCTATCTCGGCAAGTTGCTTCTATTTTCTTTAGGTTCTTATTAGGTTGATCCTTGTTGTCTAAGATTCCAACATCAATACGCTTCACATCATTATTTAGGATTTTCTTTAGACAATCAAGCTCTTTAACCAGCTCTGAACACTCTTCTAAGCATTGCTCCATGACCATGTTTCTCCAGCTAGATTGGTTCTAGAGACATACAAGAAGTTAGTGTCAATGTCAAAGTTCTGTTTTTCCATCAGAAACTAATTCACCCCATACTCTTGAAATTCTGTGATGTGAGCTACAACATCTTCTCATTTTTCCTTTTCTTCAAACTAGGCGCTAAGTTTTGATTCCAAATTAGCCATCATTTTTTCAGCTTTCACCTTTGTCTCGACTAAGCGAGCAATGTAGCTAACTTCACGGGAAACCACAGATTCAAGCCATTCATCAAATGCCCAAGAGATTGATTTGTCTCTTTTTACTTGGTCGATGAATTGCTGGTTAGCTAGAGAAGTCACATCGACCATTGAAATGGCTTGAGGTTGGCTTTCAACTTCCGCATTTTGTAGGGTATGTATATATTTTGTCAGTAGGCGGGTAGATTGTTTCAACTCTTTCTTCTCCTTCCAATCTTCCATAGGTGGTTGGTGACCCTGGCATGTCCTGCATCCAAGATTTTCATATCCACATCTTTGGGAGCTCGCTGGAGAACCTTTTTCTCTACAGTATAATCTTGGGGTGTGATGTTATCTAGAGTTTTATCTTTGGCAGGCTTGAACACATTGGCAACCCAGTCCCCTGTCTGGTCATCAATCCGCAATATGGTTTCTATCTTTAGCTTATTGACTTTAGGCATCTTTCCCAAACACTTCCCAACCATATCCTCCACTGAAATTCTTACAGGCACTATACTTCTTTTCTTGTTCACTGATAAGTCAAAGCAATTTGGCGCGGATTAGGTGCCTTTGGATGCAGGGGTTTGTAAAACAGAGGAAGCAATGCTAGTAATCATTGAACTTGGAATGTTGACATCACCTGCTAGTTGCTGATCACCTTGATCCATGACTTCTTGCACACTCTCTCTGGAGGATTCAGCCAGAAACTCCACTTCAATTGGATCAGTATTAGTACCTTCTACAGTAGCTCTTTGGGCTTTTTCTTTCTTAGTACGAGAGCGGGCCTGTCTTGCTGGTCTTGAAGTTTAACCAAACTTTGAACGTTGGGTTCAACATCAACTTCAAGGTTTAGAATACTTGTAGAGGAAAAGGTGCCACCTTTAACAGTACTATGAATAGGTAGAAGTGAACTAGAGGTTATGAGAGTTTCTCGTGGGGCTTGCTCTAAATCTCTCGTCTTAGACTTCCTTTTCTCTGTTAACCAATTCTTAGTCCTCTTGATAACTGGGTCTGCCTAGTTTGCAAGTCATCCTCCTCAAGGGAATCCCAATTTGTTTCTGGCAAAGGAAAGGCTTCAACCTGAGCTATGTAGAAAGGATCAACTACTTCCTCATCTTTGTCTTCCTTCACACCTTTTATATTTATATGAAGTGTAAATTCCTTTATTTGTTTCAAAGTCGAGACGGTTCATATAGGTTTCCAGATTCATCATCTTCAATTCATGTTTAAGGTCACAAACATCTTGTATAGTTTTGCACCTGTAATGACCGAGCTCTATGGAAAAGGTAGAACCAAAGCCCCTTCTAACCTTGCAGCTCTTGTTAATCTCTGACACCTGTCTCTAGACTTCTGTTAGGACATAAAGGTCTAGACAATGCTTGGGCAGTTTAAGAGGCTTTTCTTCATAGCGACCAACTCGAATGTATGCGAATTTGGAGAACTAGGTAAAGAAGCTACCATAGATGGATATAAATTGCACTTGTTCTTCAGTCAATCTTTTCTGTGCTTTCCCTTGTAGTTCGAAAACCAATTTAGCAAGGAAAGTATCTTGCACTTTTTTAAAATCGCCCTGATTCTTTTCTTTTAGCAGGGAAGAGAAGTACTCATATATGGGCATGTCATTTACCCATACAGCATGAGGAAGTTCGACCCATTCTTTGCAACATGCCAATATATAGAACAAGTATGAACTTATGTAAAAACCAAACACTCTAGATACTTGAGAAAGTCAATGCAACCTATCTGCTATGATTTCCGCCTAGTCGATGTGCTTCTTGTCACTTAGGATAACTTGAATAAAGAACCACATCCAATTTTCCCTATGGACGACATGCTTATTTCCTTTAACTTTGTTTAGGAGGGTGGTTACATCCTTTATTTAAAGAATCATATGTTTTTTGGTCAAAGGGTGAGGAAGAGGAGACCCTCCTTTCTCTGGCTTGAGTAACCAAATTTTGGCAATGACATTGTTGAATGTGTTTGGGTTTGATGCAAATTTGTCATTTGAAAGATCAATTGTCCAGGCTTCATATTTTTCATGCGGCGGAATCCTTAAGGTACCCATGATTGTGACCTTGTTCACGTACACTAGAACTTCTCCTAGGTATGTCTTAATACATCTTTGGGTAGCATCATACCTATTTCTGCATTCTAAAACAAGTCCTGGGCAAAGAACTGATTCTGGAAAACTAGCAGCCTGCAACAATCCACTCTTGGCTATCTTTCTGTGATAGACCCATGCTTTGACTTTGAAAACCTAGTCAATAGCTTGTCAATTTTCTCATCAGCTAGGAAAGTGTCTTTTAGCGTAGGTAGAAAACTAGTGAGGGAGGTGGTAGGCTTTTCTTTAGGTAATTTTGGGCGAGACCTAGCCATGGGAAAAACAACTAAAACAATCCCTTTTAAACTAGTAAGAACAAATGGAAATGAGAAAGGTTTAATAGGACTACCCACTTCAAGGAGGAAATTTAACAGTAGCCAACGAGGGGAACAAAAGAAATCACCACAAAGAAGAAACGACAATGCACTTCGATAAGCAAACCCTGTTGCAAACCGCTTACGACTCCATAGAAAGTATGAACGCTTACCTCATTCAACAGATAACATAACGAAAAAGAAGGGTAGGTTAAAACAGCCTTATACCGGTAATCACATCATGATTCAATATGGAAGGTACTAATTTGACAAGAGCATTTAATCATTAATGAGTATATTTTCCTTCGCACGTAACAAATCTTTCCAGCACCCTTCATACCAATTATTCATTACAATGTGTCACTTAAACCTTTTTAGAAAGATTTCGGTAAATCTCTGTACTGCCACTTGTCATCCTTCATGAAAATTTTGGGCGAGCGAACTAAACTCTTGAACCATTTGAAGTTCAAGATTATAAGTTCAAAGTCGATAACTATAGGAATTATGGCATATGAAAACAAATTGACCTTGGGAAGGAAAATGTGACCAATGAATTATGAACCTGAACAAATGATTACCCAAAGTTCAATTTCAAAGGCGCCCAAAATTCAACAAATAACTTAGATAACATCGAACTTGGACAACATATGGACACGGGAAATTAACTTTGAACTTTGAACTCAATTAGTTCGGAGTTCAAGTTCAAGTTCAAGGAAATAAAAAGGTCTGAACAACCAACCTGATAGGCAAAAGAACAGATGAACGTTGAACTTTGAACTTAATTAGTTCAAGGTTCAAGTTCAAAAACTCGTATGAAAGGAGAAGTCATCAAAAACTTTGAGCAACATGTATTAGGCTTTTTCATGGGTAACAGTACCAACTTCTCTTTTCTTCGTACTAACCACCTTTGCTGTCGTGTCCTTCTGAATCTTTGCATACTCTGTATGGCCCTAGGCAATGGTCCCTCCTGTACTGACATAAAATTAACGTTCCCTGGAGTGCCTTTAAGATGTCTTAGTCAATTTTCTCTAGATGCTTCTTGTATAAAATGTTTCGGGTTTTTTTCTCAATCGCTACCACCTGTGTTCCCACTGCTTCTAGGAATAAGGCTATGGGGTGGTGTGGCATGTAGAATGCTTTGTGTTTCAACTCTTTGAATTCGTATAATCTCTCTAAAAGAAACAGAGCCCAATTGTACACCCTTCCCCTATTCAATCCATCTTCTACAGATAACATGCACAAAGCAATGTTCTATGTGCGGCTTCCAATAGTAAGTTTTCTCTTAACTAAATCTACAATGCATTGCCATTCCTCATTAGCTATGAAGGTTTTCTTGAGGCCTCGACTATTCTTTTTGCTGAGGATGCTCTTCAGTTCCTTTATTGTGAGATCATTCCTACACATTAGCTTTGACCACTTCTTTTTTTCCTCCATTGTCATTAGGGTTTTTGTTAGCTCCTATCCTCCTTTAGGAATTCCAAAAACATTGTTTATCTCATTAGTAGAGTAGAAAATAGTTAGAGTTTGACGGGAATACTAGATTACTGATGCATGAGCTTCCTTATCATAGCCAACCACAATAGTTCGCAACATAGCTTCAAACTCCTTTAAATAAAAAACTGGCATGAAAATTATTTTATCTACTTGTGCCTCGCGCAGTGTCTCTTTCAGAGAATGATTGTCTTCTATATTCTCCACCAGGTGCGACATTCACTTCCCACTACACTTTCAAAGGTGATAGTGCAGCCTTATTAGTTTTTTTTGTAGTTTTCCCTTTATGCTTCTTGTTTTCCATCTTCTTCACTTGCAAGGCTATATCTTTCTTCTTAGAATCCATGATTTTCCTTCAGCTGGGGTTCCCAATCCTTGTCTCCACCATCTTATGGCAATGCCGAAATCTCTAGGTGGCTTTAATTCATTCTGTATTCCATTTGTTTAGCTTTCCCACGTGTCGCTTGCTCATGTCCTTGTATGGTTTCTCCTGCTGCTTGTACCACTTCTTTTCAATGTCCAATTTTTGTCCATAGTGGCTATGAGCTCCTGAGCTTCGTATGTTATCTGGTATGCTACTCTCTTCCTCTGCTTGGTTTTGTTCGCTACCTTCTCCTCCACATACCTGTACACTGCATGGCCTTTCATACCCCCATCCATTGCCTACTTGTACACTTGCACACCCATGTACACTGCCTGTCCATACACTTACCAACCTTTGTAGTGGCCGTACGTGGTATCCCTATCGTGTGTCGTACATGTAGTTTCCTCGTAAAACTTCGTGTCTGGACTCAAATCTCCTTGAATTTATGTTGCCTTCCGCACCTCGTACGCTACTTATAGCAGTTTGTATGTTCCTATCCACTCTTTCTCTCTGGACCTTCATTCTCTTTGTCTCTGTACCGCTAGGAGTAATTCATACGACTCCCTTTGTAATATAATTCCCTTTGTAATTAATGGCACCTAGTTGGTCTATCTTTCCATCCGAATAAGCTAATGACGTGATTTAGGATGCCAACCAGTAACAGGGGTTTTGGTTTTAGTTGAGGAGATTAAAATGGGAAATCCTAAGGTTAAAGTCACTTTAATTTATTGAGTTGAAACATAAAGTACTTTCATTTTTTAAAACCACTTTAGGGCAAAATGACTTAAGTGACTAAAAGACGAAATAGTCTTTTATCCCACATTGTTAAGATGTTTGTATCTCCCCACACTTTGAGGTTATAAAAGAAAGCATTTGCTTTGGGGATTGACACCATGAATGTATGTTATTATTCAAATCCTAATCAGGTTGCTTCAATGTGACTGTATTTCTCTTAAGGACGAAACCCCTTATGGAAGAACAATGAGACTAGATGTAAACCTAGTAACTCACATTATATTTGCAGAACTAAATTCGATTTTAGAGGCATTGGATGCATAATGGAAAGTTGGAGTTAGACAGAGGGACACATTGGTAGAACACACAGTATACCAGTAGTTTGACCTGGGTTTGGACGTCAAACAGAGAGACCATTCATTCTAATGCAGAAGTAAATCACCGAGTGTGAGTAGCATTCCTTTGATTCTCAGTTATACATTGTCAACGTTTTTATAGTATTATATCACAGTATTCGAGTATAGGATACGACAGTACTAGATGCCAGTCAGTTACTACTCATAGAGGAAGCCATGTATGAATGAGATCCTACAATATTAACAGGATTGAGGAATATCTGAACTAGCAAGTAAAGTCAGAAGCTTTGCAGGGACGTTAATGTATTACAGGAGTACCAGCATATGCAACACGATAGTGAAGGAGACACCCACATATCTGTCAACTAGTCAACCGGTATACATATATGTGCAGTGAAAGTCTTGGGAAACTGCAGAGGATATATTTCTGGACTAGTTCAGCAGGCCATAGTGATTGACGACGTCGGATTCACTGCACACGGTGTTTGAGAGTAGACGTTGGAACGACACAGCACAATCGAGCTCTCGCAAGGCATCTCACCATTGTTATCGGGTCGGTCTGTACCAAATTTGCCCAGTCTGTAGTTTCAATTACTGTATGTTGATTCATTGTTATATGCAACAAGAATTTTATTTTTAGCCTTAATGTTTACAATTCGGGTCCACTGTCATGAAATTTAAATGTTATTGCTCTCACGTGGAGTCAAGGTTTCACATATTAATATAATTAGTTCTCAACATGGTGTTGATAAACAATAGGGTGATAATATTGTGGTAGTTTACTTAAGAGCCTTGCTTACCTGACAACTATTTGACAAAATTCTTGTAAGTTCAAGTTCAATATTTCTTATCAAATCCAACAAAGAACATTTCACCCTCCTCTTGGGAATTATTTCGTACTTTGTTATATAGAGGAACAACGATCTGTCCACTTCTTGATCTTTCTATTTGCGTTTTATTCCACCCCTTGTTTATAGTGTCTTTTATTGCCCCCCTATGGTCTTTGATATCGAAGGAGTAAACAAAAAAATCTCCCTCTCTTTGTATGGTGACGATTTAGACCCATTGACTAAGTCCTTTAACAAATTATTATCCAAAGTTGATAATTTTATGACTCCATTTTCTTTTTCTTCCAATATCCTGTATGGTCCCATCCATCAAACTTTAAGCATACCGGGCTTTATTTCATTCTTACCATTATACTTGAGTACTAATTGGACTAGGCTAAAATTCATCCTCTTGAAATGCTTATCATGCTAGAGCTTTCGCCTCCTTTATGTGCTACTTCAGTCGTCCATTGAGCTAGTGTCCTTTCTTCATCTAGTTTTATCGGAGTATTGAGTCTTTCCCTTAGATTCTCTATTATCCCCCATCTTGTGTTCAGTTGCTATTATTAGGCGAGGTAATGTGTAATCCATTGGCATTATTGCTTCTTGTCCCTACATTAAGTGGAAGGGGGAACCCCAATCGTGGCCTTGGAGGTTGTCCTATGGGCCCATAGAACTGCTAGAAGCCTTTCCTCCCAATCTCCCTGTTCAACTCCACAAGTTTTGTATAGAATTGTTACCAATGTTTTCTTCGTGGCTTATGCTTGACCATTTGCCCTTGGATAGTACGGATTGGAAAATTTTATACTCACCTTTAATAGTTCTGATTGCCTGATTTACAAAGTGTACCCCTCTGTCACTTGTCAACTGGAGTGGTATACGAAACCTTGTTACTATCTACTCACAGAGAAACTTGGCCACATTGAGAGCTGTGTTGTCTGGTAGTTTTTGTGCCTCTGCCCATTTGTAAGATATTCTGTTGCCACCACTATCTATTTGCATCTATGGTTACTGCTTCTAGGCAAGGGCCCTACAAAGTTTTGCCCCCAAAGTTCAAATAATTCTTGTGGTTGTGATGCAAATAACAACATGAAATCTCTTTTTAGGATTTTTTTAGGCCTTTGACACATATCACAACTTAGGACCCATTCTCGAGCATTTGAATACAGTGTGGGCTACCATAGTCCTACCAATAATACTTTTTGCGCTGTAGCATTAGGTCCTATATGGCCTCTTGCCAACCCTTTGTAGGATTCTCTATGAACTCCCAAGATTTCTTCCTCCATGACGCATCTCCTTAATACCCATCTGGCCCTATCTTATACAACAATCACTCGATCAAGTAGAATGTCCTACTCTTGGGTACAATTTTTCGCCTTTCCACCACTAGCATTTCCCTCAGAAAGGTAGCAGTTGGTTGTTATTGCTCAATGCCTTCATACCAATGAGGTAGTACAACAATTTGAAATAAGTGGGCATCTGGGAAATACTCATTCACTCCACTTCCCAGGGCTTCCCTTGATTTAATTCTTAACAACTAGTCTACAATTACATGATTTTTCTTTGGCTAGACTATGATTTTTAAAGTAAATTCTTCTAAAAGGATTAACCATCTACTCACTCTCCCTTGAATCACAAGCTTATTCACCAGATACATAAGTGCTTGATGATCAACACAAAATGTAAAGGGAGTAGCTAATAAGTAATGTCTAAATTTCTGAACTGCATAAACCATACCTAATGCTTCTCTTTTAGTGGTATTATAATTCCGCTATGCTTTTGATAGTAGCTTGCTCTCAAAGTACACTCGATGGTCCAATCCTTCCTTCCCAGTTTGTGCTAGCGACTTTGCATAATTAGAGGTGTCCACATCGACATGGAATTCTTTGCTCCAACTAGGGTCTATTAGAATCAAAGGACCTACTAGTATCTTCTTGAGCTCCGGAAAAGCCTCCTCCTGTTCTTCCTGCCAACAAAATTGTACTCCTTATCTGGTTAATTTTTCCAAAAGTAAAGATACTTCAGCAAATCCTTTTATAAATCTCCTATAGTACCCACATGCCCCAACAAGGACTTGACACCAATTATAGTCGATGGGACTTCCATGTCTAAAATGACCTTAATCTTGTTCAAATATGTTTTCAACCCTTCCTTGCATACTATATGGCCAAGAAGTCTACCTTGTGGAACAATGAATCTGCATTTCATGAGATTCAAAGCCAACCTTGCCCTTCTACATCGATCCATGCATTCGCCATTGACCTTGAGGTGTTGCTCTTTCCCACTGTAGATTGACCAACCATTAAGGAAGGCCTTAAAAGTTCCCTACATACATCTCTTCGAAGATATGTAATATGATTCTGTTTAAGGTGGGTGGTGCATTGCATAGTCCAAATGACATCCTTTTATAGGCATACATCCCATCTTTAACTACAAATGTGGTTTTCAACTTATGCTCCTCAACAATGGTGATTTGGTTATATCTTGAAAACTCGTCCATGAAAGAGTATATTTCATGGTCGACCACCTCTTCTTGGATGCTATCAGTAAAAGGGATTGGGAAAGTGTCTTTATAGTTACTGCATTCAAGCGTCTGAAGTCGACAAATCTGAATTTGATTCCCGTCCTTCAGTGATATTACTATAGGGGATACCCACTGACTGGTTTGTACTTTGAATATTATAAGGACCTTAAGCATTTTCGTGATTTCTTCTTGCACCTTGGCTGCATAGTTCTTATTTATTCAATACAACCGTTTATGCACAGGTCTTGCTCTTGGTATTAGTGGTATTTGATGGACACACAATTACGGGGGCACTCCTTTCAAGTCCTTCAATGTCCATGCAAAGACGTCCTTATATTCCAAGAAATTTTTAAAAGCAACCACCTTCAACATCGGATCCCAGTCATCCCCTATGAAAATCTCCTTGGGTTGGTCCTTCTCACCTAGGTTTATTATCTGCAACTTAGCCTTGTATTCTACTTTCTTCTCAAATATGTGTGCTGGTTTATTATTGAGGGTTGTCTTACCCTTCCTGTATCAATTATTGCCTTCTAGGTACCTTTCTTATGATTTGGCTTCTTGGATTTGCAACATATTACATTCTGGTTGGAATACTTGATTCTCTCCCATCTAGTAGTGAAACGGGCCATTGAGGGAGCTTGTTTCATTTTTTGAGCACTCGCCAAGCCAAAGCACTCCTTCATCGGGTTCCACTCCTCCGCCTTTTCCTTCTATCTCTGAATTAGATTCTAGGTCCCGACTTATAGACTGTTTCCTTAGATTTGTTGTGTACTTTCTGTCGTCTACCTCTATGGACAGGGTATTTCTCTTCCAATCAGGACGACATTTTCTATTTTTGGCCATTCTCTCCCCAGCAACTCATCATACCCCTGAACATTAGCATGTGCATATGCTAACCCTAACGCACGCTCTTGCAAATACTTCAATATAATAATCAAATAAATCTTTAATGAGACTAATATAATGCAAAAAAAATAATTCCCTATTACACACAGACACACACACATGAAACATAAGTTACTTTACACCCCCGCTATCACCATTTAACTCTAACACTTCACCTAAAAACTACTATCCACAATCTATTTAATAAAATTAATTCGATAAAAGAAATTCTAATCACATCATGAAACCTAATTCCTAATATTTCATCTAAACATTAAGTTATTCAACCATTCAATAATCATCAATTCCCTAGCTATCCTTCTCATGCCTACTAATCCTAAGTAAAGAATTACTCTCATTATAAGCAATATTCCCCTTGCTAATTAAATATTCACACTAAAAGGTCACCTTTATACTAATTCAGTTATTTACACCTAAACCTAATTACCTAAATACTAAAACATATTTACTGTTTATTAAACTAACTTACCTTTCCATTAGCCCCTAAACTACACTTACTTCCCTATCCATTTGGCCACTTGGCCTAGGGTCTTCCCAAGATCCCATGTGCATTCCCAAGCATGCGGTGTGTTCTTCCAAGCATGGGATGCATTATTTCATGCAGAGGTTGTACTTTCTAAGGACTGACATGCCTTAATCTTGGGAGAAGCTCATAAAGGTGAGTGGAAAGTAAGGAGGATAGGAATGCTTAAAACTTGTTCCTTTTATTTGAATACCCCACTTGCTTACCCTTCTCCGCAAACTCCACCTCCTCTCACATATGTTGGAAATAGTACTACACTCCACCTCACCATTTATTGCAGACTTAGACATTGACTTTTGATGGGTACAAGGTTCTCTCCCTCTTTGTATTCTTGGTGAACTAGAAGGATATGATAAAGCTAAGCAGGTGGATATAAAATTTTAGTGGGAGTTTGTAATGATAGAAGAAGTTGACTCCTTGGGCATTATGTAAGTTGCCTACTGGTAAAAGGGCTTTACAAAATAAATGGGTTTATGGGTTGAAAGAGGAAGATGGGGTAAGAAACGATTTAAAGCCAAGTTAGTTGTAAAGAGATTTGCAAAGGAACAAGTCATCGAGTTTTATGAGAGTTTTTCTTCAACTGCTGAAGTGACTCTTGTTCGTGGTATTTTAAGTATTGTGGCTATTGAAGATTTGCATATGGATCAACTTGATGTTAAAGCAACTTTTCTCCATGGTGATTTTGAAGAAGAAATATATATGGAACAACTACATGGATTTGAGGTCAAAGCTAAGGAATTTAGTGTACAAATTGAAAAAAAGTTTATATGGCTTGAAGTGAGCACCTTGACATTGTATATTGAATTTGGCAACTTTACGATTGACCATGGCTATAGTCGGTGTCATTCAGACCCTTGTGTTTATTTTAAGAGGTTGGACAATGACAAGTACATTATTTAATGTTTATATATGTTGATGATATGATTGTAGCGGGGTCTAACATGGATCACATAAAGGGTTTGTAACAACAGTTTGCATATTCTTTCTCTTGGAGGATTTGGGTGCAATAAAGCAAATCCTTGGTATGAAAACTTCCAGAGATAGAAAGAACATAAAATTGATTGCATCTCAGGTTGATTATGTTGAAAAGGTGTTGCAAAGATTCCATATGGAGAATGTGAAAGCTGTCAACATGCCTCTGCATAGTCATTTGAAGTTGAGTAAGGTGATGTGTCCAAGGACATAAGAGGAGGAATTTAAAATGTCAAAGGTACCTTACGCTCTAGTTATAGGTTGTTTAGTGTATGCCATGGTATGCACTAGTCCATATATTGCATATGCTGTAGCAGTCGTTATTAGGTATATGAGTAATCTTGGATTTGAACTTCGGAATGCAGTGAAATTAATTCTTAGATATTTGAGAGGTACATCCAGCAAATGTTTACTTTTTGGGGGCTCTAATACCTATTTACAAGGCTATGTTGACTTAGACTTGGTAGGGGATCTAAATAACATGCATAATACTATTAAATAACAGGCATAATATGATAGCAAATGTACTTTGTATTGTTGGGACAACAGTGAATTGGATTTCTCGATCGCATAAGGTGAATTCTTTATCTACTTTAGATCTGAGTATGTTGCTGCAATTTTGCATGGAAGAGTTGGGACAGTTGCAGGCTACAAATTATTTGTTTCCAAATAACTAGAGTTCCATTCATCTTGCAAAGAACTGCGCCTTACATTTGAAGGCCAAACACAGATAGTTGAGGTATCACTTCATTTGGTCAGTTTCGTATGATTGACAACTAAAGATGGAAAATATACATACAGATGAAAAGCCAACATATATGTATACAAAGGCAGTGATAGGGGAGATGTTGAATTTCTCTTTAGCTTTGGTTGGTCCTAAAGACTGAAAGCAATAAAAAGAACAATTGAGTCTAGGGTGTGACAATTCAGTGGTAGGTTAAGGGAGGTGTTGTTGCTATAGGATCAGTCTCCAAGTGGGATGTGGTTTAGCGTGGAGCTTGATCAATCCATAATTGGGAGATTGTTAATTTGTGGTGACTGATTAGGCAAGTACTGTACACTTACCATTTATCATGGGGTTCAGGTTAACTCGTCAATTGTTTTCAAGTTGACTTGTCAAGTATGTTTTATTGTTTATTTGTTAACCAAATGGGTAAACTGCCTAAAGGGCTATAAATAAGCGGTGATGTAATGTACAATAGATCAAACTATAACTTGCTCTTCACTAGATAATATGATTGGACTCTCTGTTTGGTGGATGTAGCCCACGATTGGGTGAACCATGTTAAATCTCTCTGACTTTTATGCTACTCGTGTGCTTTATTCCTTTGCATTAGTGGTGATATCTGCATGTAGCTGTTAGATTTCTGTATTCTAATCCTAACAAAATCCAGCCCAAACAATGATGATCTATTTATTTAGATATCGGAATGTCTATGTTGTCTACGTGCTTATGATTGAAGATATTAAGCAATCAATCAAAAGTCTTATTGCAAGATGAAGAAATGTACAAAGGACTGTATGTTTCTAGAGATAAAGAGGTAGCACTGTCTCAACAAAATTTAACTAGCACTTCTATTGACCATAACCAATAGCCAGAATCAAATGCAATATTCAACCAATACAATACCCTAATGTCGCGTAATGAGAAGTGGGTGATAACTTTTATTAATTCCAAAATAGTTCATACAAATTTTGCCAATTTCTTTACTTGGATCAGTTCTTATTTATTATTCCTGATGTTTAAAAAATCAAAGGACACACCCCTTTGCTACAACTAATTACTCAACTCTCCCACTAAAACTTTTAACATTAAGTATACTAATTATTTATTACTGACCTGCATTACCCCCCTTCCCCCCCCACAAAGAAAAAAAAATAGTCATCTTCCATACGACTAAGACAAAAATGATGTAACCAAATCACAGTTTCTGCTAACAGGAAGGTTGTGAGGATGTCCCTGGAATAGAGGCTCGTGGGTGTTGCTGTTTCAAAATTTTCTGGTCCATTTCTGCGGCTAGCTTCTTTGCCCATGCTGTTAGTAGTAGCCTCAGTGTATCCGTTCTATCTTTCTTTGTCATGACTAGTTTCTTTGCTTGTGCATCGAATTCCTGTTACTTTTCTAACTTTAGTATTTTTGTTTCCAAGAGAGCCCGTTCTCCTTTGATCTCTATGGCCTCCCTTTTAACCTATTGTAGCTCTATAAAAGTGGTTTTGAATGTTTCCTCCATCTGTGCTAATATAAGTACGAGGGGTGGCTATCCCATATATGTCTATACTACTTGGGATGTTTTCCATTTCTCCATTTCTTCCTCACTTACCCTCCAGCTCCAAGGAGTGCTAAATTTCTCATAACATTCGCTCTACATAAATTTCAGCAATGACTCTGCTTCCTTTACTGCTACTCTCATGTCTGACTCCTTTGCCCTTTTCATTATCTCTTGACTAGCTAGTGTGATGCCATTAATTCTGCTAGAAATCTCTCAGCTGTATTTCCAAATGATGGAGGGGCTGTCATCCCTCCTATATCCTATATGTCTTCTTTCAGCTTCCATTTTATCTTAACCCGTGGTTTGGTGGCCCTGTTGGTCTTCTCATAGGTCTCCCATCCTCATCACATTAGGCGAGGGTAGGGGTACTTCTTTTACTCCCATCTGAAACTTTTCCAATAGCTTGTCTGCTTTATCCATCATACCCTCCTCTCCTCTTGTCCGGGGCTATTCTCGATCTACTCCTTTTGTGCCGAATTGTGATTCCGATGGTGTGTGCTGGCTTTTTGTGTGATCTGATATCCACCACCTTGGCATGTGGTATATTCTCAGTGGGGACTAACTGTGCTAGAGATGAAATGGTGCAGGGGCAGCTACATGAAGAACTTTTCTTTGCATTTCATCTCCTTATTTATATAACTCCACCATGCATGTTAGGTCTGGTCTTTCATGTAATAAAGTCATTGGATTGCATCAAAGTGTAATAAAGGCCTATTTTTTAAGGCATTGTCATGGTTTGGTACCTTTATAAGCCAACATTTCCAGGTTGTCCAATTTGGCATATGAGTATGTAGATAGGTTATTTAGCTCATAATTAAGGCAATTTAAATGGCTTAGAGGGGTCACATTAGTAGGAAAGCATATTAGTTCGACGTTTCTTGCATATTGCAACTTTTGCAACCATGCAACAATTGAAGGCTAAGAGACTTTTGGCTTTGTAAGATCATGAAAAGCCATTAGTCACATGTATATATGCCTAAAATAGTTGAATGGAATTAGTTTTTGATGCTTTTGGACCAGTTTGCATGTGCGTAGAATACTATAAGACCAAGAAACTCTGATTTTCCTGTGTAATTTGATGTTCACAAGCTTAGTATGGAACTGCATGGATTGAATAGAGGTTGAAGTCTCCTTGCATGTGTGTAGGATTGAGTTAGCTCTCATTTGCACCATATTTGAGGTCTTGAGGTGTTCTTATAAGCGAGAAAAGTAAAGCCCTATCTGACAGGGTCTAATACTGACTTATAAGCAGGGTTTTGACAAGGAAACATTATTATATCAGTTTGCCACCAACCAAATCTCATGGCTTTCTGAATTTTGGTAGTTTGGAGAGTCCCCTTGAAGATTTGAAGACCATTTTTGCGTACCTACTAATACTGATTTTTTGCAACAAGCCCTAGTGGGCAACTACTACTATTTTTCAGGAAATCAGAAATGGAAACCATTATATCTGGCATGCATTGTTGAATCAGGGGTTGAAACTTTGATTTTATGCTATTTTTCAGTGTAACCTGGGTGCATGCACTCGGGTCAAAAACCTGAAACAGCCAGTGCGCGTACGCATCCGGTGCGGGTGCATCACACACCCGAACACCCCCGCTGGCCGAAAATGCTCCGCCACACCTCAGCCACACCGGTTGAGCACCCGGGTGGTTCGCGGGTGCTCGGGTGTGTCGCAGGTGCTTGGGTGCAGGGGTGCTTGCAGGGTGCTTGCAGGGTACTCCTAGGGTGCTTGCGGGGTGCAGCCAGCTGAATGGCCCAAAAGGTTTTAAAAAAAATAATTTTTTCTTTTCTTTTTTAATCTGTTTTTTATGCATGCTTAGAGAGTACTTGGGATGATTCCATTCTCATTATTGACATTTTGTCATTTTGTTGATTGTACTCACTTTGATATGGCTACGATACATTATTTCATTTTACTATTGCATGCTACTTGGCTCATTGTCATCATGAGCATCTTTATGATATATCATATATGATATTCATATTTGAACAATGAATTTTGAATCTTGCATCTTGGACTAAGTTAATTTGTTAAATTGTCATTGTTAATGGTTATGAAGTTTCAAGTTTCAAGTTTGAACTTATGGTTTGTGAATTGCATTTCAATTTTTTCTATTCAACTATATTTGGTATGTTATTTAATAAATTGAAGTATTATTTCATAATTAACATTTTCAGTCATATATATTATATATATATATACTATGCAACCACTCCCTCCTCCCCCCATCCACTGCACCCCCACCGCACCCCCATTGTCCCCAAATTGAGGACATTTTTTTCCCGCACCCGAAACTCGTCCCGACGTCCCCCCGCACCGTCACACCCTCGTGTTGGGGTAACACTGCTATTTTAGGTTGCCCGAGCTGGTCTAAGATTTAGTTTGGCAAGATCAAAACAATTACTAGTAGTTGCTTCATTAACCAAGTCTAATTAGGTCAATTAGGCCTCTAAACATTTGTGAGTTTGACAAAGTGCATTTGAGAGTTGGAATTTGGAATTTGGGGATAGTCTTAATTGCCAAAAGGGTACTTGGAAGACCCACTTTTTGGGTAGGTAAAATGCTGAGTTTGTGAATTTAGTGAAGAAAACTATTTGGGAAGGGCTACTAGGAAAGTAGACCCCTAAAGAAGAAAGTACTGATAATTGGATTGAGAAGTGAAATCCATTGATTGGAACATGCTGTTTGGAAGGAATTGAGACCACAAACAAGTGTTAACAAATTCCTACAAGCAAAAGGAGGTGAGTATCACCAGTTGAAGCTATTACCCTTGCAAGCAAAAGAGTGATAGGTGAGGCTCTTTATCATGAAAGTTGTGATAGGGTGAATGCTATCTTTTTGGTTCCCCAATCTAAGAATGTTGGTACTTAGTCCCCCTTGTTGACTGTCCTATTGGATCCTAGTCCCTCTTGCTCCATATGGTTGGCTTGCATTGTACGATTGCCTCCTTCTATGTGCTCCATATAGGAGTCTTTATTTGACACCATATGAACACCTCCTCTTGTGCTTACACGAACATCTTCGATACAGACATACCTCTCCTCTGTATGGTCACATGCCATACATTTGGCCGTATGGTTGCCTTCTCCTTCTATATGCCACACTCCTTCCTCTGTGCTAGTTAATTTGAAGGTTGTTCTTGTCATGCCTTTGATTTCCTCCTCTACACGAAATTCTTTTGCTTGTTTTGGTACAACTTTTGGCAGGGGCCATCCTTCAATTGGTAGGAATGTGACATCTTTGAGTGTTCCTCTGATGGTGTCACTTGTGATATGTGTTCTGAACTCATTTCCATAAGAACTTGGAGTTGTGTCTTTCGTACTTGTATCCTCCACTACTGTTCCATCTCCATCGAAACTTTCTTCTTCCTCCGTGCTCCTTGTATTGGTGGAACCTATTGTTATGTTTGCCGTTGCGCGAAAAGCTCGAGCTTTTGGTGCAATGACAAACATACCAACAATTGGTATTAGAGCCTTGGGTCACAGGTTCGAATCTCGGGAGGTCTCCTTCATTCCGTCGATGTGGGACCCTTGGTGCCGAGGGGGAGATTGTTGACTTGGTGGTCAGCACCTCCTTCAGGGTTTGCGACATGGCTTAACCGCCTCTCGTGGATTTGGGTAAGTTTGGTGTTTTTGACGTTTGTTGATAGCTCGAGCTTTTGGTGCAACAACAAACATACCAATAGAACCTTCGTTCCTTATCTTCTTTTTCTTTGGTTCTCCTCTCCCAACCCCAAATGTGTCCAAGTGTAGCCAATAACTAATTGCAAGTCAGTAGGGTTCCACTCTATTTGTTGGAACAAATGTCCCCTAGTGCTTTGGAGCTAGTGGTGTGCATAGGGCCTCTAAGAACATGGCTATGGCATGGTGGGGCATTTAGATGGTCTAGTACTTAAGCTCCAAAAATTCTTTCATTCTTTCTGAAATGAGTTGATTCCAATTATAATCCTTTCCATATTTAGTCCATTAAGCAAGGGTAGCATTCATATGGCTATTTGAGAGGTTCGACATCCCTCATAAGCTTGCTTTTGACCAAATCCACGATGTATTTCCATTCCGCATTGGCTATAAAGGTTTTTTTCAAACCCTTGCTGTTATTTTTTCTTCAAATTCTTTCCCATTCTTTTCCTATATGGTCATCTCAACAAATTCGCTGAAGCCATTTTTTCTTTTCTACTGTTGTCATTTTCAATGTAGCTTTTGTTGGGTCTTGCCTTTTGTTTGGGAATCCAAAGACTTTGGTCACTTCTTTTGGGGAATAAGAATTTGTAACGTTTTTCTAGAAGTATTGAATTGTAGACTTGTGCCCTTTCTTATCATACCTAGTAATCATTGTTCTAAGCACTAACTCATTCTTACAAATAAAAAATAGGCATAAAAATAATTCTGTCTACCTTTGCTTTTTGTAATGCAACCTTCAACATGTGATTATCTTCCCCATTCTCCCACTATGTGCGACACTCGCTTCTAGAAACACTTTCAAATTTGATATTGGCCGCTGTGGTTCTTTCTCTACTGCTCTTTCCCTTGCCTCTCTTCTTCGTGGAAGCCACATGCTTTATGTGCTACTTGTTACTCCCTCTTTCTTTTCGTGAGTTTGCTAGTGTGCCCTTCTTGTGATTCCCTATGGTAGTTTCCAACATATTGTGAGGTCTTTTAAATGCCCTCTTATGCTTTTCTCCATCCAATTATTCCAGTCCACGTGTCTCTCTCTTAGGTTTTCGCTTTTTTGAATCACATAGATTCATCTTGTATGGCCTAGAGGAGGAACTAAGTTTTTGCTATACGATAGTTAGCTTATGCTATATGCTTGCTTGTAGTTGTCGTATGTTGGTTGGCTTCCACTGTATGCGCCAACTTGTAGCTCTCGTACTCCAGTGTGTATGTCCACTCCTGCTTCCAACTTCTTGGCATATCTCCTGATCGACCTTCTCTGTATGCCCACCTTTTGTGTTCTTCGTACAAACAATATTGCTTGCTTTGGTGCAAACATTTTTGCTCATAAGTCCTGTACACTTACCTTAGGTCGTACGACATACTTCATACAGATGATGCTTCTCTTCTCTTCCCCAAGCCATTTATATGTTGGCTTGAGTTTGCATTCGTACTCTCCCTTGTGGCTGCTTTCTTTGGTTGAGTTTTCTTCACCTCGTACGACTTTATAGTGTTCTAGGTTTAGGTTTAGTGGCTTGCTTATTTTTCCTATTATCTACTTTTATTTTGCTTCTACTTTTTCTCCTTGTTTTCTTTTGTTCTTATCTTTATTTTTATTTTTCTAAAGTGTAATTTAATGCGACTTTGCACACTTGGTTGCTTTTGTCGTTTTGTTATGTTTAAAGGGGCGGCATTATTGTTCTTTCTCCACTTCTAGCTCATTAATTTGAAATACTTGTTTTCTTTTTTTATAAATTTTAAGCTTTGATTAGTTTATTGGGTCTCTTGCTGGATTATTATCTAATGTAGACAATTGTATTGCCTCCTTTGCTCCAACTTCCCTTATTTTGTAAGGTCCTAGCCAACATATTTTGAACTTTCCTAGTCGGAGTACATTATAACCACTATATTTAAGTACCAATTGTCCAAGCTAGAAGTTCATTCTTTGTAAATCTTTGACATGCCAAAACTCTCCTCCTTTGGGCCACTTTTGTAGTCCATTGTGCGGTCATACTACTTTCGTCTAGCTTTAGTAGTGTATTTACTATCAAGTCACTCGAACCTTTCAACATCTCCCAGTCTGTATTCTACTGCTATCCTTGGGCTTGGAACTGTGTACTCTACTAGCATTATTGCCTCTTTCCCATACATTAAGTCGAACAAAGTTTTTCTTGTCTTGGCTTTATAAGTAGTACGGTATGCCCATAGACACCTTGTTCCACACCACATATCTTATATAGAACAGATATTGACGCTTTGTTTGAGGCCTCTACCTGACCATTGGCCCATATATAGTACGAGGTTGAGAGTGTATGAAAATATTGAATTCTTTATCATTGTTCAGATTACTCAGTTTACAAAATGCGCTCTTTTGTCACTAGTGATCTGAAGAGGTATTCCAAACCAGGTTACTACCTTGTTCGTATAGGAATCTTGCCATACTTAGTGCTGTATTATGTAGAAGAGCCCTTGGTTACCCACTTTGTGAGATGCTCTGTGGCCACTATTACATATCTACATTTTTGCATGTTACTCATCTTTAGGTTCCCTACAAAATCTAATCCCTACCTCTCACATATTTCTTGTGGTTGTGATGGGAAAAGGGGCATAAAATCCCTCTTCAATGGTTTCCTTTCTTTTGAGATGTGTCACAGTTTAGTACCCACTCTTGGCAATTTGCATGTAAGGTTGGCCACCATAGTCCAACTTTTCATACTAACTTGTCCTTCCTTCTTCGTGGCTTCCTTGATATCTTTTCTTGCCTTCTTTAGTTTCTCTTTCTTTGCACTCGTGTCAGGATATGTGAGTTTTTTGGCTTGTGTCCTTGTGATGGCCAAAATTTCTCTCCTCAGCTCTGAAATATTGATCATGTTTTCACTTTTTTGTTTGGGACAACTTGTATCTTCATGATTGCTAGGTCCACACTATTTACACAACATCCCCCCATTTTGTCCTCTGCTTTGGCAGTCACTTGCAAAATGACCCCATTCATTACATCTCTAACATTGAATCACGCGGCGTCCTTGAGCATTGTATTGGATGCGGCTCCAGGGTGTATTGGTATTGTTGTTGTTATTACTCCTTTGTGAGTTGTTGCAGTACCTTCCGGGCGAGGCCTCCATATTTGTATTTCTTGGTGGCGTGGAAGGGGGTATGTCTTGTTTGCCTTGGGTAAATAATACCTTGGTGCTTCTTGCCTTTAGGTTATAAGGGCACCCCTTAATGGAGTGTCCTACTACCTGGCATATGTCGCATAATGCTTTCTTTGGACAATTGGCTTTAGTGTGGCCCTTCAACTTGCAATCGATAACCAGGGTTTTTTGCCTTCTTTTATTCCTTCTTTCCCAGCCACCATCGCCTCTATCATTTGCATCATATCTCTTCTTAACGCTTGTATTGATTTGGATTCTTCTCCACTATCTCCTTTCATACTATAAGTATCACTCCCATGCTTCCTTTTGAGGTCTTTCTTTTGCTTTCAATGTCCATGGCACGTGTGCAGATGTCTATGTACACATATGGTCGTACTACCTTCATCTTCCCTCGTAGAGATGGGGTTAGTCCTTGAATGAACCACCGTGTTCTCAATCTGTCTGCTGGTTTATTTTCCAATTTGCATATGAGTTCCTTTAGTTTTTGATTGTAGGTTGTATGGATTCTTTCTTCCCTTGTTTGGTATTATGTATTTCCGTGGCTATTTCATCATCTTCTTGTAATAATCTAAACTCTTCTTCAAAAGCTGTTCTAAGATATTTCCACGATGTTTTCTCTATATACCAGTCAATGGCAATCCTTAACCAATCATCCTGGTCATCCTCTCCATTTGCTTGCCATATGGTTATACATGTCTTGCAGTGATGTGCTGGGTTGTCTGACCCATCACTTGTAAATCTGAGAAGTTTTTGTTTCTCTGCTATTCCTGCCATCCTAGTTTGCCAACTACTGCCTTGTGTGTTTACTGTGGGAAAAGTTATCTCCACTTGTTTTTTGTACCTCTTCTTCAGTCCAATTGGAGCTTTATTTGTGTCTTGTTCGATGCTCTCTTCGTGCTGGTGTTTCCAGGTCTATCTACCCAACCTCATTTTTGGTTCTTTTGAAATAGTCAAGTTTCCTATTCCCCTTTAGAGTAGTTTCAATCAAGTTCTCCGCCATCATTTCAAAGTGGGTTTGTTCTTCTGGTTAATTCCCTCTATCCAGCTCACTGAGTTCCTTTAGATGGTGACGCCTCTCCTCTTGTTCTATGATTCGCAATGACCACCGCAATGTAATTTCTCCTCCAGTTACCTCTTCTACCAAATTCCTTTGGGTCTTTTTTTAGTGTTAGGGGCATTAATTGTTTTGTTGGCTAGGCATTCTACGTTATGAGGTATCTTGCTTATGTGTTTCTCGTTGGTTCATTTTAGCAAATTGTTGTAGCACTTATTGCCTTTGTTGCTCATGTTGTACTTTGACATGTTTTTCCTCTAGCGTTATAGGTTCCTTGCTAGTTACTGAGGTATTTGTCCAAGGAGATTGTACATTGCTGATGAGACTAAAAGTTTGTCACGTACCGTGCTCTCTAAAACCTCTCTCTTGAACTTCCTTTTGCACATATTGATCAACTGAAAATTCCAACTCCTGCACCAGATCTTGTGTCACTTGATCCTCCCCTGTTACTTCATCCTCCTCAATGTCACTCACTGTGACTAGTGCTTACTGTTGGAATGGGTGACCCATCACTCTATTGCCTCCATTGTTGTGAAGTTACTACCATTGCCAATAGTCAAAATCAAATGCAATATACAACCAATACAATAACATAATACCATGCAATGAAAAGGGGGTGATATCTTTTATTAATTCCAAGCTAGTTTATATGGAACCTGCCTTTCTCCTTACTTGGATCGGTTCTTATATATTATTCATGTTGGTTAGTAAACTGACAGATACAACCCTTTGATACATCTAATTACCCAATTCTGCCACTAACAATTTTTAACATTAAGTGTACTAATTATTTATTACTGACTTACATAGGCATCAACCTACTAAAGAGAGAATAATATTTCTTTTAAAAATAACCAACTTCCAACTTCCAAAATCAAGTACTATCTCCGTTGTTGCATCTCTCCTGTTAGATTTAGCATTTGGAGGCATTTTTACACTTTGGCTTCCTTTCAACTATTTTATGAATACTTGAATCACTCGAGTGGAATTGTTCTTCTTTTGCCCATGCAACCTTTAGGATATGCTTTAAAAGGTGTACCCTAAATCAACTTGCTTTACGTCTGTCTTATATCTGTTCTTAGTCTGCTCAAACTCTGCTTAAACTACTGATATAAATTTCTTTCATATTTGGTGGAAGCATTCACAAAGGTATTCTTTTTATTAATTTTCCCCCTCTTAACACATGTTTGCTGCTGTAGCCATAATATCTCCCTTTCTCTCCCAAATGAAGTCTTCTTGCCTCTATATCTTCCAACATAGGATAGATGTCATCTCTTCATCATGCCACCTTCTGGCAAGAGATAGAGGTCACACCTCTTCATCATGCCGCCTTCTAGCAAGTGACTTAATCTTTCACAGTTAGCACTCTTTGGATGTGTACAACCATTCATACTTTCTTCTTTTTGAAAGAGTCACTTATTTACTTCTCATTCCTTTATTAATCCATCCTTGATTCCCATGGTCCATTCTTTCTTTCTTACTTTTCCCCCCTCTAATGAAGTTCGCCTCTCCCTTTTATATCCATGTTTAGAGGGAGACAACTTTTCAATTCATGACTTTTGAGCATTCGTTTAACTAAATGTTAAGTATTTTAAATTTTATTCTTTTATATTTTTAATTCAACTGTTTATTGATTATTACTAAATACTATTTCAAGAAGGGGACATCACATATATCAAATGCTTTTTCAATTTGGTGTATATTATACAGCCTTTTGCAGATTGTTTTTGACACACTAGCATAACTAAACCTTTTACGTGCACCCAACCTTGTACCAGGACAAGAAACTTGGGATTCTTGTTCCGCTCTTGCATTTCATTGTGGTTTCAATTCTGCCTCTTGCAGCTCGATTGCCAAGGCTTTAGAAACTAGAAACACTCTATGAACAAAATTGACGCTCATCTTCGCAAATGCTAAATCAGCAGAGAAATACAAATTTGCAGTGAATATGCATCACATTTCGGCCATTGATATTTTACTTAGTTACCCAGTTCTTCCCCTAGCCCTTCGAAGCAGATGAATTTCGAACCAGTCCTTGGTTCTGGTTCTGCTTCCCTTTTGGGTTCCACTTGGGTTCGAACCTAGGCAGGCTGGTACCTTTGGGCAAACCTAGGTCGAGGCATGGTCGAACCAGGGTAGACCCAGGCAAACAAAATGCGAACCAGGTACAGTTCCACTGAGAAACATTCTATAATTTAGTGCAGAAAATGATTATTACAGAATTTGAATACAGATTTTTAATAGTGCAAAACAAAATTTGCTGAAGTTCAGATATTTGTTACATCAAATTGAACTAGTACTCAAGATGTCTTTCAGTGAAATCATATTTTAAACATTAAACAACATCTTCAATAGGTGAATGGAGTTGCAAGCTACTTTTATAGCATTTTTCAAGTAGGATGTTAATTACAAACTAACAAGCTCTGTGTACAATGAAAAAATAATAAACATTTGACAACTTAGAATGCAGGAATGTCATTAGTGCAATTGATCTCATTGACAGTGGCACTGTTTGTGAATTGACTAATGCCTTTGATGATGAGAAGAAGAAGAAGATGAAGATTTAGATAACCCATTAGATGATTGAAACTTAGTATAAAGTTCTAATTGTTGAAAGTCAAAATAATAATACTTGGACTCGATATTATATTTTAATATTTTTGTGTTGCTAATAGATATGATTTTATGATTAAAAGTTTATAGTGTTTTTGTTGTTTTTATGATACTATGTGACATTCTAATCTTAATTTATTCTTCTTGGCTGCATACATATGTATATGTATGTATATACATGTTTTTGTACTAACGAACCCAAACCCCATTTCAAAATTTTGCCATAACAGCGAACTGGTTCTTTGAACCCAAACTTGAACCCAAACTCGAACCGGTAACATAGATATTTTATAGTCGTACCCTCAGAATTTCTATGGAAAATTATGCAAAGATTATTTTGATGATTGTCCTTTCTATCTCTACTGTTGTTTGCTGGTAGTAAATGTACCCAATACTATGCTGTTTTCATAGTGGGATTGCCTATTGGTGTAAAGATATATGATCTAAGCTTCAAGTGAATTTAGTTTCAGTTCACAGACTAAAAATGTGTATCTAAGTCAAGCAACTGGGAAAATTTTGTGACAAATTGTCCATAAAATTGATTATCTGTTTATACACGCCTGTTGAATTGATAGATGCGTCTGCCTATCTTCTTGTGCTACTTGACAAGTAAATTGTAGAAACATGAATGCTGATATATAACATGCCAATATGGCATGAGCTGGACATGTTATTGAAGTTAGATTGGAAACTGATGCATGCTTTTGTATAGTGACCCTACTGTTATTGGTTTTGCTATATGCAGGCATCTTTTGACATTTTGATCATTAAGATTACCAGACTGGTATTTTTTATAATGTCTGCTTTATATCAACTGGTTTCCACCCTTTATAATAGTGCAGCCATTAGGAGCTGCAGGGCCCACCCAACCCAACTATAGTTTCTTGGGTGGGAGGGTGCTATAGTTACTGGGCCCCTAAAATTTGTCCGATGGAATTGTGCTCTGGATGGTTTATTTAACCCCCTTTATTCTTTTCAGTTTGTTTTTTTAATTCACTATTTGCTGGTGTGGGTTGGTTCTACATCTTACAATCTGTTAATGTGACTTAGTTTACCCTGGCCTGTATATTGGTATGTTGGCACATTCCATTCTACAACAACTAATATACATTTTTTAAGTAGTTCACCAAGGCTTTCGACATGCATTTTTATTTAGTTCATCATTCCTACACTTATTGGCTTACCCAACTAACTATTTGTTTGTCCAATTATTTCTTGTTTTTGACTAGTATTTAGCAACGGATCCCAGTATAAATCAAGGATCACATCCCTGTCTCCATGCTCACACTTGAATTTTTTGGTCATTATATTTAGATATAATATAGCTGGTACACCTATTTTTAGTAATGTATCATAATTTTAGTGGTGATCTGAACCCACGACTCCACATCCCCAGGTGATTGTTTCGTTTAACAACCCCAAAATATGTTTAGTTGTTGCCTACCTTTTGTTTGAAATGGGTACTGATTTGGGCCTAGCTTTCATTTGATCTGTTTGTTGGTTTGCGACTTTCAAGTGTGGGTCCTTCCAAAAGTAATGGTGTTATTTACATTATAATTTAATGATCTTTTGCACTTGTTTTGTCGTGGAACCCTAGCTGGAGACTATTATTTCCAAGTTCCATTGTTTGTAACATCCAACATGTTAGGTGTGCGATTTTTATAAATGATATAATTGCTATGTAACCAATTTGTGCTACTGGTATATGAAATTAATTCAGCTGATAGTGGTCATCTGACATTCATAATTTGGTTGCCTGTTCTAAGCAGCAAGCAGAAAACTGGCAGATCGCATGAAGCTAAAAATTGTTCAAAGGATTTGGAAGATTCCCCTACTCCAGGAATTAACAAGCATGATCAAAATGAAGTATCCTCGAACGACAATTTTATCTGCAAGGAAAACCTCAGTACTCCACAGTCATGTGTAGCTGCTATAGACAGCTTTCAATTTACAGATGATACTGTGGATGCCAATTTCGAGAATATTAGGGTTCAGAGCATGCTGCAAGGATCAAAAAATAGAAATTTTGAGAAAGTTTCTTCGAGCTGTCCTCCTTTGGGAAGGTCTGTATGTAAAAGGTATGTTGCAACCAGAAACATGGGAATTCTATTAATCAGATTATAAACTACTTTGGATATAAATACATGATACAGGGGATGAAAATTGAATAAACTAAATGACTTCCTGAAAACAGAAACCTAAATAAGTATGAAGTTTGAAACTTGTTTGAATCAGTGATGCTGTTATATGGTGTGCATATTAGAAATGATTTTTCTAGGCAGGAATATGTGAGTTGTGCAGAAAAATCCGTGCTTATGTTAGTTTTATTCTATCTTCTATCAAGTTCCTAGTTGAAATAAGAATTTACATTCGCTGACATACAAACTAACAATAGTACAAGGTTTAATCATTTGGATTTTATTATTGATAAAATGAAAAGACCAAAAGGCTATAACAGTATAACCACAAAATGGCAAAATGTAGGCAACTAGATATGTTGCAACCATGCCTCTGCCTCTCCTTTGCCTATATCAAAATTAGAATTAGAATTTAGTAATGGCCAACAAGAGTGGCTGGCTCATTCATTGGGATCCTAATGATTTGGCCTTGGATCTCATCATTAATTGTTGTGGCATCTTTAGGATCAACATCCTAGAATGCAATTCAAGTTTTTTGATACTCGAGGGTTTGTTGATTTTGAAGTTGCAAGGCATTACTATGTACAATCACCCATATCTCTGTTCATTTAGAGGTAAGCTTATTCCTTTTGACTGAATGAATGAAGGTGTATGTGGATCGAATTCTCTTTTGAACAAAGGATTTACGAATCCATTAAAAGAGGTAGATGACAGACATTCTCAACTTTACTACGTCTTTGCTAGGTCATATCCATTATCTAGTTAATTGGTTGAGCTAATATAGCTCTTTACCTCTTATCAACTCTGGGTTGCTAAATGTTGAGGCCTAATGGTTGCAGCATAACAAGTGGATATTTTTGATTGAAGTTCGAACAGGTTTTGAAGGGGTCTCAAAATCTTGTACAGAGGGATTTGATTGGATTCAAAACTGTATTGCCCTAAAATTGCACCTCTCCAATTATGACACTTGCATTGAGCTGCGTGTAATAATGAAGGACCATGATCAAATGGTCACATTTGGTGTAGTGTTCATGGTTTACTATATAAGTTTGAGATTCACACGCTTGGACGTGAGCATGATGCATACCCGTCCACAAAATTTGAAAATTCAATACCACTTTTGATGCCTGTCCCTTTTATTGGACGTGTACAAACAACTGCTTCTGCCTGCTTGCAATGAAAAAAAGCCTTTTTGGGCTTATTTTATATCTATCAGGCTCTCAGATCTCTGACTCCTTTTGGAACTCTCTAAGCAAATTCTTGTATCCTTTTGCTCTTAATCTTTCACAACGAAGCATTGCTAGATTTCATGCTCAACTTGGGAAAGATCTGCACTCGGATCTATTTCTTATTTAGATTTCTATGTTATACTCATTCATTGGATATTATTATCTCATATATATCATTGTATCTCGAAATAATATCTCATTAGGTGATAAGGGCTTTCCTACCTTAAGAAAGGTTCGTTTTTTATTGTCTTTGTATAGTAGGGGTTCTTCTCCATTAAACAGGGAGTTATTTCTATTGTTTGTCTCAATTTCAGTTTATTATATTTATCTATTGGCTGTCCTTGAAGGTGCGGAAACCAAAGTGGGGGGTTTGACTGAGGCAAACCTCTATGCGGCCCCAACATTTTCCCCTGTTTTTGTGTGTGCAGATGACAAACAGGAATTTGGATACAACCCCACTGGCTATACCTACAGCACCTCCAACATCCCAGCCATGATAACCTCCTGTGTTCCAAGCACCATCCCTACTCTTACAACCACATCTGCTCGTCAAATCATATTCCTCAAGTCCAGACACATCAACCAAAAGGACTTCGGTCCCTGCTACGAAATTCAGGCTCCACAAAACAGAAAAAAGATCAGTTCTCTGCCCATAAGAAACATACACCCAGAGCAAAAACAGGGAATCAACAGAAATACAGCTCACAAAAAACCTGCACAGATTCTTTCTTTTCAAATCACAAAACAAGCGCTAACCTGAACAGATAACCATCAGACTGCAGAGGTGATTGCATGTCAAAAGCGAAGCCATCTAAGGCTGTGAACCACCAAATAAATGCTATAGAAAAGTACAGAGCTGAGCCAAGCTCATCATCCACCAAGCTAAGCAAAGAGGCCCAAAATAGTAGGGAAGGCCCCACCAAAATGCACAAAGGACCTTCAAAAGAAAACCTACACAGTCCTTGCAAAATAACCCCTTTTCTCCACCTCTGCTATCCCCCATAGGCTTGAGCAGTAGGAAAAAGAGTCTAGGAGAATCAAACCTCCCCATCCCCCTACCCCCCACCCACGGCCTCAAGCAAAAATCCACTGTTCCACACAACAAATTGTTAAGAAGTAAAATCCATGGGAGGAGGCAGGTGGGGTGTGGGAGGGTGGATCAGTTGTTTCCAATTAAACTTAAAACCAAACTTATAAATCTGAACTCCAACAATCAAAACAATGATGAAAACATACATCATAACACAACAATTTGTTGAGTAGGGAAAACCTTGATCAGAGGGAAAGCCCTGGTGAGGATGGCACCCACAAGATAGTGTACTGATATATAAGTGCCTTGTGAAAGGATGTGACCCTATTAGGAGTCAAATACAATGCATTTAGTACAACAGTCCTTGTTAGTGGACAAATCCTGTTAGGAGACCTTGAACCTTTGTTACAAGGTTCTAACCCTATTAAGGCTGATAGGAAACAATTAGACCCACTACCTAAATGCTCCAGCAAGTGCAAAGAATAAAACTCCAAGATAACATATCCAAAACACTGAACGAACTGATCAGCGACTTGCCAAAACAGTTCCTTTGAAGCTCACCTCATTCATCTGGCACAAGTACTGCTCTGCTTTATCATCCAGCATGAAAGCTCGCATTCATAATACCCACGATGATCATACCCAACCAAGGAAAACATCTTTCCTTTTAGACCCTTACAAATAACTAATTAGGTTGGCTTGTGAGGGCTTCCCCAATGTACAATTAATTACCTAGGTCCAAAGGCATACATGCCTTCATAAGCATCATTACAAATATTACAATAAAGTTCCGATAAGTTACAATTCAAACATTACATTTTACAATGATAAACTACACATTTCCTCAAAACTGTCAGCTGCGACTAAACTACATAGCACGTTACACAACCACCTTTCCAGAATAGCCCAAATCTTCACTATCACGAACATAGGTGCACAAACACATCTTTTACCATAAATCAAGCTCGCTGACATTAAATCAACCTCGCTAATATGACACAACAAAAATACGATCAACTGTCTCTGCCAATAATCCCTATACACTGATCTGTTACCAGTCTTCACCAAACAAATTAACTCATCTAGAATTGAACCTAAGATCCAACGAACATAGACATGATTTTTATACTCATTTTTCTACAGAAATCTAAGCTCGCATAGCTTAACTTGTCACTTGACAACTTTGCTGTGCAAATAATCATCCTGCGATATACGAAATCGTTGTCTGTCATGATCACATAAACATATGCTGTCATCAATGACAAAACTAGTCATCAACACAACACAAAAGCAATACATCCAAGTGCCAACAAGACCTCTATTCCTAACACAAATACTGTGGGCATCAATAAAGAGCAGTTTGAAGGTAGTAGCATGAGCACTGTCCCCACAACATCTGCTTCCCAAACCAAATCTCTCCCAAAGCACAGAAATGGAGTGCCAAGTAAACCAACACACCACACAAGTGGCAAGACTGAGCCAGCTAAGTCCTTATCTTCATCCACAATTCTCACCTCCCCTTCATCTTCTTGATCGGTAATATAAATGAAAGCCCCCTGAAGCTGTTAAAAAAACAGCCCAAACAATCTAATAGTAACACCATTGAAAGCCCATTAGGAGCACTAACACGGTCATCCGCACCTCCACCATCATCTTTTTCTTTGGCAACTTCTTAATCAGAGAAGTCAGCACACCCCAAACACCCATGGTAAAACACACTTCTCAATCCTCCTCTAATCTTCCACAACCAAAGCTCTCGAGCCCTCTTGCCAACTCGACCACAGTGCTAAAAACAGCCCATCACCAACTTCATCGCTACCAGATTCAGAGGCTTCCTCTGCACCGCCTTCAACTCCAGAAACCCTAGTCCGCCCTTGCCTGCCCCTATTCCAGCTTCTCATTTATAATTTTTTTCAATTGATTATGATGATTGTTTCTTTATTAAGTTTGTTTTAATGTTAGGTTAGATATTATAAATTAGGTCAATTTTTATAATTTTTAATATTTTAATGTTGTAAAAATGAACTTCAATTAAGAGTCACCTAGATCCAATGAGTGCTAAGTGTTCCATTTATTCTCATGAGAGATGGATTCATGTTGAATCACTACTCATGAAACATGGGTCAATGAGTTTGACTCAAAAATCAGAGTGGTAAATCCTGGTAGCAATATCACAATTCAATTAAGAGGTTTATGCAAGTTTTTTTAATATAAAAATAATTAATTTTAATTATAAATTTTATTTTTAATTTTATATAGATTTTTAAAAGATATACATTTGCTAGGAAATTAAAAAATGGTATTTTATATTTACAGAGGAATAAATGAGGTTCATTAGGATATTGATTACCATAGTTATAGTTTTATCATCATATTTTAAAATAATTTAATTAAAAATTAAATTTACAAATATAATATTATATTTGAAGTTTATTAATCTTACATAAGACATAAATAATATTATATGTAAAAATAACTATACATATTTTTATGTTTTTATACGGACTAATCCAAAATGAACTCTACCCCAATTTTTTTTTCGCCCCAGAGAGCCGGATTTGACTCTACCCCAATTTATTTCCGCCCCAGAGAGCCGGAACAGAACCGGCAACTTGGCTAGGAATCAATGTATCTTTGATAACAAAATGAAAATTGACAATGACTAGGCGGGAGGATACACCAGGGAAATTTAGCAAGAGAAAAGGTCCCTGAAAAAGCGAGGTAACTTTGCATATGGAAAATGAAAATTGCAAGATGAATTTTAGAGGCAGAACTTAAATCTAAATTAAAACTTCACATCCCAACCCTGCCAATTTGTGAACTAGCTTTATGAGACCCCTTTATGGGAGCAGGGCAATCGCTCATAGCACATTTCTCAGGCACTAATCTTTCTTCATGTTATAACTAATTGTTGATATTTTATTGGCCGTATCACATTTTAAAGATTAATATTTAAAGTAAAACAATAATACAGCTTAGTTATGCCATTCAAATTGGACGTTGTTATCTTCCATACAACCAAATTTTGAAAAATTGAAAATATAATAGATTTTGCTGAAATTCTGGTAGTTGTTCTTTATGATCTCTGCATATTTCGTGGTCCAAAACGAAAAAAAAAAAAACAAAGGAAATTGGAAAAAAAACTATGTTTTCGTGAATCTGGAAAAAACAAGTTGATTTTTTTAATAATTGATACGAAAAAAATTTGGTACATTTCGGATGGAGCGCCATTAAAATTAGGCCATTAGTCCTTCCATGCTTAGCTTACCTACATTAATTTCTTTACGCAACTCTCCTGACGCATAGATTTCTTATAGTTTCATGGTATGCATAAGCATGTGGTTTAATACATTTTTCTGCCTTGGCCAGCCATACAGGCGAGAGATGTACTGAGCTTTGGAATTATTCATCATTAGGTGCTCGGGATGATTCACCTGTGTCAGGAATTCCAAAGGTCTGTTTTTTGGGGATAGATTCTTCTTTGTTGGGTGCATTCTTGTATATTCAAAGAACCACAATATTGTTTATTTTTTCTATTCTTTTTTAGAAATATTTGTTTCTTTTTAAGCAGATTGATGCTTACCAGTTTTGATGGTTTGTTTCCTAAGTATTTGGGACTCATTTAAACTGGTTTTAACTACCTTATCAGATGAAGGCACAAAGAAAGGGAAATTCTCTGCCTGTAAGCAAGCGTAAGAGTACTCTGCCTAAAAAATTTATCAAGGAGCAGAGAGCTCACTTTGCAGAGATTGATGCTTTTGCCCTTGAAGAAGAGGATTAGCATCCGTCAGATAACTGATTAGTCTGGTGTGTAACTTGCTGCATGATATCAAGTGAAATGTCTGCAGCTTATCCACCGCGATCCTTGTTTTTGTGACTTGAATATTTATTAAAGGTTTTGTATATTTAAGATTCCCGTGGATGCATCTAAAAACTGTGTAATTGTGTTGTAGCGGACAATCGATTGTCCTTCCACTTTCTCAGAATTAATGCTTTTCATGCACATATTTTCTATGTATACCCTTGTATTTTTGTTTATACTGGTAAAGGCAGTTGGGACAAATGAATATGTAAGTTCACTCCAATAGGCATTGTAATTGTTTGCATCAGTGAGTGGGTTATGCTGCACAGTATGCAAAAACATGTAATATGACGACTTTATGCGTGGTTTACGTATATTAATTAATTTATTCTGTCAAGATTTTACGTTGGTGGATTTAAAACTTTAACTAATGTGCCATGGCAGTACTGGTTATACAAACGGTTTGCATGCAAGATTCCATCTCTTGGCATTTGTGAACCGGAAAATGCCAATAGGTCCAAAAAACATGGAATATGATGGGCGAAGGTGGGACACTGGAGGGAACTTAGATGCTTTTCAGGTCTCTTCGTTCACTTTATCTCCTCAACTCTTTATCTCATTAGAAAGGACATGTTGAAAATGTTAGCTCCACAAACAATACTGAGCAAATGTTTTGTAGGCAAGTTTTAATGATTTATCTTTTGGAGTCGTTCCCTTTAGTTACTTAAATTTATGAGTATTTATTATTACTACTTCGAGTTAATTAGAAGTCATGTTTCGTTGCATTGGATAAAGCTACTACAATTTAATTTAATCTTCATCTGAACTAGAATCTGAATAAGTGAAATAATTGATTGAAAATGAATTATTAATTCTGTTAATATTTTGTGAAGAATTTATTAATGAAAATAAATACTTATTTAGATATTCGAATATGTGCAGATTTGGGTGCCTCGTTTAAAGCTTTCACCAAAATGCACATTGTTTTATGATAATTCATAAACATGCTTAAGATTACCATACAAAATCTTTCCATCACACAATTTTAATGCAAATTTGGGAAATTGTAAAACTTAAATTTTCCTAGATTGTTAGCATTCATAAAAGAATTATGAATTCTAGCAATTTCTTTTACACATTTGACAAGGGTAATCAAGAAATTACTACTAAAATGATTTTGTCCTAGCTTTACATGGTCTGAGAATATTTTTTCCCAACTGCCCTTTAGAACGCCCATAATAAATCTAGTTTGCAATGCTAATCAAATAAATGACTTTACTTTGCAAAGAGAAATATAACACTACTACAATATATTTATAAATTGAGTACAAGAAACTATTCGTAGGTGATGCAGGGTGGGTTGTGAAACTAGATGCTCTTGCTTTATACTTAAACAACACTACACAATAAAAAAGATATGATTCAACCCAGACACTAAAATGATATGGAAAGTTTGTTAAATTTGTAAAGTTTGTAGTTACATTGAGTTTCATTATTGATAATATATATATATATATAGTTGGTTATATTATTTTATACTAATGATGTTTAAACTTTGGAGACATGTCTCTTATATGAGATACAAATCTACATTTGAAATATATCAATTACATGGTCATATTATTATATTTGCAGAATCGATCTATGTTACTTAACATGGTATCAGAGTGAGGCTGCAAATGAAATGAAATTGTTTGTAATCTAAGATGGTGATGTGATTGCAATTAAATATTGATACGGTGCAGAGGTATCTATGAAGTTTGTAGAGATAAAGTAGTCACTTGATACATATTCTTCAAAGAAGAAATCATTCAAGTGATTGAAATATTCTTGTTGTCCTTAGGGAGGGCTGTTGTTCCATATTTTTCTATCGGGCTGTAGAGAATGGTGATTATAAATGATGATCTTATTGGTGCAGATATTGATGTTGTCTTAAAAAAAAAACCAAAAAAACCCTAACATGTATTTTGTGATTGGTAAGTTCACGGGAAGCACGAACATAGGGTTACATTGAACTATACCATGCTTTGAAGTAGTATTCTTTATCAATGGTCATCTGTCATATTTATAAATAAAAATTAAACACTTCTCCAGAATTTTGTTAGAGCAAGTCTCGACTCATGATACTTCACATATAATTAAAATTTTGGGTTGGCATGATAATCTTAAAGCATGGACAAACAAAGAAGTCTTTATGAGAAGTGTTGCGATCAAGACACCAGATAAGGGATCTGGTATGAGAAATATGTTGTGACTGTGATATGCAATCATAAAATCTTAATTTTGTAAATAGTTTGCATATTGACCATGAAGGTACCTAAGAAGGAACCGATGATTTTGTGCACTGATTATATGGACATCACGGGCGATAGATTGGAGCAACAACATAGAGAACTTTAAATTATTTTAGTAGAGAAGGATTATGTTTTCCACAGAGATCAGAGGGCATTGTTTCTCGGGTTAGACATCATGTTCATATATAACGGAGAGGAGAATCTACGAATAATTAACGAGACATACACCAGTATAGGAGTGCTTCCTAAAAGAGAAACCTGAAATTATAATTTTTGTTACAGCAATAGTTCTCCGTTTGATTAAATCCGCCATAATATAATCACTTATTTATTATGTCCAAGATATCCAACGGTACTCGATATAAAAGACTAATGTTAGGAGCCACAGAGAAAAGAGGTATCTACCAACGCGGAACGAAGTTTGCAAGCTATATATGATTATTAAGAGGAGTTCTAACGGACATGGAGGACCATATTGAACAGGTGTATTTGATAATTAATTGAAAGCAAAATAACTTGTATATGTACTAGAACTTTCCATGGAGTTTTAAAAAATTTTTAATTTTTAATTTTTTTTGGTCTTGCTTAATATCCTATGCGGAAGATATAAGTCTACTCAGTATCGAGATTCATGACCAGTAGAAGAAGGTCCATATGCTGATCTATTTCTGCTAGCCCACGTGGATATTATTTTCTTCCCTAACGTGCATCGACTGTTGGTACCCAACTGTAACAAAGATTATAATAACCCATTGTTCAATCTGCAACATCCGCAACTCTCCTGTTATCGAAGGATAGTGCAATTGATATTACCATGAAGAACGATCAAATAATTGATTAAATAGAGAAGGCACATAAAACATATATAGTTCCATTAAATTAATTGGTGTAACCTTTGGAATACAGAAAGAGAAATACCGATAGTGTCTAAGGGAGAGAATTTACAGAAAACAATATTATTTATACTGTAATCAAATCAGAAAGAGCTAGAATCAATGTCTAATAATTAGAGGATAGAACTACTACAATTTGATAATCAATGAAGCACACATCTATATACATTACTGTGGAAGAATTGCAGTTTACTGTCTTAACTGATTTAAGGATTTTTTTATTAGAAGAGGTTGCTAAAATAAAATAAAAGATAAAGAAGGACCATGAGCAAAATTCACAACTACCCAAATAGATGCTTGTTCCAGAGTTTTCTAGAGAGATGATCGAGAGGTAGACAACCCAAAGGAGATTGGCATGCATGACGGTCTAGAGTAATCATTTCATTCTCCCTATATCATGGAGAACTATTGCATTACTACATTTTTTTGAGACACTTGAAGCATCTACATTTGAAAGGATCAATATAAACTTTAAACACTTTACAGAATGGTGGTGAGATTGAAGATAGTCGTGACCATCATGTTTGCAGAAGTTAAAAGAGATTCAATCAATCTATTGGCATAATGAATCTTATTGGAAATTTTTAGTTGTGTTTGAACTCCATCTATTGTTAGAATAATTGATATATTTCATAAGCTTGAAAGAACTTGATTCCAATCCATATTTTATGGGCCCTATTGATCCTTCAATACTTTGTACCATCAATTTGAAATCCACTCTATACTCTGTACCATCAATCTGAAATGAAGATTGGACGTAATTTAAGTTGGGCAATGTATTTTTACCTTGATCATATCTTTTTTGTTGACAAATTGGTGCAACTGTCACAAAGACTCATGCAATTAATCAAGAATAAAGTTTGGAGTGATCTACTGGCATTAACAAAATAAGTAAGAAGTTTGCATACTTGAATATGATGCAAAAATTATTAAAAAAAATAAGAATGGGAACTTCACATTGTTGGGGAGAGGATGATAAAATGTTTCATTCCCACTTGAATCTTATTTAGAGGGGAGATATTCCATTCTCAAATAATCTAAAAAGACAAATTCTGAATCTTCATGTGCAGATAAGTATTTTTATTTTAAAGATTTATCCACTCTTCATAGTCTCTCTCTTATTTGTAATTCTATATATACTATAAGGATTATTTGCCTTGATCTTTTCTTTTATGTTTGAGGATATTCTTACAGAAAAAGAAGGTTGGTACTTTACATATGCTACCTAATATTGTGTAGACTCAATCTTATGACAGTAGCTCGAAAGAAGCGATGAAACTCTTGAAGCAAACATCTGTGATGATTGAAATTATGAGATCCTTTTACATTGAGAGGGAGTATGACACTTCTTCTAAGGAAATGTGGGAGTTTAGAAGATTGATACTCAGAGGGAGTCTAGAAATACATGTGGGTGACTGCATTGGTGTTGATCGGCCTACTTGTTTGTATATCATGAGAAAGTAATGACTTATCACCAGAAAATCAGAAAATTGATATCAAATTTAGAGCGACTTCGATAGGCATCCTTGGGCGAAGAGAGTTTCTAAGGAAGTAACTAGAGGACCTGACTTCCCAGGATTGATGTTCAGAGGGAGAAATTCTGAGATGCAATTCTTTTTGGATGATATCTTCTTTATGAGGAGAAGTTATAAGAGAAATTCTTTGTAACATGTTCTCCTCTATGAAAGAGAAGTCTGAGGTGAAAACCCTTGCTCCACCCTCTAGTAGTAGCTATGGTGGGTCCACCCTTTGACTTGGTTCATGGTGGATATCATGTGAGTTACTACATGATGATGTTGTAATTATGTCATGAAAGATGATGATCTTTCATTGATGTATATATTTAGAAGGGAGTTATTGAAAGGTGATGATCTTGTCAATAATTGCACCTGTTATCATAACAAACTACATTAAGTTGTCCCAGTGTGCTAGAAGGTATGATAACGAATAGAAGGTAACTACTGTAAGGTGATGTTCTTATCAATAGATGACCAACCTTTTAATTCCAAAAAGTATTGAAGGTTATTGGTGTCATTGTTATAGGCCAGATTCTGTAGGATACATTGATATCCATCATGATTATAGGCCAAATTTTTTTGAACATCATGAAAATTATTGGCGTCATTGTTATAGGCTGGATTCTGCCAAACACATTGATATCCATTATGATTATAGGCCGAATTTTGTTGGACATCATGAAAATTATTGGTGTCATTGTTATAGGCTGGATTCTGCTGGACGCATTAATATCCATCATGATTATAGGCTGTATTTTGCCAAACATCATCAAAATTATTGGTGTCATTGTTATTAGGCCAGATTTTGTCGGAAACATTGATATCCATCATGGTTATTTAGCCAGATCTTGCTAGACACCGTGAAAATTATTGGTGCCATTGCTATTAGGTTGGGTTTGTAGGACACCATGAAAGTTGTTATGGTTCTTCGGGCCGAAAATTGTCAAACACCATAACTTAAATCTTTTATAGACCACACTTAAGGTGCCATTCAAATTTATATTAAAGTTATAATAATTGCTTAATTTCCCTTCTTGCTAAAAGGAAAAGTGTTGAGAAATTTAGTTTCGTTATGAATTGTAGCAAATTCCCTATATAATATATGTGTGTGTTGATGGAGTTATGTTGATATTCTTAAATATGTCATTCTAAGAATATCATTCTGAGATGATATCTCTTCATATACTCAAGAATATAATATGTTCTATATCAATCATTCTTAACTAAGAGGGAGTGTTAAGTTTGTAGTTACATTCAGATTGATATGATCATGAGTTTCAGTATTGATAATATAAATATTTATTTATAAATATAATAAATATAATATATATTACATACATTACATACATTACATTACATATACATATACATATACATATACATATACATATACATATACATATACATATAGTACATATGTTTAGTTATGTTATTTTATATTAACTAATGATGTTTAAACTTTGGAGATGTGTCTCTTCAAAAGACATGTCTCCTTCTCTCATACTTATATGAGATCGAAATTTGCATTTGAAATATATCAATTACATGGTCATATTATTACATTTGCAAAAATGGTCTATGTTACTTAAAAAAATCATTATCTCATTCTTCAAATCTTGTCAATATTATGTACGTCTGAGTTTTATGTGTTCCTTAGATGTTGTTCTGGTCTATTTTTCTTCAATTTAGTTGTTTCAACATTTTCAACTATGTGTATGTGTTTGGTTTTGAAGTTTTATATGGATTCATAATTATCCTGGTAAATAAATTGTTGGTGTAATTAAATATTCACTAATTACACTTACTTAAGCTTACTTAGGATAATGCATTGCATAGTAGTTTGTGATTGAGACACTTAGGAAATTGCACCTCAATTAAACACATGGTGTGGGAGAATTCCACTCTAGGTGGTCATAGTTGTTATCTCATTCTACCTTTAGTGCACTTATCACATTATCATCCTCATCATTGCACATGCTTCATTGCATAATGGAGGATGATCCACCTTTGGGGGACATGTGATTCCACCTTGTGTGAGTGATAGCTTATCTTCTCCTTATCATTATCTCTTTTCGTCTCTCCTATATAAGGAGGCCTATTATGTACATTTTAAAATCAATCCATTGGATGTCAATCAAGTCTATTATCAATAATAGCATTCTTGCATCTTCATGCAATTGTCTTGACAATCTCTTGTGGAGGTTATCTTGGTCTTTCATTTGATCCTAGAGGTGTTGTAGAGTCACCTAAAACTCTAACATGGTATCAGAACTCTCACGGTGTGAAGACCTCTTCTCAAGAAGTGTAATCTAGACTTGACTCATTGTTGGTGCAACATTGGCAATTTGGACATCACATTTTGGAGGAGATTTTGGGATTCATATTTTGCGACCTTCTATTGCAGGTAAAAATTAGAGCTTGTTGGTGCAAATCAGAGGTTGGCATCGTACAGAGGAGGTCCAAAAACTCCTAAATCAAATTTTGTTTCATCCAAATTGGACATCTGAGGCCAAATCTAGAGCAATTTGATTTTTTAAGGTGCAGCAACAGTGATTCAGGAAAAATAATTTCAAAGGTGATTTTCAAACAACAATATCTCCCTCATACACACTCCTTTTTTTGAGCAACTGTTTTAATTTTTTTAAAATTTTTTATAAATTTATTTTGGGGTAGAATTTCATGGTCTACATAGTGGTGTAGGTGATTTTAGATCTTTGTCTTTGAATTTTTCTAAAAATTGCAAGTCCCATTTTTTGCAACTGGTAACATTTGTAGGTGCAATTTTTTTTAAAGCACATAATTTTTCCTCTACTTTCTAGATTTGTTAATAAGATTTCGGTGATTTGGAGTGGACATATCACTTTCAAAAATAAGTCTTTTTTGGATATATTTTCACTTGGTGAATACTTGGATTTCAATTTTCTTAATTGAATCATTAATTTGAAGGAGTTATTAGTTTATTTCAGTCATCATTTGATTTCATTATGGATTTTTCAAAAGTTCCATTACTCACTCGCTATAACTATCATGAATGGAAACAAATAGTTTCTAATCAATTGATGAGTATTGGATTGCTTAGAATGATTATTGGATAGGATCTAGAACCAGCTACAGGTGTTGCAGAAAGAGGGAAATGGTTTGATCGAAGGGATAAAGCAGTTGGCTCTCTTAGATCTACCATCTCTCATGTTTTGCTATATCATATTGCATCCTGCACACATCCTCATGATGCCTGGACAACATTGGAAGAGATATTTGGTAAACCTGATAAAATAAGAAAATTCAAATTGGAGAGTGAGCTTATAGGTCTAAGTCCATGTGATTTTGACAATATTCAAGATTTTCTCTAAGCTCAATTCCATTGGATTGGAGCTTTCTAATTGTAACATTACTAAAGATGATGAGCAGTTGGTATTATCTATTCTTTCTAAGATAGGTCCTGAATATTCAATCTTTGTTTCCACATTCTATTCTACTATGGATGCTCTTGGTAGTGCATACAAAATGCCTTCTCTTGATGAATTTTCATCTTAGCTCACAAGGGAACAAGAGAATTTAACACACATGAGTCAATTGAAACCTTCCAACTATCAAGCATTGGTTGTAAATGACTCCTCTCCAAAGGCTCCCAAAGGAAAGGGAAACAAGCAACACAAGGATTCTAAGCAACATGACAAAGGTGATGAATCTCCTTCACAACATAATATTGAATCCAAGTCCTCTTCAAGAGAGGAAACATCTAGAAGAAAGAGAGATAAATATGCTTGTTGCAAAAAGCTAGCACATGATGAGCACAAATGTTTCCATAAGAAGATTGATGAACTCACTCACATTCTTCAAAAGAACAATATCCATTTTCTCTCATTAGTGTCTTCTCTTTCTTCTCAATATCAGACAACTTCTACATCTACATCATTATCCAAAGGTAAAGGATAGAGACTCATTGCTTCCACACATCCTAAGCAAGGTAAATTGCTTGTTGATTCAGGTGCATCATATCATATGGCATCTTCTATGGATATGTTTTCTTCTATTGAGCCTTGTACTTCTCCACCTATATTGATGGGTAATAATACATACATGAAGTTTGTGGGAAAGGTTCTATTCCTATGGGAGAGGGTACATTTAATGATGTTCTTTGTGTACCATTCTTGACCAATAATCCCCTTTCCATTTACCAAATTACTCATGGGACACATGATAAAATTGTCGAGTTCACTCCTGATTATGTCTATATTAGGGACATGGAGACTAGAGATGTCATAGCTATGGGAGTTGTTGATCATACATCACGCTTGTATTCTTTTGTACATTTTGTTGATAATGATGATGATATTCATGATCCACCTAAAACTTTATCAAGGGTGGACAATTCATGTGAGCAGAACATTAGACACTTGAATCATTTTGTTCTTGAGACAAGTGTTTAACTTCCTACTCCTCCACCTCCCGCTTCTTGAGACACAAGTTATACTATTCAGCAGGATGATCTTTATGCTTTAGATCTTACAATGTGGGATGGACTCCTGGATGCTCTTTCAGATGAGTCTCATAATGTAGATTTGGTTAATACATCTGAGGGGGTTTCTCTTCAAGACACTTCTTCACCTTATTTGGAGATTGGATTTCCCAACTCTTCACGTTCTCTTGTTTTTTTACACCTCATAGGTCAACTTGATGGTGTGCCAGAATCTTTGAGCTTGGAGACACCTATTCAGTCTTTAGAGATGCATACATGGAGACCTTCTTCCTCCTTCCTCACTTTTTACATGGAGTGGCTTCTTCATCATTTGATGTATTTATCTCTTCCTAAGGGTAGACATGTTTCTTTTAGGCATTGGATTATATTTTTCTTGTAGGTACTCCTCATCTACATTGGAGCTTCTTCATTATGCAGGGGATATCATGTCTCCTTACTTCCTTCCTATGGGGGGATCATTCTTTGTATATACATGATGTATGCAATTGTTGGGGGGTCTTGAGTACTCCATCCATCCATGCATCTTGTTACTATCTCTCTTTCTCCACTTCATGAGAAATTACATTTCATGTATTACATTGCATATTGTACATGGGTACCTAAAATGGTCTAGTAGTCGAGACCTATCTCGCATTGTGAGTTTAAGTGCATTCCCCTAAGTTTCACTTAGTGGGGAGTGTGGGGGGGCGGGGGGTGTTGGTGTAGTTAAATAGTCACTAATTACACTTAAGCTTACTTAGGATAATGCATTGCATAGTAGTTTGTGATTGAGACACTTAGGAGTTTGCACCTCAATTAAACACATGGTGTAGGAGAATTTCGGTCATAGTTGTTATCTCATTCCAACTTTAGTGCACTTATCACATTGTCATCCTCATCGTTGCACATACTTCATTTCATAATGGAGGATGATCCATCTTGGGTGGACATGTGATTCCACCTTGTGTGGGTGATAGCTTATATTCTCCTTATCATTGTCCCTTATCGCCTCTCCTATATAAGGATGCCTATTATGTACATTTTAAAATCAAGTCCACTATCAATAATAGCATTCTTGCATCTTCATGCAATTGTCTTTACAATCTCTTGTGGAAGTTATTTTGGTCTTTCATTTGATCCTAGGGGTGTTGTAGAGTCACCTAAAATTCTAACATAAACAACAAAATTAGGCTAGAAGTGCAAGTTTGTTTTAGAAAAGTATAGTGCTTACTTTTGAAAGAAACCTAGAACTAACCAAAAGTGCCACTAATAACAAAGAGTGGCAATCATTTTACCAAATGTATCGACCTAGAACTAACCAAAAATGCCACTAATAACAAAGAGTGATAATCATTTTACCAAATGTATCAATGTATACACTAGATGCATAGTTTTATTGTTGGACCTAATTTCTTTTAGGTTTTTTAATTTTGATGATTTTTTTAAATTTTGGAAAGAGATGATATATTTTGTTAAAGCTTATGTTGTTTGTTAGTATTATGTAGATTATTATACAAGTTTATAAATAGAATTTGAGAACCATATAAATATGTGATCTGACTTAATATTTTTTTTGTGTGCTTCCAAAATTAATATGGTATTAGAATAAGAGAAAATTATAAAATCAATTCTTTCCATTGTCATTACTGTTGCTATTTTAAAAGTCTCCGCCCTAGATTGTTGGAAAGAGTTGTGCGACCACCTATTGTTTTAAGAATGTGAATGATGAGAGAATGTACATGTTGTTTCAACATTTTTACTTGAGGTTGCATGCAAGGAGGTTCATTGATACATTATCAAGACTTCGAACTGGTCATTTTTCGTTTGTTGCAAATAATTGGCATGCAAGACTAAGACCACAATCTCATTGTGGTTGGCTATTCTATAGTGTATCAAATATTTGATATTCTATTATGAAGAAACTAATATTAATTCTTAACCGCCAATTTAAAAGGTTGTATTGAAAAGTCTTTGTTCAATTTTCTTGGGCTAAAAAAACTAGATGTCGATCCTTGTATTAATTAATTATAGTCTAATAGGTGGTCAACACACACCGAACAATATCCACGTTGATCATGTGCAACCATCCATAACCATTGAACAAAAATTTGACCATTGTCCATTCCAATTGTTCATCATTAATATTGCAACCAATCTTATGCTACTGTGGATACATAATTTAAATGCAGTAACCTATAAATTGATGGAATCAGTAATGCAATATCATAGCTCATTGTTATGGATTTCTCTTCTGTGCCATGGTGATGGTTGATAGATTTGTCACCTAACTCTACACTCACAAAAGTGACAAATGTAACTACAGTCTAACTAATCTTAAAATAGTCATTTCATGAATAATTGTCTGCTTATTTTAGAAGATGGCAACTACCTTTGTCTAATTTAAAACAAAATGCAAATTTCTTTTATTGCTTATATTAGAAAGAAACATAAGGATGAATTTTAGCTAGAAAACTTATAAGATAAATTCAACATAACCAAATTGAAGAAATCACAAAAACACAGAGCATCACCATTGATATCATATTCAAAAATAACAATTTAACACATACAATAACCAAAAAAGAGAAATTTTGATGTCAAACATAGAATATCATCTTTCTATCATTATAATGCACATTGATAAATTCAAAATTATTCCACCTCTCAAAAGAAAACTCAACCTTCTGGTAGAACCTTCACTAACTACACTACTAATTTCTCCCCATACAAACAACAACTACATTGAAACTGACAACATAACTATTCAAATTATAAACTATGCCATTGTTTGAATTGTAAAATGAGTGGTAAATCAAACTAAGAGAAGCAACTACATATTACGACTACCATTCATACACTTGGCAGCTGGGGACTACAAGTAAAGAAAAAAACTAGGCATACAACCCATGACTCATTCTTCTTCCATAAGCTCAACATCTTCATTTCCAATGAATGCAACACCCAAAGAGAAACCCATGGAAACATCACACATTAAGGAGAGAATTAATCTTGGAAAAGATAAGTCAACTTTGACTATTTAACACTTTTAGTATTAGAATAAAGCTTATTGTGTGATGTTTAAGCCGTCCATAATCGACGTTTGGGACATCAGCGGGCACGTTCAACTGACCATGGTGATTCGAATGTGTAGGCACATGATCATCATGAGTAGCAAGAACTAATGCATTCTCTTCATCACCCAAGGTATCCTCCTCACCTTGAGGCAACACACTATTTGGCTCATATGGAACTAGATGCTCATTTCAACATCTTGAAGATCTGAAAAAAGAATTTGTTCAGGTATAACCTGTTGGTGTTTGAAAACGTTACCCATTTCCAATTACCCTAATGAGAACAAGATGCATCTAGGGGTAGCTAACTCCCATTATCAACACATCCATTCAGACACCAGGCCAACTATAGGGCTATACTCCTTCTACACTTCAGGCTCTGCAAAACCTAGGTGGGTGAACCTATAGATTCCTTATATGGTACCAGTTATCAAAGCATACACTGAATCTAATACAAAGCAGATAGGAACCCTTATTTCTCCTAATAACTTATGAAATAACATATATCTGCGGTAGCTAGATGCAAAACAATGAAATTCATAAGTTGAGTGAGGGCATTTTGTTTATGGCTCTTCAACATGAAAGGGAAATTCATTTGATTAAAGATGTTGATTCAACAAAACCTCAAATATGCAACAGTATAATCAGTGATCCTATAACTGATCAGTGCCTAATCCATTGGGCAATTCTATGAATTCAAAACATACATCTGTGACATCAGGACGTATCTCATATACCCAGACATCAGATCTATCCAACCACCTTGTGATTCAAACATCAGTGTTCATTCAGGTCTCATTCTCACGAAATATCCTTCTCAAACAACCAGTAACCTTGTTTAAACATATTGAGCATTTACTTGGCCCTTTGGTCCAACAGCAAAATATATCAAACATACAACCTGAAAGGGATGCAAATGGGTCTCAAATCTTTGTTCCAAAACCACATAAGGCTTACAGATTGCCGAGATAGGAGACAAGAACCAGAACAAAACTAGTGAAATTGTTGCTCATATGTAATCATATCCTTGAAACTATACATTCAAATGCATAAAATTAAAACATGGAACAACCTAATATCTCAAAACTATCTATATTATCTCTACAATGATGTTCACATGCGAGTTGTGCTGAAGAAAAATGGTGTCACAGTCATGGAGACATGTCAAAATACTGGAACCAACTGATTTCTCAGTGACAAAAATTGGAACCCCCAATGGTATCACAACAATGAACTTTTTCTTCCCAAAAACTGGAACCAACTGGTTTCTCAGTGACAAAAACTGGAACCATTACAAATGAAGAAAGAAAGAAAGATATAGCAAGAAATGAATTCCCGGATCTGATATGTAATTGCCAGGTGTACACTTGAAATCCAATCCTCTGTAACTGAAAAACCTCTTTCTTCTTTCATCCCTTCTGATTTGATTTTGTTTCATCATTAACCTGTAACAAACTTGTAAAATATCTCTGCTGAAATGATGAAACCTTGCTGAGTCACCAAAATATCTGATTTACCCATTGAAATGCTTGGCAAAAAATGGGTTAAATTGGGTGAATGCGAGAAAAGTGAACTCCAACTGCATTCTTTCCAAGTTTTACTGATCCCCTAACTGGATTTTCGGTTTTTTACTCATTCTATTGAGAAAACCCCAAAATTCACGTTTCTGGCTATAGCTCAAACCAGGAAGCACCTGTGCAAAAACTGAATTCAAAAATGGAAAATTTGGATTCTCACGATTCTGACGGTATATGATAAGGCATATCTAGCCTCTTGAAAATGCCTGAAATCTTCGTTTGAAAAACAGTCCTCTGGTAGAGACATCAGGTCTGCACATAATTTTTTTTAATAATCTAATGTCTTAACATTAGAATTAAAACCTTGTTTGATTTTAAAAACTGACATGCATTTTCAACACAAATAATAATAAAATATTATTATTTTTAACTCTGCAAATTTTCCTGACCCTTTGAATCTGGGGTCAACCTTCAGTTGACCGACTGCCACGTGTCACATTCTGATTGGACAGTTGATCTGCATCTTCTGCCACGTGTCGTCTCCTCGCTACTTCACCATGCTTAACCGATGAGCAACTTCGGTTAGCGAGGTAACGCGAACCGTCGAATCTGCCACATGGCGCAATCTAGTGCGCTCCTGCCAGTTTCTCACCACATCATAATCTACCTTGGAACTCACTGCCACATGTCACATGTTGATTCACTGATGGCACTGCTATTGACCCTCGTAACACTTAGGAACTCGCCGGATTTTTATGTCTTTCCGGCGACCTCGCTATCTCGCTAGCCGGAATTTCTCGCCACTTTCCGGTGGCGAGGTAGCGAGTCGCCGAATTTTGGAACTTTCCGGCAACTTACCTCCTGTTGACGTCATCAAGTTTTATATGATGGTTTGTTCAAATTTTTTGCATTATTACCCTCAGCCGATGTCATCTTTCTTCATGCATTTTGGGTCGGGCCCACCATACAACTTGGCCTTCACAAAAGGCTGTCTTCTTTAAGACATTATGTTCTACGCTTAGATTTGTATTTAAAGGTATAAAACACTTCTCCCACGACCCATGTGGGATAAACATGCCTTCTCTGTATAATGCGTGATCTTCTACTGTGAGTTCCATTCCTTTAATTGGATGCTCCACTATTGCATGATCCTTCTCGCTGGCCGGCTGTTCCTTTTTATTACTGGTGCTACATTTTATATTGCAAGCATCGTGTGACACGTTTTTGGCCTTTTGCAGTGTACGGAAGACCTTTTATTTCAATGGCACTGTGTTTACTTCCAGCGTATGGACTGGTCTTTCGCAGGGGCGTTCTCTTTCATTTGTGTAGATGTGCTTACTTGCCAGCGGCTCCTCCTTTTCTCTTTCACTTCTTTAGTGTGATTTGACTGAGTTTTTCTTTAGACATCCCCTACAATTTCTTGTGTGAGTGATCCTCTTTTAGCTGCCTGGGTGCCTTTTTATGGCTGCTTTATGACTTGACGTTTCCCTTTTGAAAATGCGGCTCTTCATGGTGCGTGAGTGTTGTTCTTTATGATGTCCCTTTTCCAAAAGGCATGGGACTGCTTTGATATTGTGTTGGCCTATTCTATATTGTTCCAAGTTTTGTTTTCCTTCTTTGAATATGATTGGCACGTTTAATCTTCTTTGAATGGGCTTTGACTGCATGTATTTTTATCAGCGGCTCTGCCTTTTAGGCTGCGTTAGCTTTATGAGGCTCCCTTGTCTCCCTTCTTCTTTTCTTGGACGCTACTTTCTTGCCACAGGCTGCGGATGTCTTGGTGTGGGGTGAAGATTCCACTTTCCCTCCTCTGAGTTGTATTTTCTTTAGCGTACTTTACCTTGTGTGTAGACTTTTCCCTTTTTTAATGCATGGACTCCTTTTATAATTGCTGTTGGTGTCTTTTTTGTCAATGCGTGAGACTCCTGCTGGATTGGCTGTGGCTAAACTATGCTAACTGGTACGTGGATTTGTCTTTGATGGCATCTTCCTATTGTGGATATGGACCCTCTGAGTTGCAACTATTCTTGTCTTTGACATGGGGTGTCTTTCTATTTTAACATCTCCTTGTTGTATGCGTTGGGAAATTAATTATAATTAGCTGAGCATTTTTCCACATATGTAGGCTAATGTTCATCCACGTGTCACAAGAGTAGATCTCAGGCTTTTTCAAGCAGCTCGCTCTACAAAGACTTGACAAATCCACCAGCTCAGAGCATTCTTCAATATACAAAACTTGTCAAGTTTATATGATCTGGGACCCATGACAATCTCTTGAAATTTGAGCATTCCTTAATTTGAAACCTTTTAAGATAGCTTAGACCCACAAAACATAGCTCCTGAAGCTCATCTATTTCACTTATGTCGAACTCTAGAAGCTTTGCAACATTGCACATTTCTGAGATGTTTTATTTTTATTTATTACAACTCTTAATTGAAACTCTTTCCAGGGAACTGAAATGGACAAAAGATAACTTCTGAAGTTCGTTCTCCTTTTGAAGGATTTCATCAACTAATTTTCCACTTTTAAAATCAAGAGCATTAGAACTTATTCAAACACATCCAATCTTATTAGTCTGATGAATTTAGTCAGGCCCCAAGTGGGTCCGGCTAAAAAAAATATTTCGTTTCCAGATGACTGAACCTTCAGACTGCTCTATCAATTATCTCAAATTAATTAGAACCAAGATCGACCATTAAATCAACATTTAAAACCTTAATTCACCTTGTCTTGTAACTTGTCAGTTTTCAGTCAGGAGGCTCTTTGATTGGCCCTAAAAACTGATCCAGACCTCTGACCGGGCCCTGAAAACTGGCATACTGATTCTTTGTTCTACATACTTCTAGCCTATCAGATCTCGTCTCATGATGAATCTTCAGTCAAAAGATATTGACTGTCAAAGCTGCCCCTCTAGAATTACCTGCATGAAAACATGTCGAAAAACAACAAACTGGGTTCTGATTTGGCTTGGAAAACTGGGTAAATGAGCACATGGGGAGATGAAAACTGGGGCGTTAAAACTCTGTCATGAGGTGAGTATGACTATGCAATTTTGGCTCATGACGAATAACTGGGCGCAAATGGTGGACGTTCAAAGTAGGCTACTCAGAATTTTGCAACTAGACATGCTGACAGAAAACAATTTTTGTGAATGGAACTGATCTGGAAAAGTGTACAAATGGGTTTGCCAAGATTTGAAAATTGGCACACTTGTAGCATTTTCAGTGGACAATACAGGGGAACAAACCATTTGACTTGACCAATCACAAGTTAGGAATTATGAAGCCACGAACAGGGCCGCTAAACAATCTGCAAATGCTGACACCATTCAAAAGATACAAGTTGCAGTTGGAATCGCGTTCGAAAACCTATCAAACAGATTCGTCAAGACTTAAAAATTGAAACATAGGAAGTCTTTGACGTTTACAATGTGACGCAAAAGGAATTTTAGCAATTTGGTCAATTGGGTCAAAGTTATAGCACGTCAAACAGGGCTTCCCAGAAATGTGTGCAAAGTACAAAAGCATGAAAACAATAACTGACCAACTTTGGGGGGTGCAAAACCTAGTCAAACGAATTTGAAATGACTTGAAAATTGAAACATAGGTTCTTTGTTATACATACTAAACATTCCCAAAGTGGCTAGTCATGACACAGTCCTAAGTAAAAATATTCAGATGCAAACTGGGCCTCTGATCGCTATTTGACACTTGTGCAGAATTGCAAATTTTGACACTAGCTCAAAATGGGACTTCACAGAATGATTCGGGATGACAAAATAACACTGTGGATCATATGCATATGTCAAATGAAAGGTGTTAAGCCACTCAAACACCATCTAGGCCTCAAGCTACCAACTGACCACATGCATAAAAGGCACTTTAGGACATGATTTTCCAAAATTTTCAAAATGTGACTAAAAATGAAGCATGCAATTTTTAGTCCCAACATAACCTCACCATGAAAATGACTACACATCATAATTCAAATATCATAGATGCATAAAAACTCAACAAAATCATTTCATTAAAGTTCCCACTTATCAGTACTTCAAAAACTAGAGAAATTATTGTCCTTTATTCTTAAGAGAAAAAGAAAGTTTTTATAAGGGGCTATTTGGTTGCCGGCATAGGAATTGAAAATTAGAATAGAAAATTGGAATGAGAATGAGAATGGAGAATAGGAATATAAAGTGACAATTCCAGTCTTGTTTGGTTCACCTAGAATTCAATTGAGAATATGTTAATCCTTTGTTTGGTTATATCAAATTAGAATTGGAATGAAGTAAAGTTTATTGATTTTAAATACTCTAAATCAAAAAATATTTGTCAAAAAATTCTAAAATTTTATATTGATTTAAGGTAGAAAGCTTCAATGAAGTTCTATTAAAAATCGAATCGAAACAATCAACACAAATTCACTATCGCTAGAACAATATGCACAATTGCAATGGTTACTGATATGATTGAACAATATGCTGCTACAAACTCCATAATCATTTCGATCAATTGGGTGTCATTTTTTGACATTTGTAGATTGAAAGTGAGATTAATCATAGCCACCGCCAATGAAGCTACAAAGCCAAGCAATCCAAGAAGAAAGATACATTGAAGAAAATGGTGTTGCCTAGAAAAGCTTTTCCTTGATTGTTGAGGCCTCTGACATTGCTACTGTGAGCGTTAAGCTCGATCAAAATAAAAGGACCTCCACCTCTTTAGTCTTGGATGAAGATTCTAAATTATTTTCTTTTGAGGAAGGTTTTTTTTTGCAATCGAAAGATCTTCTGATTGATCTACCTTAGCAAGTACTTTCCCCACAAAAGAATTTTCGTGCCAAAATAAACAACCAAATCGTTACATAGAATCTTTAGAAACAAAAATTAAAATTTGGGGCATACGAACTGTTGATTTAATTGAAAGAACAATCTGCTCAATTTCAACATATGCTTACCAAACCTTGTATTAAATCGACAAAATCTGTACTAGTTCAAATGAGTAGAAAACATTACGATGCTTGAAATTTTATTGGTATAGGATAAATTATTAAAATCTGAACTGAACTTGAAAAAGAGTCATGCGGCCATCATCTCTGTGAGTTGTGAAGTGTCCAAGTGTATTCATGATGAAGTAAAGCAATATGAACCATGGATTCGAAAAACTATATAATTTAGAAAAATCAGATTGGGAATAGCAATAGCTATTCTAATAATAGGTTTTTAATTTGGCATGGACATATGCTCATTTTAGGGACAAAATGGGAATATGTATTCCTATTCTCAATTCCAATTTGATGTACCAAACGAAGCATACAAAACATATTCTAATTTTTTCTTCCACTTCTGATTGTATTCCAACAACCAAAAGAGCCCTAAAAGATCCTAAATATGTTCTTCGTCTTAATATTTAAATAAAATAGAAGTAACACTTTCTCTAATAATTTTTTAGAACCAAGTATTCAAATTGTCATCAAAGAAGAAAATATAAAATAAAATAAAATAAACTCGTAAGAGTAGTTCGCTGCTTATTTCATAGTCCATGAGCTTCCACCACTTCGACCTCTTCACTATTAGTTTTTGCTTCCAATTCCTTGTTTCTCCAACAAATGTCTTTGTACTTGTTGACGTAGGTTGTGATATCCTTACTCCTTGGTATAGTGGTGATTTGTATTCTGGTTCTCCACCTTGTTACTTCTTGTTCAACTTCATTAGAATCTCAATTAATGTTTGTGAGATCCATTTCAAATGATTTGATGACAATATAGAAATTACTTAATTTAGAGGTGGTGTCTAAATTACAATCCCACATATTACCTATTTCTTCATGGAAGAATTTTTCAAATTGTTTCTTGGTTTTTGCAAATTATTTGACATTTTTATCAAAGTTGCATTAAATCTACTTCCACGGTATCAAAGTTATGCTTAATGTTTACTAAATTTCTAGAGTATTGCTCAAGGATTTTATTGATGTAGTTTATGTAATCATCATAGATGGACAACTGCAAATCCATAGTACTTCTAGGTTATGTTCATCTCTCTTCGACTCCCTGCTATCTTCTCAACTACTAGAACCATGTGATTCATAAACATCATACTATTACTTACAATTTCCCTTGAAAGAACAAAGGTACTACCTTATTCTTTTCTCATTTCATGCAACTCCTTCACTTGTTTCTTCCCTTTGATTGTAATGTTGATGTAACAATATAAGTAGGGCCTCTTTTATATAGCTCTTCCACCTATTTTCTCACAACCTTAGCAATTCCCACACTTCTTTTGAGCTTGTCAAGGATTTTTGAGTCAATGTTGGACTAAGTAGAGCTTGAGGCTTCCTCTTTGACCAAACTCACAACTCATGCAGAGTGCAATAATGAAAGGTACAATCAATCCAACAACCACATATTCTACAAAGGTAACCAAAGGATGGGATGCACACTCCACAATGGCCCACTGAACAATGTCTCAAACACTCCTCTTAGTGGTAAAATATATTGGGTATTTGTGTGACAAGATCCAAAAATCCTTCTCCTAACCCCATATGTCCTTATTTCTTCACAACAACAAAATGGATTCAAATGACTTTTCTAATGATGGAAGTGAACCAAGACACCCTCAATAAGGTTAAATTCACCAAGATCAACCATCAAACCAAATCCCCCAAACTTCATTTGTAGATTTGCACAAATTGACCTAGTTGGGAGAGCTAATTGAATTAGGTCAACCTAATAAGATTTTAGGACACAACTCCCAAAAATAAAAAGAAACCTTACAAACAATTAATCATTTCATATACCCTTTTAGAGGTCTATGAGAATACAAAGTTTCAACTCCCAACTTGGTGATTTGATGAAGTAACCCCAAACTAGTCTAAATAGGACTAATAGGCCTAATTATCAGGGTTTGAACTATAATTGTATGTAAAAAATGTGGACAATCTTCTATAGATTTGAGAGGCGACTTATAACTTCCTATTTATGATGTGCAAGAGCTATGAGATGGTGACTCTCAAATGAACCTAGCTTATGCAAACCCTTCCAAGGTGCACCATAGAATGGATGATTCAAAGACAAGAAAAAGGATGATAATACCCAAGAATTCACAATGGATGCAATGCAAATGGAATATCTAAGCTAGATGAAATTCAAGATGCAAGCTATGCTAACAAAATGAGAGAGTTACAAATCTTCCCAGTTAAGCCATGTGAGCTAATCTAGAGCACAAAAGAAAGACTAAACTAAGAATGCCATGATGCAACTATGAGGATGCAAGTATAAGAATGCACATGCAAGAAAGCTCCAAAGTCACCAAGAAAACTTGCACCATAATGTTAGTACAAAAGTATAAGATTGTAGAATGAGGAGAGGGCCTCCTTTTAAAGAGAAATGGATGGTAGAGATTAAGAGGCAAAATAAGCATAATCAAGGGTGGATAATGTATCATGAGCAATCATGGGAAAAAAATCTCACCTAAGAAAGATCAACAATGGTGTTTAAGAGGTAAATATGTGTGGAGGAGAACAAAGATTCCACCCACCTTGGAAAGTGTCCACCTCATGTGAGAAAAAAATGTCTTTTATTTTATTTTTAAAATAAGAATATTTCTTTTCATGTGCACACTTAGGATAAGTGGGATTTTGGGATTGTATTTAGTTGAAAGGGGACAAGTTCTTTCAATTAAATAAAAGACTTAAGATAAAGTTGTCAAACCATAGGTTATAATTAAAAAATAATAAAGTGATGATTTGATCAAGAATAAGCAATGGATAAATTAAGAAAGAATACTAGAAAGGGGGCTCATAGTCTAGATGACCATTTTCGAGTGATTACATTTTCTCCTCCAACTAATGTGTGATCAATCTAGGAACACATTAAGTCAATGAATGAAAATGCCAAGCAAGCAGTGGATAGAGAAATCTAACTCCGAAGAATGAAGCATAAAGAGATAGAAGATCCTAAATGAATAGTCAGTTAGAAAAAATAACTAAATATTAGGAGAGAGTAGATAATTTCAATACTCAAGACGAGCATTGATATGTCGAGTAAAAAAAGGAGATAGATTAAGATAAAATGGATAGCAATAGCAGAAAAAGAAATTTGCAGCAATGATGGAATATTCATGTCACCTCGAGATTGAAATGAAAATGAGATAGAGGAGATGCAAAAATAAACTAGATTTGATCAAATCGAGATAAAGTAAGGTCCAACAATGACATATAAGCAATCAAGACCAAAGAATGACTAGTATGCAATGGAAATATGCAATTGCTTGACTAAGTTTATCAAGAAAGATAAAGCATCAAAATCAGGGAAAAGCAAGAAGAATGCTGAAATAAGATGAAATGGAATGAACAAGAAGAGAGTAGAAATGATGAAGAAATGATAATTGCCCCAACGAGTTTCAAAGATTAAGCCTCAAAAAGTTATCCAACTTTGTAGAAGAACGAATAGATTTGGTTTTGACCATCAAGATGAACCTGGATTTTAATTTTAATCCCAAAAATGGATCTAGGACGTCAAAATTAGGTAGTGGTGCAATTTTTGTACAAATCCAAGGAGTTCAAGAATTAGGTTTGTTTAGTGGTAAAATTGAAGAACTTTAAATAAGATGTAGATTTCCACTTTACATGGTCACTAAGCCATTCAATTGCAATGTGAAAGGGAAAGAGGGGAATTTCCAAATATGATTCCACTTCTAACTTGAATTAGATTATCTATGACCCAAAAGAGGAAGGGTGATAATACTAAATCTAGATTATAGGGGGAATAAAATACAAGGAAATGTGCCATTTGGCCCTTTGATGGGATAATGTGAAATTGAAATTGAACTACTTGCTTAGGAAATATAAATCTAGATGCTATGTGAATACAATCATCCCAATTAAGAAGAAAATCTAGGGTGAAGATATGAAAGGAAATGAAATATGAAAGTGTTGGTACCCAATATGGACAAAGTTTTAAAACTTTAGTGTGGAGTTTCAAACTACTTTGAACTAAGGTTCAAAATAGTTCAAAGTGGTTTGATTTGATTGAAACAGGTTCAGAGTTTGAGAAGATTTTGAATTCAATTTAGAGACTTGGCAAATTCGGTATTATAGATGACTTTGGTGATTTCAAAATATAATGGTTCAAATCCAAAGAGATAATATGCTTAGAGTTTGAAGAATCAACATCTACAGATTCAAATGTAGGTTTAGAGTTTCAGAGATTTGGAATTCAGGTACAAAGGATACACAGGTTCAACTACCATAGTTTAAAATTCAGAGTTAGCAATTCACTGATTTCAAGGTTTCTTAGCATGAAATCTTTGACTTGAGCAAAGATAAAACCCATTTCAAATTATCAAAACATTAAATGACCAATAATTTCACTAAGGAACATACATTTGTGTGTCATATCATACTCATTGCAAATCTACAATGATTGGTGGTGCATTAAAAGGTGCACAAGAACAATTCCCCTCAAGATTTATCACATAGTCACAAGTGAGCACTCACATTGACTAATAAGCACCCCTCACAGTCAATGATTAGCACGGTTCTCTTACTCAAATTTGAAGGGCTGGAATGTATATGTACCTTGGGTTCACTATTCAAACTCTTGGTTGATTTGGCATATAGCAAGCATGAGATCACCATAGTTAGTTCTTGTGAAGATGGAGATGTGAAAACATTATTAGTCACATGTGAAGTGTTTGACAGAATGATAGGAGTCATTAGACCTGAAAATTGTTATGCAGAGCATAAGGATGGTCAAAGAGCCCGATTGAGTATTGATATGGCAAGAGATCACCCACAAACCCAAATTGATACAAGCAAATATATAAGGCTCTTGCTGGCAACTTTATAATTCTAACAATCATATAGACCCTCACACAGTGGTCTATAAATTTTGACTCAAACATAATTTTATCAATCTCTCCAGTCAAGTTGTGCACAATTAGGATCTCTCCAAAATATCCAAAAATGAAAGAAATCCAACAGCAGAATAATTAGTTATGCCCCCCGCAATCAAACCTATTTTTACTGTCAGAATTATTTCCAGTCCGCCCAACATCATGAATATTTTTTTAAAGATTAGATCATTCAAATTCCATGTGCTTGCATATAAAGAAGATACCATTAGAATTTTATGCCCATACCCTTGTTGATTATGTCTATAATATTATGAAATCAAGAATCAGTTATCATCAAAAACTGAAAGGCTATGGGAAAGGGAATTGATAAATAGTTAGCAAAGCAATGTAAAAAGGGTTCCATTTTTTTTTCCTTTGTTGTAGACTAGGTGCTATAGGATAGTTTTGGATTTAAATTGTAATGCAAGGAGAGAAGGGGAATATTTTTTCCAAATAGTGATTTTTCTGTGTGTCAAACAACAAGTCTATGCTGTTTTGTTGTGTTTAGAGGAGGAGAATTTAGTATATCAATAATTTATGTTTGCATGCTGATTTTGTGATCAATGTTAATATTTGAGTTATCTTGATTATCTCTAAATACAGATTTGATACATGTAAATTGTTGCTACGATTATCTATAGACTTTGGGCTTAGTTATTCATACATTTGGAAAGAACCATTCTTCTTTATTTATGCTTTTCTTCTATAACGTAATGATTGGGAAAACCAACTTGGTGTCGTTTGCTGTTTGTTTCCATTCAATTAGTTAATTTCTTTGCATCTATATCGTGCTTACGTATAGATGTTTGTAAACCTTTCTTGCTTTCAGGTTAAAAGCATTATCAATTGTATTGTTGTGAATTCTTTGTAATTTTTGCACAAGGAGTTGTACCCAGATAAATTCAAAGGGCTCTTATGCTTTTTAATAGTGAAGTGACCCAACTATTAGTGCTAATTCAGTCTTCTCATTTGGGCATTTAGGGTTATTTTGTATGCATATTTTCTTAGAAGACAATATGTTCACTAAAAGATTTTTTTCGACTCCACTGGGGACACGAAATTGATAGATCAATGTTCTTCTTTCCTCAGTTAAAATTGTTATCTTTATCAGTAGAGATTGGCGACTCTATTATAAAATTTCAGAATCTTTGGTTTCAAAGAGTCCATTGATTTTATTTTTAGAATTTGAGGTACCTCCCCTAGGATGGAGGTTGGTAGCTCTATTGAAGAAGGATACCCAATGGCCATCATTTTATATCAAGAAATATCAAAAGATTGGGTTCCAACAAGGAATGAAGATATGTCAAATATCTTCATCTTTATCCCACATTTCAAAGATAATCCAATCATAGAAGTTATGGAAGAAGTAGCAAAGCAAGTGAGCTGGTTGAAGTCTTTCTATGGTGCTATTCTCATGAAGAAGAAACCCCACATACCATAGTCAATAAGGTTTGTGTGCCTTATTGTGAGCTACACAAGAGAAATGAAAGAACTAGGGGAAATATCTCTACAAAAGGGGATGTAATTGAATAGTCTAGCAAGTGTGTGTGACATGCTAGTCAACCCATTGAAGATGAACCAAATGATCTATCAAGTGTGTATGGCATGCTATTCAGTCCATTGAGGGATTCAACTTCAAGGGAACTCCATGTCCCAAAAAAAGAAGAATCAAAAAGCGATTCAGGGATAAGGATTTGTGTGTCCTTATCGGATCAAAACAAGACCATGCTTCCCAAAATGTTAGTAGTCAATAGAAGGGTTGAAAATAAGGATCAAGCCTCCCAAACTATTAATAGTTTAGAGAGAAATCCAAAAAAAGGAGACCAAGCCCCCAAGAAATATCCATATCTCCTAAAAATTAAAGAAAAAGAAAAAGAGAGAAGCAAAGTGTGAAATAAAAATGCATAGATTTGGGTATACCTTAGAAATCATACCAAGCACTAAAGACTGAAGTACTCCAAACTATACACAAAATCCATATTTTTATTTCATGCAAAAAGGATGAGCCAAGTGTATGTTCCCATGTTCAAGTGACTACACACTCCTTAATGAGAGCAATATCTTTAATGAAAGTGTACATGCATCCATGAAATAATGTTTCCACTATGTGATGCCCCAAAGAGGAGAAATATGTCAAGGGAAATAAAAACAACAAAAAAATAGAGCATAAAAGGGATCTAATAACTAAGGGGTTAGTAAGATCATATGATAACATGCAATGTTATGCCAAGTATGAAAATAACATCATTCCCCAAGGAAAGTAGAGCTATGGTACAATTAAGGAAAAGACACAAAATAAATGTGGAGAAGAGTCTTTTTGGACCAATAACATAGAGACAAAAAAGAATCAATGCTACCATATCATAAGCAACCAAGAAGAATAGACAAGACCATCAATACAAATAATAACACAAGTACAACATAACAGAGCACAACATATAGAAGAAAATAGATATAAATAGAAGAATGTATATGACAAATAAGTCACTTTATCCTCATGCACTCAACAAAGAAACAAGGATCATTTAAAGAAATCAAAAGACAAAGATTTAAAAAAATACAGAACAAGAGAAACACAACACAAGAACACTAAAAACTACCATGATAGATGGAGTTCACAACAAGTGTTCCATGTCTCCCACCACCTCCCCATCTTAGTCTGAAATGCTAGGGGAAGGATGACAACTTGCAAGAGGAACCACATCCATAATAGTAGGTATCACAATGAGTTCTATGCAAGGACTTTGAGAGTCACTATGATCATTACTACAAATGATTATGAGTTGCATATAAAACATGTTAGGTAAATCACTATCCATACTAATTATATCTTCCTCAGTAATATCATCTAAAATATCTTCCATATCTAGATTAGTAGAATCTAAAATACAAACAAAATCATTGTGTAAAGCATTACCTTGTATAGCTTCCTCCAAAGAAACATACATAGTCTGATCAAAGGAAGGTAAAGGTTGAGACAAAGACTTAGGTTGAGAAGAAAGAGAATGAGCTTTAGCCTTAACTTTAGCTTGAGGTTTCATGCAATGCTAATGAGGATGTTTTTTATGAATAGTTTTATGAGGGATAATAGAAGGAATATGATCAACAACCATAGGTTTTGAAGAAGGAAAATCAATGGTTTGAGATGCAGTAATTGAAGGAATAAAGGAAGAAGTAGAAGGAATATATGGAGTAGGACAGAGAAGTAGAGGTGAACAACCCTTAGGAAAAATAAGTTCCATAATCTTGTCTATTTTATGTTTCTAATAGTTTCTATAGAGATGATCGGGACAAGTAGGTGGTTTTTCAGGACGAGGTGACCAATTAAAAAATAATATCAACATAATCTCTAGGACATGATGGTTTATAAAAATAATAATTAGTAATAATAATAGCTCCATCATAAGGAAATTTAAGGAATTTATGAATAGGACAAGCTACAAATTGCATGGTAGAAAGCCATGGGATACTAAGCTTAACTTGAGATTGATCAGAAGTAGGAATAACAACAAAAGTAGTATAAGAAACTTTCTTTGAAAGATCAATAGGTAAAGTGGTAGAATCTTGTTGATGATAAAGAAAACCATTACAAGTTTTAATCCATACAAGAGTTGAATCATAAGTATCTCTATGCAATCATTTGTTAAAAATGTGTTCTTTGGTGATAACATTCACAGTAGAGGAAGGATCAACCAAAAATACCAAGAGAAGAAATATGAGCCACTCTAGCAGTGATGTAAAGAAGACCATTAGGTGCCTTAAACATATCAATCTGACTAAAACTAATGGTAGAAGGTGTTTGTTTAGGATCAAGTGGAGAATAAATCAAAGGTTGAGAGTCTAACTCAACATGATTAACCAGATCATTCACTTCTATCTTCTCATCATAATCAATATGGTGACTGGAAGAAGGTTAATTAATGACATTCATTGAGTGTGAAGGTAAAGGATTAGTATAAATATGATGAAAATTATTATTAGGTGATGCATCAGACTTATTTGTGTTATTAACTTGTGCATAAAAAAAAGAAAAACCTTATAATCAATAAGGTCCTGAATAAAATTCTTCAAACCATACCACTTTTGAGTATCATGACCTAGTTGATTGTGATATTAATAGAAAGCATTTGTATCAAAATACTTAGGAAAAGGTTTACTAGGATCAATAGGTCAAATAGTAGGAATATTAAGGACAAAATCATGAATCAACTTAGTCATCACCTCAGAAAAAGGCTAAGATAATTGAGTATACTAATTATTAGGATGAAATACAAAGGAAAAAGTAGTAGTGACCACTTGATCATCAATTGTATTTGTAAACTTTATTTCAATGAAAATGTTAGATTTATAAAACTTGTTTGAATTTTTGGCATCATCACTCTTATCACTAGAAACAAGAGCCATTGGAGTAGAGCTCTTATGTCGACTCACTTGTAACTGGTAATGGTGAAACACTTCACATAGATGTGAAAAGGACATATACTCAGTAAGGAGGATCTTAGCCCTAATGTCTTTTTCTAAATTATAAATAAAGATACACTGTATATCATGATCAAAAATAGGATAATAAATCTAAGTTACACTTAAATGTACCAATAAATTTAGTAAATTTATCTTTAACATTCTACTTACAATGCATTAAATTAGTTAAATAAATTTGAGGACAAATATTATTCCTAAAATTGTTGAATGAAAGAATTGGTAACCATAGGTGTGCTAGATGGATTAGGAAAGAAATAATAGGTAGAAGGAATATGTAAAGATGTCAGGAATGGATAAGAAGGAACAGGTAAAGGGTTCGAATAAGTAAAAGGGACCATACTATATGAAGGTAATGAAGAAGGAATAAAAGTAGGAGGAACACTCACAATAAGTAAAAGACAAGGACGACCAACACTTAAAGGAGTGGAAACTTGTGTAGAAGTAGTCATGAGAGGCAAAGCACATGCAGATATGCTCGAAAGAGTAGCAAAAATAGAGATAGAAGGTTAAAATGTTTTGGAAGGAGGAGGATATCAGAACTCTTGAGCACATTCCATCAAAGACTTAGCATAAGTATTAATAAGGTGAGATATTCCATGCAAGATAGAAAGATTAATGTCATCATTATTAACAAGATTTTTAAGAGCTTCAACAATAACAATGCTATTACGATTCCTATTTTCTTGAGCAAGCCAAGTTTCCAATTTATCAAATTCATTAGAAATTTTATCAATTTACAAAGTAGGAACTCTTAAAGCATCATCATCATCATGGGATTAATGAGAAGAGTTATGCTTTGTGATAGGATTAAGATCATGAGAAAATATGTGAGTGTCATCATGAGTCCTAGGAAGAAAAGAGAAATCATGATCAAAGGAGCCCATGAGTCTACGACTTCTCCTAATAAGGATGCTCTAGGTTGGGCTTTGTGTAATTAAGCTCATAAAAAGTGAGATCACAAAATAAAAACCTAATGAGTTCTAACCCTGCAAATGTAATAAAGAGCATAAAATAGAGACCTAACCACGCACAAGATAGCCAAATCTAAATCTATAAAAGAGGGAGAAGAAGGACACATCCACCAAAAAAAAATAAAACCCAAAACAAGGGAGAATTAACTCCAAAGAAGAGAGATTAAGAGATCTAATTCAAAAATTTGAAAGAAGGGGGGAAGAATTTGGGTTCACCAAAAGAAATTAAACACCCAAAACAAACCATCTAACTCCAAAAAAAAAGGGTCACAAGTTGGGTTCATCAAAATGTTTAGTTGGTGAAGTCGAGGACAAAGAAGAGAGATTTCCAAAAGAGGAATATCTAACTCCAAGAAAGAGGGTAAGAAGGTTGGGTTCACCAAAATGTTTAGTGGTAAAATGGAAGCACTTTAAATATGATGTAGACTTCTACTTTACATGGTCACTAAGCCATTCAATTGCAATGTGAAAGAGAAAAAGGGGAATTTCCAAATATGATTCCACTTCTAACCCAAATTATATTAGTAGGACCCGAAAGTGGAAGGGTTTTGATGCTAAATCTAGATTATAGGGGGAATACAATATAAGGAAAAGTGCTCCTTGGCCCTTTGATAGGATAATGTGAATGCAAAATAGAACTAGTTGCTTGAGAAATATAAATCTAGATGCTATGTTGATACGATCAACCCAATTAAGATAAAAATTTAGGGTAAATATATGATTGGAAATTCAATATGAAATGCATAGAGGAAGATGTATTTTATCTCAAGAAATTTTGGATCTAAATTTTTTTTGAACTTGTGACCATGGATCTTGGAATAAAATGACGAAAGGAACAAAACTTAGAAATCTCCCTGAAATTTGAGACTAAAGGACTAGGTCAACTTAGAAAGGTGTCCTACAACTAGGTTGATATATTCCATGAATGTGAAATTGGTAACTCTAGAAATCTCATAAATTGTAGGTTCTAGATCTATAATCCTTTTCATTCCCAACCTGCAAATCAACATAGAAAAGAAAGCTTTTGGTTTGTGGTTTGATAAGGGCTTGCCTTGGTCAAGCTCTAGGTTAAGGAATTAATTGTAAATGATAAATATAAATGTAAATAACTATAAAGAATAAGATAAATGTTAGGATTCACCTTTCCCATGTATATATAATGTAGTTTTATTGTAGATCTTGAATTAAGAATGTAGGATATCTCCACTCTTTGCAATGGATCTACCATAATTCTGTCATGGTGCCATGGATATGAATATACATTAATGAAGAAGAAGGTGAATGCTTCAATGCAGATATCCTCTATTGATAGCCAACAAAATTCTAGATCTTGAAGAGGAAATGATCACAAAGGATTCTTAAATGCTAGATAGAAATCTCCTTTCTCTTGAATGCTTGAACTCCTTGAATGAAAAAAGAAGAAATATTCACTAGAGAGTGAGAGCTTGAGTGCATGAGATTCTTGAATGAATGAGATATGAAAATGAAGCCTCCAAGTCACCTTATATATGAGTTTTTGGGTGAGAAAACAATATAGGCTGAATGGGTAATGGTCACAAACTAATTAAACCTCCAAGGACTTTCGGGCCCTAAGATCAAAAACTGCCAGGGACTAGGTTGACTTGGTTCGACCTAGTCCACAAATATGTTGACCTGGGACACTAGGTCAATCTAGTCTAGAAGGACAAGTCCTTGGTGCCACAAAAATGAAAGGAAGATTCTATAAGGATAGGGTGGAAAGATGGAAGAGAGAAGAGGAAAAGAGGAACATGTACACACATATCCATTGTCTGAAAAAGGAATCATGAAGAGGAGGGAGATAGAAGGTCTTAAAAGGAAAGTCCATATATTTTAAGATGACACAAGGTCAAAATGTTATATAAGCCACCCAATAGTTCATTTTCAAATTATTTATCTTATTTGATTTTGAGAGCTCAAATCATAGGGAGAGAGAAAATGATGTCCCAGAGAAGAGTTTCGACTGAGAGGCACCAATTCAAGAGTAGCCAGTTGCACAACCAATCTCCACAATATGGTCGACCAGTAAATATTTGACATTTGAGCATTTTTTGAGTCATTTTGAGCATTTTAGCTTATTTTCTAGGTTTTTAGTAGGTTTATGAAACATATCGTATGCTACTTTGTAAAATATCATGTCATAGTTGTGAAAACTACCATATGATATAACTGGTGTAGCAATAGCATCATATTGTTGTTATGAGAGCAATCGTATTAGACACACCCATTTATTGTACGCTACTAGATGTAGTATCATACCAATAAAAAGTATCAAACTAGTATAGAAGAAATTGGCATATGATACTTAATCAACCACTTAGTGAATTTCATGTAGAATTTGTATCTTTTGTTGGTTTTAGGACTTAGTTTCTTGCTTGTGTAGGTGAGGTGTTACATTTTTTGTTTCATTTGGATTCTCATCTGATAGATATTGCTATATTTGTCTGTTTTTCTATGTATGAGGTATTTCTAGTGCTAATGATTAGGGCACCTGAGGTGGTGGGATTGAGATTGGTGCCTTGGCCAGATGCCGTAGAGAGAGCTATGCTCATGACCATGAGATTGCGAGGTCTACTAGAGTTTCCCCATATCCAAGAAAAACATGGCCTATTGATAGAATTAACAAAGAGGTGGCACAAAAAGCATAACACCTTTCACCTATCAATAGGAGAGGCCACGATTACTCTAGAGGACATGTATTACATTCTATACATTCCATGCCACATAATTTTTTTGAGTGAGTTGTGCAGTTTTAGTTGTCATGTGTGTTTAACCTCATTGATAGTAGTGCTAATGTGAACTGTTATGTTTCACAAGTGTATTTTGATCAGTCTCCAATAGATGATAGAGCCACAATACAAGAGGTATTCAAATATGCACCATCCTAGATAGGTACATAGTATGAGACAAGATGATAGCACATTATGGAGACCAATTTCTAGTTGCATGCATTGTATGAGCCTTGATTGCATAGGTGCTGATTACCCACAAGAATTAGCAAGGATTCCTATGCAGATGGAGGAGGATGGTAATGGACTTGATCAGGAGATTAAGATGGATGGCATGGGAAGCTACCATACTAGTAGACATGTACCATGAGATACATGAGATCATGTACTTGGAAGGGAGGAGTTGGGAATGTGAGGCCATTCTGGCATAGATATGGGCATGTGACCATATTGTAGCAGCAAGGCTAAATGTATAACCACAAGAGAGGGGGTGACCCTTTATATATAGATACAAAGGATTTATTGCACAACCACACAATAGAGATGTAGCCTTCTATAGGAAGTTTCTAGATGAGATGACCTCCTTCGAGTGGAGGCCACACATTGGGTGTGAGGGATGGAAGGAGGCCCAAGAGGATCATGGTTATAGGTTTTGCAACAAACCACTATTAGAGAGACATCTTGGGATAGTGGAGAGGTTTTTCATTAGCCATGTATGGAGGAAGTTTGTGCAGAGGTAGTAGGTTCCCACATAGACAACCACATATTCTAGGTTGTGAGAGTAGGAGGATAAGGTTGGCTACCCATGTTGAGCTACACAACCTGTTTGCATGAGATATAGGGATTACAATGGGAAGCATGCTATTATCTCCCAATGGTGACATATGCAAGGGCCTTCCCAGATTATGGTAGAGAGATGAGGAGATGACCATTACCATGGTTTATAGTTCTTGACACCCTACCAAGAGATGAAGACATAGGTGGTGATGATGGTGATGATGGAGGAAATGGAGGAGATGAGGGGAGAGGTGAGAGAGGGTGAGAAAAACCTATCATCTCAAGAGGTTCATTTGGTATCCACACTAGGTTGAGGAGAAGAGTGAGATAAGATGATGTAGAGGAGGAGGAGGAGACAACAAAGGAGGAGAGGAAGATCAAACAACCTGGGGTGGAGAGAGGAAAGATAATGGAGAGGAGGCAGGAGCCACCAACAACAACTGAGGGAGAGGATTTGTGGGACCAATAGATCAGGGCTTTAGAGGTAGAGCTCAAGAAGGAAAAAATCATGATAGATGTGAGGGACTAAAAACTTATTGATGTGAGAGTAGAGGCCCAAACATGAGAGAGTGCTATAGTAAGACCTAGAGGAGGCTCGATGGGAGGCATAGTGGTAGGGGGAGAGGGTGAATGAATATCAGGGGGTATACATAACAACAATGCCCAAGGAGTAGAAAGTGTCTCTCTACTCAAAGATAGAAGGAGGATCAAAGGGAGTGATACAACCATCAGACTGGATCTAGGCCCCTCCTCTAAAATCACATCAAAAATGAGAGGGAGGGAGCTAGTCTTTGGGCTAGTAGATGATCTATGTCATTGTGATAGTTTTGATGTATCATTATTGAGGAATTTTGATGCAAGAGAATCCTAGGGTAGTTAGTAATCCTACATGTTGGAGGGACTTTGGATTTAGAGTTGGGGACTCACTCACCAAAGGAGTGGTGCTCAATCACTGACAAAGGTTAGCATATATTGTTGCTTGACATGTACTATGCTACTTGGAAATTCTTGTAGGAGCTTGACAATGTTTTCCTGGTGGTTGCTGACACTCGGTAGTGTGGCTTACATGATGGATTTCTCATGGATTTTCTTGGATGACCTAGTGCATTTATTGTGTGAAGATTTAGATTGTGATGTGGAGAAACCATGGGAGTTTGTGTAGACCTATTTGGGTCTTGGTTAATTTTCCTATATGTATTTAATGGGTGTTGTAAGACTTCTAAGGGATTTGGTATTTAATATCTATTGTAGGTTGACTTGTGGCTCAACATATATTTAATGTAAGGGTTTATTTAATTTGTAACTTGCTAAGCTGATTTTTGGCTTAGTTGTGTATATGTAAGAGGTCTTGTGGAGTCTTAAGTCATAATAATTTAGCTTGGAGAAGAGGATGTGGAAGAGGAGAAAAGTATGAGAAGAGCTAGTAGCTATGGCTTGGGAAACATGGATATTGGTTGGTGGCTTGCAAACAGAAGTTTGAATCTTTCTTTGAGGTTTCTACTAGAGTGTTGTGGTGCTATATATATGGACTAGGTAGGGTTTGGGTTGGATCTTGAGGGATCTTGTGAAACTATTACTTTCTTTGTATTTGGTCGTAACTAGGAAGGTCTTACAGCCTGACACATTGCATGTAATCAATTGTTTTATGAATAAAGAGTTGTGTTTGGTATCAAATATTATATCTTGTGTTGTCTTTCAATTTTCTGGTTATTTTCTAGGGGCTAACACATATCCTTTGGGGATTCTCTTTCCTTGTACTGCATTATATAGTATGAGAGTGAAGATTTTCTTCAGCATGTAGATATACCATGAAAGTTGAGGTAGTTTGCACCATGACTTGGCGTGACGATCATCAAAGTGAGGATTTTCTTGATTTGGTGGATTTTTTGCAAAAGGTTTTATAAGATCTTGGAAGATGACACCAAGAATATTGGACCCTAGGGTGATTAAAGACCTCTTTGATGCCATGGAAGCAATGATTTTAGAGAAAGTCAAAATAGATTTCAGATTTGAGATGGAGTTAATGAAGAATGAGATCATGAGGGATATTGTTGGTGTACCTTAGCATGTGGGTACTGAAGATAGTTTTGAGGAAGTTATTGAAGACTTTGAGGTTACTGGATCAAGTGGTGAGGATATAACTAATCATGTGGGGAGACCTATGGGAGATAGGGTTGGTTGGTTTACTAGATCTAGATCTAAGTTGAAGTTAAAGCATAAAATTGAGGTTTCTAAATTCTTAGGTACTTTGAATCCTAAAGATTTGACTGATTGGATTGGTGAATTGGAAGACTTCTTTGATTTAGAGGATATTTGAGATCTTCTTAGAGTAATGTTGGCACAAACTAAGCTGAAAGAGTGTGCTTCTCTTTGGTGGAAAGAATTGCAAAGAGATAGAGAAGAGGAGGGTGAAATGAAGATGACTCATTGGAGATTGATGGTGACAAAAATGAAGGCTAAGTTAATTCTTGTTGATTATGAACTTGATTTTTTTAAGAGGTTGCAAAATCTAAAGTAGAAGGATATGTCTATGAAAGATTGCACCAAGGAGTTCTACAAGCTAACTATTCGGTCTGGACATAGAGAATTATCTAAGGAGAAGGTGGCTCAATACATTAATGGTTTGAGATTCAATATTCAAGATGAGGTTGGTATGGTGAAGATTGTTTTGGTTGAGGATACTTATTAGTATGCTCTGAAGGAAGAAGATAAGTTGAAGAGGAGAAATCAAGGAAGTTCTCGAGGGAAAGAGAAGCAAGATCACTCGACAAAGGATAAACCAAGTGTAGAAGATGATCCAAAACCTATTCAACCAAGGAAGAGGATGGCTAAGATTTATTTTAAAGGTAATTATTTTTGTTGTGGTGAAGGACATAGAGCTTATGCGTGTTCATAGAATGCTAGTGATAGGAAAGCTTCTCTATTGAATGAAGTTGACGCCCATGTTAATGAATCTAAGGAAGGAGAAAAAATATTGGCTCAACAAGTATTATTAGGTAAGAAGGCACTGGAACCTTTTCAAAGGAGTAATTTTTTTAGAATTCGTTATAATTCTAGTGGTAAAATATGTAATGTGATTGTGGATGATAGTAGTATTAATAACCTTGTTGCTGAGGTGATGGTTTAAAAACTTGGTTTTAAGAGAATGAGATGCCCTTTCCCTTATAGGATTGGCTGGTTACAAGATGATCATGCTTTGGAAGTGAGGGAGTAGTGTCTTGTTGATTTTAAAATTGGGCAGTATAAGGATCAAGTGTTGTGTGATATTTTGGACATGAGTAGCTATCACATATTGCTTGGTAGACCTTGGCAGTATGATTGCAAGGCTATGCATGATTGTGTCAAGAATGTGATTAGTATTGAGAAAGGTGACAAGAAGCATTCCCTGCTTCCTTTGCAGAATGAAGAACTTGGTAAAAGGAACCTGAGTATTGGTAGCCAAGTTGAGTTGAAGGATTTTGAGAGGGTTAGTGATCAACATGGAAAAAAAATCTATAGTGCATTGTGGATGGATGTGAAGAAGCAAAAATGGAACAAGAAAAAGGGTGTGCAAGTTGAAGACTTGGAGGACATGTATGTGTAGAACCAATTTGAGTTTTATGTGCTAAATCCCATAATATGTTCTTCTAGCTATTGAGAACATCTTTTCACACCTGGGGTGTCTGATGTAGAAGCATCCTAGGGTAGTTTGTAATCCTACATGTTGGAGGGATTTTGGCTTTGGAGTTGGGGACTTGATCACCAAAGGAGTGGTGCTCAGTCATTGCTAGTTGTAGTGTTCACTAAGGTGCTCAGTCACTAAAGGAGCTTAGTATATACTATTTCTCAACATATACAATTTCTCAAGATGTACTATGTTGCTTAGTAATGCTCATAGGAGCTCGCCAGTGCTAGGTTTGTGGTTGTTGTCGCTCAATAGTATGGCTTGCGGGATGGAGTTCTCATGGATTTTCTTGGATGACATGGTGCATTTATTATGTGAGGATTGAGATTGTGATGTAAGAATGATCATGGGAGTTTGTGTGGACCTATTTGGGTCTTCGTTAATTTTTATATATGTATTTAATGGGTGCTGTAAGCCTTTTAAGGAATTTGGTATTTATTATCTGCAGTAGGCTAACTTGTGGCTCAACATGTATTTAATGTAAGGAGGTAAAAGCACAAACCTTTGTCACATTTTATAAAGAAAAAGGACCCCAAAATGTTCAACTGAAACAACATAAAAATGGTAATTGTGCTTAGAATATGAAGATGATGTAAACTAATGAAATGTTCAAAATTGGATGAATTTTATGCCTTTAATTTTTTTAATTTTTTTGAGTAAGAATTTATTCAGTTGTTTTAGTTTTGAAGTTTCTTTTTCAAATGTGAAAGATATAGGGTGTAGTTCCCATCAAACAAGTATATGCAAATCATCATTTTTGGTTTGATTTGAAAATATGTTATAGACATGTATAGCTAGGGAACAAAATAAATAAATATTGGTTTTTGATGTGTATTTTCTTTGCTATAAGTACTCGAGTTTGACCTTATCAAAAACCAATAGTTCTTACCTCTCGTCAAAACTTTCCTATCAAATCTATACCTTTTTGAAAAACAATTTACATATTCTTGAAGATGACTCTCTTATCTAGAGATAAATATAAATTAAAGATTTTTTGTATGTGATTTACTATATTTTTTTGAGTGAGCATATTCTCAAATGTTAAAATACCCACTTATAATATTTTTAAATTATAACGTATTATAACTAATCAAAATGATATGAAATTTAAATATTGATGATATTGATGTCGAGATCTATAAAATGGTTTTTTTTTGGGAAAAAGTTGAGTTTTGATAGAAAAATGAGATTTGACCAAAAGAGGTTTAGAGATCCTAAAAGGTGACATAGATCTATGCTTTTACCCAAGGGTTTATTTAATTTGTAACTTACTAGGCCAAATCGTGGCTTAGTTGATGTTGAGCTGTCATTTTGCACGATGCTTAATGGCAAGAATCCTTTTGAACTCCTCTCTTTAAAAGCTAATTTGGGATCAACTCTAAGGTTTTAAGTGATCTTGCGACCTACTGAAATCCACTTAGTTGATGATAAATGTGTTTGTTCATGAGGAGGCCTTTTCTGGTCCAACCAATTTAGATAAGATCTGTAACCTACTGCTTTGAAAGTAACCACAAAAGAGATACATTTTTGGTATTTTCTATTTTATAATGAATGTAAATCTATCAATGCAAATACATGATTTCCTAATTTAACCAAGTGTTAGAAAAGAAAATAATAGAGATAAGGTAATGAGAGATTAAAGAAAATAACTTGAATGGAAAATTCCTAATGGACATAAACAACGGTAACAACACATCTGTGAGTTAAATCATTGAAAAGATTGGGTAGGAAACCAATGAAAGTAGGAGCAACGCTTCCAAAAATCAATTGATGCAATTGTTAATGGAAATTTAGTAAAACCAAAAGATGTTTCACTTCTTATCGAATTGCAAGGACATAGGAAGTGCGCTCATGCAAGACAAGAAGCTATGTAGAAATAATAGGGTGATCTTTTCTCCAACTTGGTACATCAGCAAAATTTGTCAACATGCAAAAAACACTAGAACTAAAAGATTACATAATCAAATCAGCACAAAAAACTATTGGCTCCATTATTATCATGAATAAGAATCCACAAAAATAACATATTTTGGAAAGAATAACTACATTTAGAATGAGGACACCAATAGCATATATTATTGCATCAAAATAGCGGTCTGCAATACATGTTACATTCCTGAATTTATAAGAAATCATCTCATTAATTTGTGTTGAGAGTGAGAGATCTCTTCATGCAAATATATGCTTAAAACTAATAAAACAAATCTAATTGTGTACAAAATGACTCTCTAAATGGTGCTAAGTAGGACTCCACCATTGTTTATATCAACTAATGGGTGCATGAGCCTTTACATGTCTCAAAAGAAAGAAAGAAGCAATAGATAAGAAGAAGGAAGCTGTAAAAGGATCTAGGAGCCACTAGAAGCTTAGCCTTCTTTGAATGTTTCTAGGAGTTAAACTGGCATCATAATACATTTTTGGTGCGTGGAAAACTCCAAATTTGGAACTAGAAGTTGATTGTCGATGCACGTTTCACTTCTCCAAAATTTCCAGTGCACCTTTGGATTAGGTTGAAAAAATCCAAAATTTTCTTAAGTGTCAAAACTAAATTTCTAGCTTATGGCCAGAGAGATGTCTAGATGTTAGCTCTTGAATTTCTCTATAATCTCTAGCACTTGGGAAGCTTTTGGAAAATCTAAAGCCTCGTATTTATGCTTGACTATTTGCTGATAATTACTAATATCCATTTGAATTTTTGCAAAATTATCAACACTACGATTAAGTTTCAACAATACCTCTTTAGTCTTGACTGCTTGCCTAATATCTTCATCCGACAAAGCATTCTAAAAAGTTCTTCAAAATAGTTCAACCACTGCTTGCACTGACTTGAGCTTCTTCTTCGACTTATCTTAAAAAATCTCAAGGGAAATAACATCATAATACCTATCTGCATCCAAAATTTTCTCTTGAGACTGGCCTTTTAACTTCTAAATATCTTCATGACTTTCTTCCATGACCTTATTTCTGATAGCTTTCTTTTCAATCCAATCCTCAAGTTTATCAATCTCATCTATTGTATACACTTCCTTTAGTGTACAATACCTTTGACCTTTTATTGTTTGGAGTGCTTGAAGGTTTTTTCCCTAGGTATGTACCTCATCCATAAGCCCAAAATCTTGGTTTACTATAGATACCAGTTTCTATGAACTTGAGTGAACATTATGCAACAGGTTCAAATTAGCCTGTATTATCTCTACACCTTTTTGCTCAAAATTATCACGCCATTGCTGACATGTTCCCAAAAATGAATCAACTTGGACACTCCCATTTATCTCTCCTTTGTAGTGTTGCAACGAGATTAACCTCTGGGTGATCTTGATCCAATGGACCTACAAGTCCATGCAGATAGCCTCTTAGAAGCTCATTCTCTTTGGACAACTTTATCAATTCATTCTCATTTACATCTAAATGCCAAAACACCACCTTGAATCCCGTAGTGATAATTGATTTAGCCATGTCTACCGTGCAATTTCCTAATAGGAATTCTTTAATCTAATAGTTCTTAGGAGTCAAATCTTTGATCTCAGCATGTGGAGGAGGAATGGCTATGTGAGCAAGTAAGTCCTAATATTTATTCTTCATTATGAAGGTCAATTGTTGCGCATCACTTGTAGGTGGATCAAGTTTCTTGATGGATTCTACTAGTGCATCCATGCTCTCCTCTTCATTCAGGTTCAACTACTTTTGTCAAACCATAACCTCCCTCTTCAGCTAGGCTAGTGCAATGGCCATAGGAGACATGTATTTGGCTAATGAGGAGGTTTTCCCTATAGGCCCTTTTCCCTTATCCATCCTTTCTAGAGTCTTCTCCTTTAGAGAGATATTTATATTCAGTGTCCTTGTATCTGTAGTATCCAAAGTCCTCACCTCTGTATCCTGAGAAGTTTGCTGAGGTTGTTCAAGTATCTATCCTTCCTTTCATACTTCATTGGATGGCCTTTGTTCCAACTCTTCTTCATGTCATGCTCATTGTTCTTTGGTAATAAGAGGGAGAGGAGTAGCTGAGCCTTTGTCCAAAAATGAAAAATCCTAAAATGATGGTGAGGTACTTAGAGATCTTTTAGGATTAACCTCAGATAGAAATAACAGTTACATGCAAATAGAACCAATATTAGAAAATAATAGATCACACATTGGAGAACATAAGACACTAAGATTTAACGTGGTTCACCCAATCCTTAGGCTATGTCCACCAAAAACAAGTCCAATATTATTATGATCTAATGATTACAACCTAACTACAATTTGTAATCCCTTACAACTCAATATTGCTACAAGAACTAATTTTTGCATCACACATTTTGAAAATCCTTCATCCTAAGCCTTTTATACAAGCTTTTTTGCCACTTACAAAATTAGGGCTAAAATAATAGAAAAATATTAGTGGACACCTTTTACAATATAAGGGGGTGCTGCCACTTGACCCCATCTTGGGGGCGCTACGCCCAAACCCTCATAGAAATAATATGTGGAGAAAAATATGCCAAATAAACCTCTGAGTTTGATTAGGCTCCAAATCACAACAAGATCCTTGTGGTAGAGGTGGAATTTGGTTCCAACCCTCTCCCAAAGGTTGGTTTGTGGGTGTATCTCATATTTTATCACCCACCATTTCAATTCCTACCGGCATAAAGTCTAAATTATATATGTTGAATATATCTATTCCTTGCCCCTCTTGTTCATCCATCCACTATCGCTGCTCATCCTCTGAAGTTGTAACCTCAATAGGTTTCCTAGAAATAGATGGCAGTGTAATGATGGAGCTTCTCATTTTCTCTTCCTGGGAAGCCCTAGCCAAGTGTGTCCTTTGATTCAAAGGGAGGTTGTCTTCTTCATCTTCTTCATCTTCTTCATCCACCTTAGGGTTGGTTTCTAGGACTAGAGGAATAGTTATAACCTTTTTTTAATATCTTTTCTCTTCTAGTCCTTTTGATAGTAGGTCTTACCCTAGCTTTCTTAGTAGGTAAAGGAGATGCTTCTTCCTCTTGTGTAGGTGGTGACACCTCTTGTGCTTCCTGCACTAGTTCTTGTTCTTGTTTTGGTAGAGGCACTTGTAAAGTATCTCAAGCTTGAGCGACTTCTTCATTTTAAGACTCTTGATTCTCAAGTTCTTGAGCCACCTCTTGAGGTTGAGGTTCTTCAAATTCGAGCTTAGCTTGCTTTGATGAGTCTCTTTTTCTCTTAAAAACACTTAGAAGCAAGTCAAAAACACTTCATCACATGAAATCTTAAAGTCATGACCACGGTTTCATATGAGATCCTTTTGGCGGAGGTGGGTTTCTTTCCATTAGAAGCCGTCGCATTGGTCCAGATGCTAAGCTATTTAAAGAAAACCCAAGGTCTAGAAACACATTGTTGGCCCAAGTTGGTCATAGAAGAAAAACTTTTGAGGTGGAAAACCACATGGATGAAGCAAAATGACAAATTGATGCGAAAATGGGATATCAACATCCAAACTTTCTCGGATAACATTAAAGAAATAAAGAAGTTTGTTAATGAAAAATTTTGCAATATTCTGTGGACAAGACACATAGGGTGAAAAAAATCTTATTACATTAAAGAATTTAATCCCACTTCCAGTCATGATGAAAAGGCCTATATAAGAGCACCTATTAACTGGAAGGAAAAAATGTTGATGGCAAAACTTAGAACTAGTTCACATTAGCTGCGATGTGAAACTGGTAGATGGCAAGTTCCAAAGGAAGAGTGGGCAGACAGAACATGTTTATTCTGTAATATGGGAATAGTTGAGACAGAGAAACACTTTTTCAAGGAGTGCCTAGCTTACAATGACATCAGATCTAGTTATGAAAACATACTGCAGAACAAGGACTTCAACTATTTATTCAAGGAAGATCAAGTGAAGAGAATAACGGATTTGATTATCAAACTTCAGAGAAGGAGAGACAAGTTAACCAAAACTTTGCAACTGAATAGTTTTCGCTCCTGACTCAGGAGGGTGATTGCATGGGTCCCATAGACTAATTTAGTCTCATTGATGTCATTAAAATCTATCATATCATCATATCATATCTTATTTTTCCCTTTGTCCACCCTGAAGTACCCAACATCCCTGTCATGTTTAGATAGCATTTCCAACCTTACTGAAGATGGGGTAGGGAATGTTGGCATTGTAACTTTTGTACCTTTACCCTTTACTGGGTGTGCTGTGGCTTGGAAGGTGATAGTCTGTGGAATTGGGTAAAGGGTAAAAGGCTTCTTAATCTAGTCCATTGTCAATAGAACTATATGCATAGACTTGTGATTTATATTTGCATTTTCATCCTTGTCGATCTCTGCATTCATGATTGGTTTATCAAATATCTTATCATGGTTGTACAAGGGATCTAAGACATCTTGAGTATCTTATTGGACAACCTTCAATGGGACCATTATTTTCAAGGCACTTCCTACTAGATATAGAGTCATCCTACAATAATCCCTTATTCAGATATCATAGTCATCTATTGCATTTATCCAATGATCTTCTATTGTATCTTCATGAACAAATTTCTTTCCTGTCAGATGTTGTACTCTGCCAATATTATCAAAATAAGGGCGAGGGGAGTTGTAATCCTCCAAGGAATATTGATACCATTCTACATCAAAGGTCATGATATCCTGCTTTTGTTTTACTTCAAAAGGACTTATGGTAATGGGCCATACCCATGTCTTCTTATGTTATTTCCTCACTCTGTCATATGAAAATGTGAGCTATCTTGCAATATCTAACAAGATGAGCCTATCTAATGGATATCTCTAGAGTTTCTTCAGATTCACAGTTGTACCAACTACCCTTAGGTAAGTGAATGTCTTCAACTAGATGTAGTAGGCATTGCTTTCTAAAATCCTTGTTACTACCTCTACTCACATCCTTTTGGCATAATCACCCTTGATGAATCAGATGATTGCAAAAATGAAGGCATCATTTACTATCTGATATTCCTTTCTCTGATATGAGAGTTTCTTCATTACCATTTGGGGGCATACCACATAAGGCCATGCAATAACATCCTGCATGCTTCCCCTCTTGAAAAGTCCTAGATAGCCAGTTGTCCTTGTTGCTAGTAAATACACCAAGTATGATGTCATGTAAAAATTGGGGTCGACTTTGACTCCTACCAGTAGCTCATCTAAGTTTTCACTTAGTATTGTGGCCCAATCAATTGGCAATTTGGTTGTTCTAATGGTCCCTATGAAATGTACCATCCAAATGCTAAGATGCCTAGCTGTCGGTAGACCCATGAATCTACTTAGAAGTACAATGAAGTATCTAATGTTTTCCTTTATATATCCTCTGATCATATCTACCTTTTCTACTCTTCGTCCCAAGGGTGTCCTATCAATAAAAAATGATAACTGTATGATCTCTGTAGCCTTCTTTTAATTATCCCTATACCATATTTCTACTTGATGATAGGTTATCTTCACATATTGATCGAATCTTAGGATAAGGTACACCTATCAATATGTAATGATAGGTTACTTTGTGTTTTGTGTTAAGGGTCAAAAAATGGTGCTCACATGTGCACCATTAGCTTAGGTTTCTTAGTTTGTGTGAGAAAGGTGTACACCTTGGGGAGATACACACATGTGCACCTTTATGTTTTGCCTTAGGTAAATTTTTAGGTTAGTTTTTAGTGCTTAAGGTTTTGTTGAATAAAGTTGTGCACATGCACATCTTAGACAGGTGCACAGGTACACACCTTTATGTGTCTAACTTGTGCTTTCTATGTAGGCTAGCAGAGATTAGTGCACCTTTGAAGGTGCAAATGTGTGCTTCATAGAAGTTGAATGAAGAAGATTGAAGGAATGGAAGGCGATTCTAGGATTTTATAGCTTGGGATGGTGCACACCTTTTGGAGGTGTGCACTTGCACATGTGCACATTAGTGCATCTAGCACACTTGTGCACCTTGGATAGGTGCACGTGTACGCTGGGTGCTCTAGTGCATACCATGGCATAGAAAAATCACTTTTCCTCCAAAATTCTCAGTTTCTAAGATCTTTTTTTTTTTTTTTCCAGATAGGACTAGGGCTTGAATCAGACTCTAGGTAGAGTCTCAAAAATGACCCAGGCCCCATACTAGGGGTCTAGGGAAAAAAAATACTAGGGGGTCCCCATTTCTAGGAGAAATGGGGCATGAATTGTGAAACCACAAAAAATAGCCCCAACAAAAGGGAAGAAATGACAAAGGCATTGCTTCATCAACAAGAATTCTTCAAACATGTGTTGAATACCAACTAAATCCTGAACACTTCAAGCATATTTTGAGTTACTTCATAGTCAAAACTTTAGAATCTTGACTCTTCAAGCTCAGTGTGTGTTCAATGTATTCATTTCCTTTGATGTTTCAGATGCAGTTGACCATAAGCTTCTAGCAACTTGGACAAAATCTTTTATCCCATAGGTGCATTAATTAAGAATTCTCGTAAAACATGTTTATCAATTACTTATTTGACCAGATGACAATTTTTTTTTTTGAGGGCTCTTTATGGGTTATCAGTTTTACATTTGAGGTCTTGGGTAATCTTCTAAATTTTTCTTCACATAGGTCACATGTTTCCATTTGATTCTTTGATGAAACAACTTGTATAGATGCTAGATAGCCATTTTGGATTGTTTATCCCTAATGTTAGATTACCTTTCTCAGACCAATTGGAACCTTTCATGCCTAACGCCACCTATTTTTAAGTTTTTTCTATATACCATGACCTCACTTAGACTGTGCAATCAAGGCATTGGTGTCATTTTTTTGATTCTTTCTTTAGTTGATAACCTCTATTTTCCACTTTTAATAACTTTATGGAAACTCTCATGCCAAATACTAACCTTAACAATTCCTTGAAAAGACCTTCTATTTGAACTAGTAGGCTTCACACATCCCTTTTTTCCATCAAATTTGATTTGAAAACTTCAAGATATTCAATCTTTTAAATTTGCAAAGAGTTGAGAACCGTTGATCTATAATTTTGATTTCAAGACTGAAAGTCCTCTATTACTGTGAGTAACATCTGTTCTTTGGTTGGTATAAGAAACAAAATCATTTGAATGCTTTGAAAAAGAAATACCTCTTCTAAAAAGTCAAAACCAAGAAAACTACTTTATGAAATGTGTGAAGCTAAAATATTGATTGCACCTAACCCCATGACTAATACAACTTTGAAAGAAAACACACAACCGAAATTAAACACACAATTGAAAGAAAACACACTTGTAGATTTTTGTTGTTGTTGCTTTTAGGCCTCAAAGTAATGTTTTAGGTTTTTCCCATTGACTAAAAATGGAACCAAGTCCCCTTGTAAGGAACTTAGCCCAAAAGTATTTTCTCCCAAAATTTTTGCAATTTGATAAGGGCCAATCCACAAGTATTGAAACTTAGTGTGGCTGCCCAACTTTTCTTTTGCCGTATCCTATTGAAGAACAAGGTCATATATTCTAAAAGATTTTATTATGGCCCACTTGTAAAACCACCTTTTAATGATAGCCTAATGTTTTTCCATATGCTCTAAAGCAGTTGTCCATTTCTCATCCATCTCTAAGAGATTCATTAGTTTGATCTGAACCCTGTCAGCATCTTCAGTGTAGCCACTCGTGAATTTGAAAACAAAATTTTTGAGGTTAAGTGGGAATACTGGCTCTTGTCCATAGAGAAGAAAATATGAGGATGTTCCCAAAGCATTCTTGACCCTAACTCGGTCTGTCCATAATGCATATTTGATTTGAGTATGCCAGTCTTTAGGGTTTTCTTTCAATAAGCATCTTATCACCATGATCAAGTTCTTATTTGTAGATTCAACCACACCATTTCCTTGTGGATAGTAATTTGAAGATAACTTGATTATAACCTGATTATCCAACACCCATGTAGTAAGGAATATTGATGCAATGGCTGATCCATTATCGCAAACTAGAAAGAATGACATCCCAAATCTGATAACAATGTGTTCTTCCAAGAACTTTGTAACCACCTTTGCCATGCAATTTCTAAAAGTCTCAGCTTCAGTCCAACATGTGTAATAATCTGTAGCTATGAGAATGAATATATGTCCTATTGATGATGATGGGTTTATTGGACTAATTGATGATGATGACTGGTTGTGATGGCATCACTAGATGTCTTTCTCTGTTAGCACTAGTCTGAAAAATGTGACAAGTATGCACATGTTCAAAAGTATCTTTTGATATTATAGGCCAAAAATAGCCTGATCTTAAAATCATATGGTCCATAGCTTCCACTGATCCATGTCCTATGCCATACTTGTCATGAAACTACTCCAAAACCTCTTTTACTTCTTCTTGTCCCAAACACTTTAGGTAGATTCCTTCCTACTTCCTTTTATATAGTTTCCTATTTTATAGCATGTAATATTCACACTTCATCTTGAGACCTCTGTGTTGAGAACTATTCATCTTGTTGGTGTAGATAAGTATTTACTATTTACACTTTACTTAAGTTTACTTAGGTTGATGCATTATTTTATTATTTATTAGTTAGTCACCTAGGAGTATGCGTACTCTTGTGAGTTGTCATGTTGACAACACAAGAGTTAGCACTCTATTTATGCACATGGTATCTACAACATAGGAGTTAGCACTTTATTTGAGCACATGGTGTCTACAACATCTCTACACGTGAGTCACCTTATCATACTTATCCTCTTATTAATGCACATATATTCATGCATAATGGAGGATGTGTGCTTAGTCGTCATGCTTATCTCTTAGTTATTTCTAGAACCATTCTAGATGCATCTTAGAGGCCTTTATATATAGGTACTCCTAGTGTGTATGTACATTCTTTGAGATAATTGATTCTCATATTGATCATACCTTTTTGGTCTATTGTTGTGCTTGTGCTTGAGTGCCTTGATCTTGGGTGATTTTTCCCTAAGTCAAATTCTTACATAGTATCAGAGCTATACCAAATTCATACATGGTATCAGAGCTCTTGGGGAATTTATCTTCCCATAGCCATTTAAGACCATCTTCTTGCTTCAACACCTCGACCCAAATTCAGACTATCATAGTCATTGGGAGCATCTAGAGCCAAAGCGGACCTCACCGTTACATCCAGAATGTCGATTCAGTAAAATTTGACTATAATTTCACCTACCCTAGGCCATAGTCAAATTTGAGGCAAATTTTTTTTTGCAAACTGGCACCCAAAGGCTTGATTTGCAAATTCGGTATGATCATTTCAAATTTGTAAATTTAATTTTTAGATTTGCATTTTTTTCATCTACATCTTTGCAAATTTTTCCGGAGTTGCATTACTTTTTGAAATTTTTTTGGCCATCAGGCCAGTATAAGAGATTTTTTGTAGGTGAAGATTGGAGCCTACTTGTGCAAATCAAATATTTGCATTATATTCAGAAGGTCAAAAAATCCCCAAATTAGATTTTGTTTCATCCAAATCAGATATCTGAGGCCAAATCTAGAGCCATTTAATTTTTGGAGTTGCAACGATGGTGATTCAGGAAAAATAATTACAATATGATTTTCAAACAACAATATATCCTCACATGGACTCCTTTTTTTGAGCAATTGTTGTTGTTGTTTTGGGGTAGAATTTCATGATCTACACATTGGTGTAGGTTGTTTGAGATCTCTATTCTTGAATTTTACTACAAATTGCAAATCCTAATTTTTGCCACTTCAAATGCTTAGTACAGGCTCATCTAGACACATAATAAAGTTTCATTTTTTTAATAATTGTATAACTTTTTGTCTACTTTCCAAATCTACAATCAAGTTATAGGCTTCTGTGGACAGAAATATTACTTTAAAAAATAGGCCCTAAATTAGTGCCAAATCATTCATTAGGGGTGGTTTATTTGATTCTCTTTAGCATTTTGGGGGTATATTGATTAGTACATCATGGATGAGGAAGATTTAATTACCTTGACACCACAAAACTATTAGCAAGGGACTCAATTGGTTCTCACTTATCCTAGTTAGCATAATGCATTGCCATATGTGAAAGGACTTTCATACCATGATGACACAAGTTCCATCATTTTTCATGCACTCTTTCGCTATATGGATATGGAGGTTATGGATTCAATTGATGACATGAAGTCAAATGATCTATATGATATTTGGATCTATTTTTGGGAGCTGTATGGAGACCCACACATTCCTCCATTCCAAAAAGATCTCTTACCTCTAGTTGTAGCTGCATCCTCTCCAGATGAGATCACACCTCTAAATGATCCTATTGCTTCTGTTGATCTAGTTCCAACCACAAATGATTTGAATTTAGTACAATAGGAAATTCCATGTCTTCCAACTTTAGCTTCATGAGATGACTTCCTTCCAACCATTGCAACGTTGTTCATGGAGTCTCACATTGAAGATGTGGGAGACATCATCAATGATATTCATCTTCTCTTTGTTGAGGCAAAAAATTCATCCATTTCCATAGTGATCGATTCATGTACTTTAGTACAATAGGGTACACTTTGTCTTCTAGTTCTAGCATCAGTGGATTACATCTTTGTTGGAATTCACAAGTGGGAAATATACTTCTGAGAGGGGGGTGAATCAGAAGTACAAAGCTTAACCAATAAAACTTTAAACTTAAATCAATACATACATGAAACATATCTAAATAACATGGAAGTAAAAGAATGCATGAAAATAGATGACATAATATTTGATCACCCAAAAATCCTCCAAAATGAGAAGGTAAAACTGGGGTGGGGATGACACCCACAACTTATCACTACAACAATAGTGTAACTTGTTAAGGTTACAATGTTTGACCATCAGCAATGGTCTACCCTATGAGAGGCCTGCTCTATTAAAGGCTCTAACATCTTGTTAAAAGTGTACCTGTCTAAAGGATTTACAAAAAATTCACTTGAAATGTCACCTTGTTAAAGGATTTATACAATGGTTGTTAAACCAACCTAATTCCATAGGATTTTCATTCTTCTAATACAATTGTTAGAGAGTATAGTAGAATGTGTTGACCTGATCACTTATGATCTACAATTGCTGATTTCACATCACTATTCAATCCATTCTGATCTAATCCATTCTAATTTGATGTGATGCTCTATAAAGTGCTCTTACTTTGTTATGTTTACTGATCTTACAATTCATCTATTTTTCTAAGTCACCTTGAATGTCCTCTTAATGCTTCACCCTCTTATCCTTTTGTTCTTCACTTTTTTTCACTCAATTCTCCTTTCTTCACTACTCTTGAATTATGGGGCTTCATCCTTCTTAAAAGGTTTTCTTGACTTATGGTTAGGTATGAATCTACGGTTGAGATTCATCCTTCTTTCCTCTTTAAATTTTCACTTTTCTGATTGGTTGCATGTTTTTTACATAGGAAATCAAATAGATTTGATCTTATCTCTAAGATTTGAGATCTATCCATTAGCTATAATGCAACATGATTTACATTTGAGTTTGTGAAGGCATAAACTCTCATGTCAATAGTGTGTCACTCAACACTTGTTGATTACTGATGCTCGACACTAACTAAAATTCTGTCTTGCTCAACATCTGTTGTTTACTTGGCACACATACTTGCTTGACACTATCTATTTTCTCAACACTTGAATGAGTGGGCACTTACTATCTTTCTGACTTGACACCTATTGCAACTTGTCACTTATATAGATATTATACTTGGCATATATTGCTAGCTTGGCATGAACTTAGCAAATAGCTAAGTGTGTTGACACTCAATTGTCAAAACCATTCTGAGATCAACAATCTCCCCCTTTGACATGAGTGTCAAAAACACTTAACTATACATGATGTATTTGAATCCCTTAAGAATAATACAACTATTGTTTGACATATATGCAAAACTTCAAAATTTGTTCAAAATTTTGTGAAGAACTATATACCTTAAAATTTGTAACCCCCCTTGTGTTCATGTGCCTTTATTGTATCCAAAATTTCTCATAGTGGATTTGTCTCATGTTGATTTTGATACTCTTTATCTGATACTGTGTGCTTTTTACTATTTACTCTTCCTTTATCTGCCCTTTGCTCTATTTTTCTCTATTTGTTCTTGACTACCCCTTTCACATGTCTCCCCCTTGTAGTTGAAGTTTCCTTCTGGCCTTATCCATTTTATTTTATCCCTTTGATTTCTCCCCCTTTTTTGACACTTATGCCAAAGGATCTATACTCTAACTGAGTATTTGGCCAAGAAGGATCTATTCACTTCCATTACAATTCTTAGAGTAGCATCTCGGTTCTATAATATAACTTTTAGGGATTTAATCTAGATGCCTATTTCTGCTGCAAGGTGAACTAAACCATCTAATGTAGAATGATTTGGATCTTTATTTAACACATTTTTTACGTAGGATAGTTCCTATTGCAAAATATCCATGTGAGGGGTTATGGTAGATTGGATCTAAACTAATTTGGCCTTGATGTTTGCTTCATCTATTATCAATACAGCTAGTTCCTTTTGAGTGTGAAGAATCATGTGAAAATGCTTCTCACTTTGAGTTGGATCTCTTGGCAATTGCATGCCACATATCTCTAAGTCCCTTTCCAAGCTCATTATTCTTTGGCTAGTTTCTTGTGTGAAAATGGAAGGATCACATAGTTTTGTGTATAATTCTTCGCCTTTTTTACTCAATTCTCCTTTCTTTACTACTCTTGAACTATGGGGCTTCATCCTCCTTAAAAGGTTTTCATGACTTAGGGTTAGATATGAATCTACGGTTGAGATTTATCCTTCTTTCCTTTTGAGCTTTTCACTTTTCTGATTGGTTGCATGTTGTTTACATAGGAAATCAAATAGATTTAATCTTATCTCTAAGCTTCGAGATCTATCCATTAGCTATCATGCAACATGATTTACATCTAAGTTTATGAAGGCACAAACTCTCATGTCAATACTATGTCACTCGACACTTGCTGATTACTGATGCTCGACACTAACTAAAATTCTATCTTGCTTGGCACCTATTGTTTACTTGGCACACATACTTTCTTGACACTGTCTGTTTGCTTAGCACTTGAATGAATCGACACTTACTATCTTTCTGACTTAGCACCTATTGCAACTCAACACTTATATAGATATTATACTTGACATATATTGCTAGCTCGACATAAACATAGTAAATAGCTTAAGTGTGTTGACACTTAATTGTCAAAATCATTTTGAGATCAACAATCTCCCCCTTTGACATGAGTGTCAAAAACACTTAACTATACATGATGTATCTAAATCCCTTAAGTATAATACAACTATTGTTCAACATATATGGAAAAATTCAAAATTTGTTCAAAATTTTGTGAAGAACTATATACCTCAAAATTTGTAACTCTCCCTAAGTTGATGTGCCTTTACTATATCCAAAATTTCTCATAGTGGATTTGTCTCATGCTAATTCTGATACTCTGTGCCTTTTGCTATTCACTCTTCCTTTATCTGCCCTTTTCTCTATTTTTCTCTATTTGTTCTTGACTTCCCCTTTCACATGTCTCCCCCTTGTAGTTGAAGTTTCCTTCTGGCCTTATCCATTTCATTTTATCCCTTTGATTTCTCCCCCTTTACAATTTCTCCTCCCCTTTTTTGACACTTATGTCAAAGGGTCTATACTCTAATTAAGTATTTGGCCAAGAAAGATCTTTTCACTTCCATTACAATTCTCAAATTAGCATCCCATTTTTGTAATGTAACTTTTAGGGATTTTATATGGATGGCTATTTCTGCTACAAGGTGAACTAAGCCATCTAATGTAGAACAATCTGGATCTTTCTTTAACACATTTTCTATGTAGGATAGTTCCTTTTACAAAATCTCCATGTGAGGGGTTATGGCAGATTGGATCTAAACTAATTTGGCCTTGATGTTTGCCTCATCTACTGTCAATACAACTAGTTCCTTTTGAGTGTGAAGCATTGTGTGAAAATTCTTCTCACTTTGAGATGGATCTCTTGGCAATTGCATGCCATATATCTTTAAGTCCCTTTATAAGCTCATTATTCTCTAGCTAGTTTCTTGTGTGAAAATGGAAGGATCACACAATTTTGTGTACAATTCTTCGCTCTTTTTTACTCAATTCTTCTTTCTTCACTACTCTTGAACTATGGGGCTTCATCCTCCTTAAAAGGTTTTCATGAGTTAGGGTTAGGTATGAATCTACAGCTAAGGTTTATCCTTCTTGCCTCTTTAGCTTTTCACTTTTCTGATTGGTTGCATGTTGTTTACATAGGAAATTAAATAGATTCAATCTTATCTCTAAGCTTCGAGATATATCAATTAGTTGTCATGCAACATGATTTACATATGAGTTTGTGAAGGCACAAACTCTCATGTCAATACTATGTCACTTGACACTTGCTAATTACTAATGCTCAACACTAACTAAAATTCTATATTTCTTGGCACTTGTTTACTCAACACACATACTTGCTCGGCATTGTCTATTTTCCTAGCACCTGAATGGCTTTGCACTTACTATCTTTCTAACTTAGCACCTATTGCAACTCAACACTTATATAAATATTATACTTGACATATATTGATAGCTTAGCATGAACTTAGTAAATAGCTTAAGTATGTTGACACTCAATTGTCAAAACCATTCTAAGATCAACATTCTTGATAGATATTTTAGGTTTGTTTATGGAGTCACACATAGAAAATTTGGGAGAGAAAATTGATAATATACATCTTCTATTTAATGAAGAAGATCCTTCTTCAATTTTTGCGAGGGCTCACTCTGACCCTCATGTCTATTCTCTACATGATCAGTCTTCATAGGTTGATGTGATTGTGGATCCTTATGTATAGTAGTTGCAAGAGGTCTCTTTATCAATTGAGGAGAAACTTTGTTCTTTGGAACATGTTCTACATTAATCCTTGCTATATCTGCACTTCTTTTGAGTAGTATTGGAAGGAACAACCTTTAGTATTGACACAGGGATAGTTGAGAAGGTTTTAGAGACACCCTTTATCATCAAGATTCTTTCTACACATAGGGAAAGCATCTCACCTGTACCTCTTCCATTATTTTTCCAAAGGGGAGGAACATTATTCAGTGGTCATGGATCAACTTCTACATTGAAGAATTTCTCACTGATTGCCACACTACATTTGGGGGGGTGGGGGGTTGGGGTTTTGTCCTTCTCATTCTTCTCTTTTGTACCTAACATGACCTAGTACCTAGGACCCATTATGCATTTTATCCTTTCTTTCATAAACTTAAGTGCATTCCCCTAAGTTGCACTTAAGGGAGGGTGTTGGTGTAAATAAGTATTTACTATTTACACTTTACTTAAGCTTACTTAGGTTAATGCATTATTTTATTATTTATTAGTTAGTCACCTAGGAATATGTGTACTCTTGTGAGTTGTCATGTTGACAACACAAGAGTTAGCACTCTATTTATGCATATGGTATCTACAACATAGGAGTTAGCACTTTATTTGAGCACATGGTGTCTACAACATCTCTACACGTGAGACACCTTATCATACTTATCCTCTTATTAATGCACATATATTCATGCACAATGGAGGACGTGTGCTTAGTTTTCATGCTTATCTCCTAGTTATTTCTAGAACCATTCTAGATGCATTTTAGAGGCCTTTACATATAGGCACTCCTAGTGTGTGTGTTAGAAGTAGATAATACTAAGAGGGTAGGGGGGGGGGGGTGAATGAGTATTTTAAATCCTTTTAGCAATAACCAAATATTATTAATCACTTTATGATGTGCATAAGAAAATAAACCAATAATGCTAAACAATGTAAACAACCATACACAAAGAAAGATCATAACACCATATTTTGTTAACTAGGGAAACCCTAGCCAAGAGAAAACCCCAATGGGATGAAACCCACTAGATGATTTACTATATATAAGAATCTACTTAAGGATATTGACCTTGTTAGGAGTCTATAAAGCATGTATAGTGTCTCAAGTCCTTGTTAGGAGACTTAGGCCTTGTTAGAAGCCTCAACCATATTAGTAGTTGCTTCAACCCTGTTAGGAGTTGGTGGATCATATACAAAAGTGTGCAAGAAGAGCCCACTTCCCTAACATGCAACTATATAATAAGTTCTTCAAGAAATAAGTATACATACAATATTGACTTGTTTGCTGTACTTTGCAAACCTTTTGATTGATGATTCTTCACACAATAGCAACTGCACACATATCAATCTGCATCAAAACTTAGCATCACATATCAAAGTGTCACATTCACTTGTTACTCTCATTTCACAAGATCATATCAACTTCACATCATTGAATCATCATTCATTTTCACTTTCACAACTAATAATTCACACTCTAACTTCACAAATAAAATACATTACTTATATGGAAAATATTAGTGATTTCTTCCTTAGTTAGCTCATATAACATCACTAGAGTCAGCTCAATAAGAAGATATAACTTAAAACAATAAATCAAATTGTTAACCATATTCTGCTGATATGCTCTGTTCTACACTATGTCAGTACTGCATCACTATTTTCATCATAACTCGAGTTTGATTGACTGTACGGACATGTGCACTGGTATATGCCATCCTTATGATTTCATGCATTAGGTCAACTATGCAAGAGAATATTCCAAGGGAATTTTTTGTTATCATCAAAACTGTTCTGCTGTTGTAACACTATCTAATACTTAGACAATTTTCTTTTGTAATTGAATGGGGTTAATTTGCAAAACAAATATGTTGCCATAAATGGAAACCATAACTTGCCTTAGCAGATTGATTGGACATATTTAAAACAATCTCTCCCTTTGATATTGATGGAAACATTTTCGGAAAATTGGCTAAGTCCCAAAACATGCAGTCATGCCAAACAAAACAAGTAGTCATAACATAAAGCATAAAAGACATTTATATTCATGTTGTGATAGATTACATTTCCTATCAATTCCTATTACAACTTATTGCTCCCCCTTACATACATAATACAATTTACAATTTTCCATACTTCTTCCCCTTTGACATCAATGACAAAGGTAGCAAAAACTGTCAAAATTTGGTAAGTGCATATCAAAATTTGGAAATTTTTTTGCTGAAATTTATCTTTAACTGCTCAAACTATTTCTTCTAGCTATCCTTAAGTGCATTAGATACACTGATAAGTGCACATAGAGAATATGTTGCCAATTCTACTGCATTCAAGTCTATAGCCACAAACTTTTCATATGAAGATTTTGCAGATAAGCACTCTTTCAATTGGTTTTCCAGTAATGTTATCTAAGGGAATAAATGTGCTCTCAAAATAGTGAACCTTTTTAGGATTTTCTCCTTCTCCTCTTGTATTTCCCTTATATTATCATGAAGTATCTGTACTATAGGTTCAATGGTGTCCATTTGCTGATTCATCATCAAAAAGTTGTTGGTGATTATCTAAAGCTCAGTCACTTTGTCCTTGATTTGATCATCATGTACTTTTAAATGAGTGTATGCTAAGTTACACTTAGCATATGCTTGTTTTCCTTCTTTTAAGCATTTCCTTAGTGCTTTAATGCAAGTGTTTAGAGTTTCTATGTCATTTTTTATGTTGGCCTAATTTTTCACTATTCAAAATTTTTGCATATTACAATGAAAATTCAGCTGCTTATTCAAAATTAGGGTTGTGTTTCAAGATTTGTTTTCCCTAAATGAAAAACCCTTAATTTCATGTTACCTTAATGTTTCTTGTGCTCCATATTTCCAAGGGTAGGGTTTCATTTGTTTGAATTAAAAAATGTGCAGGAAGTTTTAGTCTTTTTAAAATATTTTATTTTATGAGTATATCTGTTCAAATTCCTTTCCCGACCATTTTACCCGAGTCACCTTTGTTCTAACCATGGTTATTTTCTTAAGTATTGGTGAAACATCTTAATTGTGGTGGTTTATTTGGGCCAACTGTTGATCTCTCCAAGATCAATAGTAGGCACATGCCTAAAAGATGAAAATGCTCAAGGTTTAAGGAATGCGGGCAAGCACCTTCATGCCACGTAGCACTTGGTGATGTTGAGATTTCAAAATGCACTGCAAAGACGGGAGAATGTTAGAACATGTCAAAATTTTTGCAAAATTGTCAAAAAACATGCAACTTTCCAGCCATATCATTGGTCAAATCATACAGTGGGTTCACTTTTGGGCATCACATCTGTACGGCGTTAATCTTTGGAAGATTGATGGTGTGCACTTTACTGCTTGATGAAGGTGCAAAGTTTTTAACTAATGTAGGCAAGCGCCCTAGTGACACCTATCCATGATGATGTCAAGGAGGATATTCATGCAATTCAAAGGGCCCGAGTTCTATACACTATTGATCTCTCCAAGATCAATAGGCAGTGCATGCTTGCATTTTCAAGATGCTCGACAGATAAATATTGTGGGTATGCACCCTCACGACACATGGCATGGTGTGACATCATGGGCCCACCTTTCTCAAAAGATAATAATAGCTTGCCTTCTATGTGAGATGGAATGTAGAGAAAGTATTTCATTGGTCCATCCAAGCTGACTAGATATTACAATCATGCAAGATTTTTAATCATCAGATCAAGCATGGACCAAAGGTACTCACTAACTTGCTATTGCAAGATGCTCGAAAGTTACACATAGCAAGGTAGAGACCTGATGAAACGTGTCCCCAGTCATTAGTAGGCCTAGTTTTAAACACCAACTTTAGGGGAAATGTGATTTAGCCTAGTTTTCATCGTTGATCTTTCAAAGATCAACGATTGGCATAATCCCACATTAGGAAAGTGCTTGTTGGATAAGGAATGCGAGGATGCGCTAGCTTGACATGTGGCAAAGATGATGTCAAGCACCACTTTCTCAGACTTTAATATGGGACCCGCTTGTGTGGGAGTTGTTAGGAGGCATAGATTCACATGGAGCTTTTCTATTGGTCAGAATGGTTGATTGGGCACTATTCATTTCAAATTTGGTATGATCATTGATTTTTTTTTGATCAACGATTGCTACTTACCCGTAATTTCAAAGTGCAAGAAATTTAAGGAATTCGGGTAAGCGATAATGCAACACATGGCCCCACTCCTAAGGACATAAAGCTTATTTATTTTTTGAATTAAAGCTATCTGATCCGATGAAATTGACGGATGAGATTTGAAATTCTGATGCAATTTGGAGGTAACAGTTATTGAGAGTTAAATATGGCACAGAGCTTGTTCTTGTGATTTCAATGCTCAAATATAATCTGTGATCTCGAAATTGTTTGAACTATAGAATTGCAAGAAATTAATAGAGCATAAAGAAGTTTTAGAGCCAGAGCACAAAGATTTTATCCAGCGATTAGGAGAATTGCAGTGGGAATTATACAGAGAAGAGGTACAAATTTAATGTTGCAGATGAAATTGCAATTAGATTTAGATATTTTTCATCTAATTTTTGACTTCTCCAAAAAATTAAAGGATGAATTAAATATTTTTGAAGGTGGTTGAAGTAATCAAGTGTTTTTGTCAATAGCACAAGTGATTTTCATGGCAAGGGGCAGATGTGACTAGTTGGATCAGATTTCAAGCTTCAACACTATTTATGAGGAATTCCTGATATTTCTCCATTAGATATTTTGCTACTTGTTTTAGTGGAGATATATCAAATATTTTGGCATCATTTATGGTTTTCAAGTGCAGGTAGATGAGGAAGTTTAGTTTTAGCAACTCCAGATTGAAGGCTCTTTTAATAGGACATATGTCAAGTTCAGATTAGAGACCCAAAAAGATTTTCTCTCCTATATATCTTCCTTTTTTACTTGTTGTAATGGTTCCAATTTTTTGAAGATTTTAGGAGCATTGTGAGACTAGGCTAGTTCCAATTTCCTGAGTTTTTTCAGAGTTGTGATACCATTTTCTCAGTGTTATTTTGGTATGAACAACATATTGTATCTCTTTTGAAGCATTGTCATATTACACAATCATTCTTTGTGTATTTTCTAAGTTTTGATCTATAGCTGATATATTGGTTTCAATGAAATTAATGCAAGAGTTTCATTTTCCTTAGTTTCATTCTAATTCTCGTCTCCTTCTTCTGTTATTTGCAATCTTTTGTGTTTGAGAATGAAGAACTTAAACTCAATTGTAGTCCTGAAAGGTTGTATGTTTGGATAAACTTGCTAGTGGAACAAAGATCCATGTAAATGCTTGCTTATACTGATAGGATTGTGGGTTGCACCAGAAGGATTTCATCATAAGTATGAGAGTGGTTATTAAGATTGATGTCTGTTTGCAAGTCAAATAGATAGATCATATGCCTAAATATATGAGTGTACTTTAGGTATCCATCTACATGTTAAGGTTTGGTTGATGCCCAATGGATAAGGAACTAGTCAGATTCAAGGATATATGTTCTCTATTGTTGCATACCTGGTTATGCTAAGAAATCAAGCTTTAAATGAATATCAATTTCCCATTTTATGTATTGAAGAGATAGAAGTGTAGGTCTTGGCTTATTTGTTGTTAATTTATTTGGTTGTAATTAGCTACTACAATCAGGAAGTTTTTCAGAAAATCATAGAAGATATTGACCATTTCTGCTATAGGGGATAGTTTTGTAGAGAAAGTATCAAGTTAATAAGATAGATCCCTTAGGTTTGCTCACCTTGGCTTAGTAGAGCCTAAAGTGAAGTAAGTCCTGATGACTCTATTAATTGGTCCAGAACTGAGATTTAGCCTTGCTGAATATAGGATTTAGCTCATCCTTAGGCTTGTCCCTAGTCTTTGTTTCTTGGTATCAGGTTTACATCCACCTGATATGTTCTTTACAAGAAAGAACTCCAACAAAAGGGTGACTCTGCTGGGAAAAAACATAATACGATACCTGTGATAGTGGGTATCTGTGTGGGTTGTGTTGGCTATTATTGTGTCCTTCTTCTATGTCTTTCTTTGTCATTCAAATTTCTTTTCCCAACATAGGGTGGCAAGTCAAGTATAAGGTTCTGTAGCTAGTGCTATAAGTTTAAGACACTCTTAATTGAATGGTTGAGAAGAAGAAGAATACACATGCTTTTACAAGGGACCACCTAGAGATACCATTGATGGCTAAGTTACCCCCTGAGACAAGAAAACACCAACACAAGAAAAAGTCTGATTTTACTTCTACTTGGGTTCCCAGGGGAAATATGTCAGCCCAGTCCTTCATTCATCCTATAATAGAGAAAGAATCCTCTTCCAAGAGTACTGAGTCAGAAGAGGTTACTCTTTTGGGAGAAACTATTCCAAACCCACTAAGGGAACAAAGGGTTTTTCATGATAAGACTATGTCTCCTGTAGGGGACCTTCCCTATAAAACTGGTTTGGCAAATGAAATCAACAATAGTTGGGTTTTCCAAGAAAATAGAGACATAAGTTTTAGTCCATGATAGAAACCATATGAAGTAAATCTTATGGATTTTGATACACTTAATTCTGAGATTGCTACTATAGATCATGAGGAGTTATACTTAGAACTTGTTACTCTCAGGAAAATAGTTGCAGAAGAGGAAGCTAGGCACATGTGCTTGGAGAAGGAAAAAGGAAAAGTTATTTTAAATAACATCATTGAAAGAGATAATTTGTTAAGGAAGATGACTTCATTAGAAGAGAAAAATAGGAAATTGGAGGAGAGATCTTCTAATTTACATGCTGATATTTTTGGGGACATGGATGTTTTAAGATCTAATGTTCAAAATTAGGAACTCCTTCTTAAATAGAAGGAGGGCCCTGTAGTTGTTCAAGTTCAGCCTTATAAACCCTTAGAGTCAAGAGTGGAAGATGGAAGTAGGAAGGACTTGGATAAAGGAAAGCAAAAAATTTTTGGAATGCAAATCAATGAACCTAATACTTCTAGTAAATCTACCTCTTTCACTATCTCTAAACTGGACTTAGATTTGGGGAAGGCCAGAAAGGAAAAGGATGATTTAGCAAGAGAGCTTGAAAAGGTTGAGAATGAAGCTCAAGTAGCTGAAACTAGGAAAAAGATCCAGTCCATTAATAAAAATTCTGCCCTAGCTACTCAACCCATTCAAACTCTACTTGTTGTCCCTACCATCTCTAGTATGGGTCCTCTGACTATAGGTCAAAATTCTACACATATGCTCCTTGTTATAACTTGTGTTACTACTAGTTAGCTACTTCCTTTTCAACCACCTCAACAAATGCATGTTTCTATCCAAAGTCAACCTATTGGGGCTAGCTCCTCAAGTATTCCATTTTCTCAAAAGAGACCAATTTACATGGAAAAGTATAGGCATATGTCCTTTTTGGGGATCTCAAGTTTTCCTCATCACATCTCAAATGATCTTAGGGACAAGGTCACAAAGTTTGTTGGATATAATGATATTACTAGTGAAGAGCATCTTAGAAAGTTCATGGATATGCTAAATGATTATGAGGTATACCATGAAGATATGGTGATGAAACTTTTTATTCATTCACTGATTGAAGATGCTAGAGATTGGTTTAGAAGATTACTTGATGATAGTATAAAATCATGGGATGATCTTGAGGTCCTATTCAAAGGACAATATGGTGATAAGACTAATTTTGGTTTTATGCTGAATGATTTCAACAATATCAAGATGAACCCTAATGAGTCAACTTTTGATTTCAATGTCAGATTTCAAAAAGGTATGTACAAATTATTCCAAGTAATGAGGTTGAATGAAGATGTTTGTCTTACTACTTATTTCAATGCTTTTGATAGTAAGATGGTTTATGTTCTTAGGGATAAAGATCCAAAAACATTAAGAGAAGCTTATACTATGGCTATAAATATTGAGAACAATAGAAGAGCTACCGGTAAAATTAGAAAGAGAGATGACCCCAAGTTGTTTAATCCTAGAAGTAAAAAGGACAATGAAAAGCCTATTGTAGGAAATAAGCCAGAGGATGATACAATGGGGCAAGTTTTAAATTTATTAAAGAAATTGAATCCTCCTGTTTACCAAACAAATAAACCAAATGTCGTAGAGAAGATTCCCTATAATAATAATTTCAATAGGCAGCCTAAGATGCAAAATTATCCCTATACTACTCAATGGAAAGATGGAAAGCCAGTTCCAAGTCTTACTCAAGGAAATAAAGATAAGGAAACACCAAATCCTTTACAAAAGAACTCTGTAAACATGGTAGAAGATGTGCCTTGGTGCTTTATTTGTCAGTCTCCCCATTCCCCTAATTTTTGTGTTGTAGCTCAATCTTTTGTTACAAACCAGCATGTACAGAATAAGGAGGGAATAGAAGAAGGAAATCAAGAGGAAGATGTTATTGGTAATATGATTCATCTTTGTGATAGTGATGGGGAATTTGATATTAAGGAACCAGAGCATGATATTGTAGATCAGAGAAATTTGTACCATATATATCTTCAACAGGTGTTTTCTGATGATGAAGATCATGATTAGAATGTTATATGTAATAACTTAGTTGAAAATGGTCATGTAAGTTTGAGAAACCTTCCAAGGAAGAAATTGACAAGATTGCTTCAGAATTGGTTGCACAAGTCCAAAGTACTTATAACTTAAGGAATAGAGTTGTGAATGGTATGCCTATGAAGCCAACAGGAATTTTGATCAAAGATACCTCTGCAAAAATTATGAATGAGATTTAGAAGGGTATTCCTAAGACTTCAAAGACCAAAGAGAATGCTACTAAGAAATGGGAGCCAAAAAAGAGGGTACATTTTCAAGAGGTTGAAGTTAGCAAGCCAATCATCTCCAATAAAGGATCAAAATTTGAAAATAACAAGCAAAAAGAGTCATCTGTTGTTCAGATCCCTATACCCACAAGTAATATTGTTAAAACCACTAATTATGACCCAGTTGATATGATCTCAATGTTGTCATAGATCACTGTCAAGGTTCCTTTGTTAAAAATGTTTAGGATAGAAGAACACAAGAAAAGAGCTCTGTCTTGGTTAGGTGGGATAGGAAATAATAAAGTTGTTACACAAGAACCAACAATCATCTAGCATTTCCCAACCTTGGAAAAAGAGAAGGAAGATGTTGAGGTCATGTCCCAAATACCACAAATGTATTTAGACAATTCATCAGTTGCATACCTACAAGACATTGACCCTTTTTTCTTTAGTTTGATCATTAAAGGAAGAAACTTAAAAAACTATATGATTGATTCTAGTGTTTCAAATAACATAATTCCTTTTAAGGTTATGGAGGCCCTTGGTTTGGGGGTTGACACAAGGCAAGGTAGGTGCAGAGCCATGGATGCTAAAGAGATACCTGTTGTAGGTACAATTAATGCTTTACCTTTTAGACTTGCTGCATATCTTGATGAAGAATTAACCATGTCTTTCCTAGTAGTGGATATTCCTCCTCCCTATGGGATGTTGCTTTCTAGGAAGTGGAGTGTTGCAATGGGAGGTAGTTTGTAGTGTGACTTGTCATATGCTACTTTTCAAGTAGGAGAAAAAGCTATCAAGGTCAATAGAAAGCCAAGAGTTACTTATATTTTTGAGGAAAATATTGATAGAGATACAACTTGTTTCTTAGACACAGATGTGAATGCATTTAGAGCTGAGTTGGTTATTTAAGAGGTTGAAAAAATTCTCGCATTGATTGAACAAGAAGTTACTTGTTGTATGGATTCACCCAAGTTGTGGAGCATGTATTTTGATGGAGCAAATTCAAAGGAGGGAGGATCAGGAGCAGGTGTTGTTTTTGTTTCTCTTGACAAAAACACATTTAGGTATTCCTTTTCTCTTAATTTTACATGTAATAATAATGTTGTAGAGTATGAGGCTTTGTTATTAGGGATAAAAGTTGCAGCAAACCAGTGAATTAAAAAGATACATGTTATAGGTGATTCTAATTTAATTATTTCCCAGGTGAAAGGAGTGTATATTTCCAAAAATAAAAGGTTGAAGCAATATAGAAATGCTATCTAGAATATGATTGAATCATTTGATGCCTTTGGTATAATGTGGAAAGACATAAGTAATAATAAAATGGCTGATTTACTAGAAAATGTGGCCATAAAGTCTAATGATATTTCATTTTCTGGTGCATCTACTATGGAAGTACATAATAGACCTTCAGTTCTAGATAATGTACACAGTTGGAAAGTTTTTGAAGATGACAAGAACATTTTGAATTTTCTCCTTAATAAGGATAAATATCATGGATAGGATCTTGACTGTAGTGCTTGGGTAGAAATAGTAGATTGGAAGGAGAAGATTTTTGGCCAAGAAATATTGCAACTAAAGATGAATAAGGTTCCCCAAGGATTGGTTGTATTAGAAAATGCTTTTGATAATCAAGATAGGGTTGGTTCTAATGTAAACAATAGTAATCCTCTAGAATTAGAAGAAATCAATTTGGGCACAACTAATTCTCCAAAAAAGGTATATATTGGTAAAACCTTAACTCCTGAAATTAGGAAATCCTTGATAGAGGTGCTAAGAAAATTTAGACATGTTTTTGCTTGGTCCTATGATGACCTTAAGGCTTATAGGAAAGATTTGTTCCAAAATTTTATACATCTTAAGGAAGATGTGAAATCCTTCAGACAAAAACAGAGACCTGCATATCCTACTCTAGCCCCCAAGATGTAGGAAGAATTGTTAAAGTTTAGGGATGGAGGGATAATTAAACCAATTAGGCATTCCTATGATAGAGGTGCTAAGAAAATTTAGACATGTTTTTGCTTGGTCCTATGATGACCTTAAGGCTTATAGGAAAGATTTGTTCCAAAATTTTATACATCTTAAGGAAGATGTGAAATCCTTCAGACAAAAACAGAGACCTGCATATCCTACTCTAGCCCCCAAGATGTAGGAAGAATTGTTAAAGTTTAGGGATGGAGGGATAATTAAACCAATTAGGGTATCTAACTTGGTCCCTATTAGGAAAAAGAATGGTGATATTAGGCTCTATGTGGATTTTAGGAATTTGAATATTGCATCTTTGAAAGACAATTATGGGTTGCCCAATATTGAGGCTATGTTACAACAAGTGACTAGTTTAGAGTTAATGTCTATGATGGATGGGTTTTTCAGGATATAACTAGGTCCTTGTTGATGAAAAAGAAAAATTTAAAATGGAATTTACTACTCCTTGGGGAACTTATGTATATGTAAGAATGCCTTTTGGTCTTATGAATGCAAGACCAACTTTTCAAAGAGCTATGGATGTGGCTTTCAAAGATTATATTAACAAATTCATGGTAGTATATCAAGATGACTTGACTGCTTATTCAAAAAGGGCTAAGGACCATTACAAGCATCTCAAAAATATTTTTATTAAAACTTTGGAGTATGAAGTATCTTTGAACCCAAGAAAATGTGCTTTTGGTGTCACAAAAGGAAAACTTTTGGGGCATATTGTTTCAAAGGAAGGCATAAGAATTGATCCTGAAAGGGTTGCAGCAATTGACAAGGTTCAAAAACCAAAAATTGTTAAAGGTATATAGTCTTTCTTTGGACAAGTTAATTTTTTGAGGAGATTTGCGACTAACTTTGCTGAGGTTAGTAGGCCCATTTCAAAAATGCTCAAGAAAGGTGCTACAATTAATTTGGATGGTGAGCCTAATATTGCATTCCAAGAGATAAAAAATATGATCAAGAATGCTCCAATTATTAGGACTCCTGATTATGAAAAGCCCATGCATATTTTCTCCTTTGTGTCTTTCCATAATATTGGAGCAATCTTACTTCAAAAAAATGAGAATGGACATGAACAACCTATAGCATTTTTTAGTAAGTCCTTGCAACTTGTAGAGTTAAAGTATGACATAAATGAAAAGCAAGCATATGCTCTAATCAAAGTTGTTAAGGCTTTTAGGTGTTACCTAGTTGGTGCTATTGTTATTGCTTTTGTGCCTAATGCTGTAGTAAAGGATATTTTCTCTCAATAGGAAGTATCTGGCAGAAGATGTAGGTGGATATACAAATCACCAAGTTAGTAAGAGGACAAGGATTAACTAAGCTCATGGCACAAATGAATTTAGATGCTAATCAAATAAATGCACAAGGTCAAGATTCCTCTCTTGGAAAATGTGATATGGATCAGTGTGATTGGTATAAAGATGTAATACATTATTTACAGCACATTCAGTCTCCGCCTCATTTAACAAATAATGAAAAGAGGACTCTAAAATTGCATTTAGCTAGGTATATTGTTGTAAATGGAATTCTATGGTGGAGAAATTTTGAGGGCATATTACTGAAATGCATTGACCAACAAACATCTAAAAAGATATTAAATGAGATGCATTTAGGAATATGTGGTAGACATTATATGGCAAAGACGACAGCCCATAAGGTTATGAGAGCAAGTTTCTGGTGGCCTACTTTGTTTAAAGATGCTCAAGTCCTGGTTAGAAAATGTGACTCATGCCAAAGATTTGTAGGAAAATTAATTTTTTTTGGAAATACACCTTTGAAATCAGTTGAAGTCCAGGCACCTTTTCAGCAATGGGGAATGGATTTTATAGGTGACATTTTGCCTAGTTCTAGTAGTGGTTTTTCTTGAATATTAGTTGCAACTGATCATTTCACAAAATGGGTTGAGGCAATTCCTACTAGAATTTCAACCAGCAAAGTGGTGAATGGCTTCTTGCTCAATAACATCATTACAAGGTTTGGATGCCCTGAAAGAACAGTAACTAATAATGCTATGTGCTTTAGATCTGAAGAATTTATTAAAAATTTTGTGAAAAATATAGCATCACTAGGTTAGTTTCCTCACCCTATCATCCACAAGGAAATGGACAAGTAGAGTCTACAAATAAGAGCTTATTGAAGGTTATTAAGAGGACCTTGGATGATAACAAGAAGGCTTGGGATTCAAAATTTTAATTAGCCATCTGGGCTGATAGAGTAACAATTAAGAAGGCAATAGGTGTTTCACCTTTTGACCTTGTGTACGGAATTCAGGCCAGAATGCCTCAAAATAATATGATGGGTTTGTATAACTATATTCAAATGTATGATGATGATATTGCTGATGACATGCATGACAGGATTGATGAATTAATTGGTTGGATTAGTTGAAACAAGAAAAGAAGCCTCTGCTAGAAATTTGAAGTTATAGTTACAGATAAAGCATCTATATGAGAGGAAGACGGTGATTAGGAAGTTCCAATCTGATGATCTTGTTTTGCTATGGAATGCAAGGCTAGAAGATAAAGGAAAACATGGTAAGTTTGATCCCATATGGTTAGGTCCCTATCTGATTGAAAACACATGGGGAGAGGATTCTTATATTATCAAAGATCTATTAGGCAACATTCTTGAGCTTCCAATTCATGGACAGTTCTTGAAGAGGTATTTTTCTTGAAAAATAATTATTTTCTCCATGAACAGTAGTCTAGGTTTCCTTGCACATTTTGTATAATCTTTGTGTCTTCTGTATAGTCCCTGTATATTCTTATGTGCTATGTTTTTTCTCTCTCTAAGTTGTCATAGTTGTTGAGGTCAAGCTTGTGGTCGACTTCTTCTAGAGATCTGAATCCTTGCCATGTCCACAAGAGGCATGCATCCCCAGATAGAGCCACTATTGGCCTAATTTTTCACCATTCAATTTTTTTGCATATTACAGTGAACATTTAGCTGCTTATTCAAAACTAGGGTTGTGTTTCAAGATTTGTTTTCCCTAAATGAAAAACCCTTAATTTCATGTTACCTTAATGTTTCTTGTGCTCCATATTTCCAAGGGTAGGGTTTCATTTGTTTGAATTCAAAAATGCGTAGGAATTTTTAGTCTTTTTAAAATATTTTATTTTCTGAGTATATCTGTTAAAATTTCTTTCCTGACCGTTTTACCCCAGTCACCTTTGTTCTAACCATGGTTATTTTCTTAAGTATTAGCGAAACATCTTAACTATGGTGGTTTATTTGGGCTGACTGTTGATCTCTCCAAGATCAACAGTGGATGCATGCCCACAAGATGAAAATGCTCAAGGTTTAAGGAATGTGGGCAAGTGCCTTCATGCCATGTAGCACTTGGTGACATTGAGATTTCAAAATGCACTGCAAAGACTAGAGAATGTCAAACTTGTCAAAACTTTTGTAGAATTATCAGAGCACGTGCAACTTTCCAGCCATATCATTGGTTGAATCATATAGTGGGTTCACTTTTGGGCATCACATCTGTATGCCATTGATCTTTGGAAGATCGATGGCATGTGCTTTACCGCTTGATGAAGGTGCAAAGTTTTTAACTAATGCAGGCAAGCACCCTAGTGATACCTATCCATGATGATGTCACAGAGGATATTCATGCAATTCAAAGGGCATGGGTTCTGTATACTGTTGATCTCTCTAAGATCAACGAGTAGTGCATGCTTGCATTTTCAAGATGCTCGACAGATAAATATTGCAGGTATGCACCCTCATGACACATAGCATGGTGTGACATCATAGGCCCACCTTTCTCAGAAGATAATAAAAGCTTGCCTTTCGTTTGAGATGGAATGTAGAGAAAGTGTTTCATTGGTCCATCCAAGCTGACTAGATATTATAGTCATGCAAGATTTTTAATCATCAAATCAAGCATGGATCAACGGTACTCGGTAACTCACTATTGCAAGATGCTCGAAAGTTACATATAGCGAGGTAGCAACTTGATGACATGTGTCCCCAGTCATTAGTGGGCCCAGTCTTAAATGCCAGCATTAGGGGAAATGTGAGTCATCCCAGTTGTCACCATTGATCTTTTGAAGATCAATAGTTGGCATAATCCCACATTAGGAAAGTGCTTGTTGGATAAGGAATGCAGGGATGCGCTAGCTTGATGCATGGAAAAGATGATGTCAGGCACCACTTGCTCAGACTTTACTATGGGACCTACTTGAGTGGGAGTTTTCAAGAGGCACAGACTCAAATGAAGCTTTTTTATTGGTCAGAACGACTGACTAGGCACTATTCATTTAAAATTTGGTATGATCGTTGATTTTGGTTAGATCAAAGATTGTTGCTTACCCGCAATTTCAAAGTGCAAGAAATTTAAGGAATGTGGGTAAGTGGTAATGTGACATATGGCCCCACTCCTAAGGACATAAAGCTTATTTCTTTTTTGAATTAAAGCCATCTGATCCGGTGAAATCGATGGATGAGATTTGAAATTCTGATGCAATTTGGAGGTAACGGTTACTGAGAGTTAAATATGGTGCAGAGCTTGTTCTTGTGATTTCAATGCTCAAATATAATTTGCAATCTCGACATTATTTGAATTGTAGAATTGTAAGAAATTAATAGAGTGTAAAGAAGTTTCAGAGCCAAGGCACATAGATTTTATCCAACGATTAGGAGAGTTGCAGTGGGAATTATACAGAGAAGAGGTACAAATTTAATGTTGTAGATGAAATTACAATCAAATTTAGATATTTTTCATCTAATTTTTGACTTCTCCAGCAAATTAAAGGATGAATTAAATGTTTTGGAGGTGGTTGAAGTAATGAAGTGTTTTTGTCAACAACACAAGTGATTTTCATAGCAAGGGGTAGATGTGACCATTTGGATCAAATTTCAAGCTTTAGCACTATTTATGAGGAATTCTTGATATTTCTCCATTAGATATTTTGCTACTTATTTTAGTGGGGATATATCAAATATTTTGGCATCATTTATGGTTTTCTAGTGCAGGTAGATGAGGAAGTTCAGTTTTAACAACTCCAGATTGAAGGCTCTTTTAGTAGGAAAGATGTCAAGTTCAGATTAGAGACCCAGAAAGATTTTCTCTCCTATATATCTTCCTTTTTTACTTGTTGTAATGGTTCCAATTTTTTGAATATTTTAGGAGCATTGTGAGACTAGTCTAGTTCCAATTTCCTGAGTTTTTTTAGAGTTGTGATACCATTTTCTCAATGTTATTATGGTATGAACAACATATTGTATCTCTTTTGAAGCATTGTCATATTACACAGTCATTCTTTATGTATTTTCTGAGTTTTGATCTGTAGATGATGTATTGGTTTCAATGAAATTAATGCAAGAGTTTCATTTTGATTCTCATCTCCTTCTGTTATTTGCAATCTTTTGTGTTTGAGAATGAAGAGCTTAAACTCAATTGTAGTCCTAAAAGGTTGTATGTTTGGATAAACTTGCTAGTGGAAAAAAGATCCATGTAAATGCTTGCTTATACTGATAGGATTATGGGTTGCACCAGAAGGATTTCATAATAAGTATGAGAGTGGTTATGAAGATTGATGTCTGTTTGCAAGTGAAATAGATAGATCATATGCCTAAATATATGAGTGTACTTTAGGTATCCATTTGCATGTTAAGGTTTGGTTGATGCCCAATGGATAAGGGACTGGTCAGCTTGAAGGATATATGTTCTTTATTGTTGCATACCTGGTTATGCTAAGAAATCAAGCTTTAAATGAATATCAATTTCCCATTTTATGTATTGAAGAGATAGAAGTGTAGGTCTTGGCTTATTTGTTGTTAATTTCTTTGGTTGTAATTATCTACTACTATTAGAAAGTTTGTCAGCAAATCATAGAAGATATTGACCATTTCTGCTATAGGGGATAGTCTTGCAGAGAAAGTATCAAGTTAATAAGATAGATCCCTTAGGTTTTCCCACCTTGGCTTAGTAGAGCGTAAAGTGTAGTGAGTCCTGATGACTCTGTTAATTGGTCCAGAACTAAGATTTAACCTTGCTGAATATAGGATTTAGCTCATCCTTAGGCTTGTCCCTGGTCTTTGTTTCTTGGTATGAGGTTTAAATCCACCTGATATGTTCTTTACAAGAAAGAGCTCCAACACCTTACATTAGTGCACATGGTTTTTATAAGTTTACCATCATGCTCAATGTGTGGTAGCCACATTCATAAGTGTAGAGAACTCATCATCAAAAGCCTTGCACAAAATTGTTGTGCATGGTTAGGTATCTGTTGGGATGTCAACAAGGCTCACTACCTACTCTATTTTGTCCAAAACTATGGTCAAAGTCTTCTCAACTAACTTGACTAACTTCTTCTTCTCAAGAAGTTTTCTTAGAGATGATATAAGATTCTTCATCTCTTATTCTTCATCTCATTGAGCTGGAACTTCTGCTATTGCTATCTAACTAGAAGGAGTGGAAGTTCCTACTACTATTGCTACTACTAAAGGCACACTTGTGGTACCTTCTACAGTACTAGTTTCCATCTTTTGTGTCACAATAGTCTTTTGATCTTTTTCATTATTAGGGCTACTGTAGTCTACAATATTGCCAACAATGCTAACACCATAATCCTTAAATGGGTCCTTAGATTTGTCACTAGTCACTTTGGTGTTATCTACTTGCATAGAATCACTACCAATAGTGATGTGAGGAGGAGAGCTTGGTGTAGCTGTAGGTTCAGTACTGTGAGGAGGGCTATAAGCTATTAGACTATCCTCCTTTGTTTGCGCACTCTCCTTGGCTTCAACTAACTGTGCACTCACTTTAGGCATCTGCGCACTTCCTCCAGGCATCTGGCTTGCCTCTATTGAATGCACACTATCTCCAATCATCTGCACACTTACTTCAAGCATCTGGCTTGCCTTCACTGATTGTGCACTATCCTTAGGCATAGTAGACATGAAAGAAACTATGGCTTTTTGAGTTTCTTTGTTGATTTCCTCATAATTAGCTCCCATAATTAGGATGGATCTTCTCTTATGGCTTACTAATGGTGCTATACCTTTCAAATTTTTTTTAATGTCTTCTTCACTGTTTACAATACATAACTTTCTTATCATGTTTACTCTTATCTATTTGTCCTCTTCTATAACTTTGCTTTTCCTATTCAACAGTCTATTGTACAAGTCTTTGGGTATTTTCCCCTTTATAGTATCAAACCTTTTATCTTTCAAAATCATATTTCTAACTACAAAATTTTCTAGCTATCTCCTATCCATGTTATTATACAAGTCATAATATTTATTCAACTGTGCAAAATTGTTATCATTAATAATCTGCATGTTAAGGTTTTCTACCTTTGGCTTCCATTCTCTATGTCTTGTTGATGTTTTGACTTCTTGATTAGCTACTTCAATTGGTTTGTCACTAGTTTCTTCCTTTGACTTAGATGAGCTTATATGTAGGGTTCTTCTCCTTTTTCTTGGGGGACTGATGGTCTTCTTTACTCTCCTCTTAGGAGGGGTTGATGTCCTTGTGGATTTTCTTGTTGCAGATGTTTCCTCTATTTCACTAATTTTCTTGGTGGTTTCTATTGTGCAACTATTACATAGGGCACAGAAGGAGTTTGCGAACATGTTTGAGCAATTGTGACCTCCACTATAGGTGCTACCACTACAATGGGTGTAGGGGTTAGGAGCTTAGTTTGGCCACTGGTTTTCATCTCCATGGCTATCCCTTTAGCCTCATCAAACTCTTTCCTTGACATTCCATATTTCTTCAAGATGGAATCAATAACTTCTCCACCTTTTTCTTTGATTCCTTCATAATTTGACTGGTTTCTAGTTCTCTCATTTTCTCTGCATAAGTTCCCCATCTAGGACAGATGGAATCAAGTTCAGAGTGAAGGATTATCTGCACATGCCCTTTAATAAGGTCCTCACTCATTTCATAACCCATAGGTTCAATGAATTTCACTCGAGGAACTACTGCCTCCATGTATGTAAAGTCTGTTTCAACCATAAAACATATTTCATCCTTGTATTTTTTTACAAGTGCTGAAGGTATTCTATACCTCTTCTTCATTTCCATCTAAAAAGACTTTATGATTCTATCCAAATCACTGTCTCTAGTTGCTTTAGGTCTAGATTTATAGGCTTGAGTGATCTACAACATTGTGCACTCATTCTCATTCCAAATTGTAATACTATGAAATTTCTTGGTAGCATAGAAGAATATATGTGTCAAAAGGGATTCAAATATGAGTTCTACACTTGACTTATTGATTCTTGAGATATTGTCTAACAATTGAGTTCTGACAATATCACACATGTTTACTTCTTCACCTCTTACAGGTAGGTAAGTTACATGTAGACATCTTGCAGGGATTAAATCAACTCTTGATCCATGGTTATACTTGTCAACCAAAATCTTGCAAATAAGTCTCACTCCATCATCTTGGATTGAGTTGACCTTCATGTTTTTTCTGTCAAAGTACATGTTGAGATTTATTTCAACCAATTTCTACACATTCTTGATATTTACAGGATTGCTACCTTGATTGCTCAACCCTGTGACGTTGTGAATTTGGTCATTTTCAATACTAATGATTGAATCTCCCAGCCATAGAAGATCATCATGAACTCTACTAAGAATTATTCTTGTCCAATTTTTATTATCAAAGATTGTATAGAAAATATGCTTAACTAGGTTAAGACATTCCAAAACTTATGTTTGGATTTCAATGACAAGTCATTGTTGAACATCTTTTCCAATTCCTTGTGAATCTCATAATCACCTATACTTGCAACGAATGTAGCTTCTGATATCTTCCACATGATGAACATTTTTTGGAACTTGCAAAAATTCTCCAATGGGGTCATCGAGCAAAGAAATAAATGGGTGTCTCTTAAACTTATACCTAGGTCTACTGCTTACATTATAAACTTCTTGCCTTGCCATTCTTGAAGGATTATGCTCAACAATTTAGAAAAATACCTCAATTATGCATATTAGGGTTTTTGGTGACTTCTCATGCTTGTAGGATTCTTTAATTCTTTGAATCTCACTTCAATCTTGCTCATAAAATTCACACATGAAAATGATGTGTGCAAGCCAGTTTGTGTCCTTTAAATCTTTCACAATTTGTACTACGCAATAAATGCCTATCTACCACTAGTCTAGTATATTGTCTCTATGTAATAGAGAGTTTGATCCTTTCATATCTCCTCATCCTGATCATATTAGGTAATGCACACTTTTTTGTAGACTTCTCTCAATGTCTACTACCTTCTATCAATAGTGCAACTCTCAATACCTTCTCTAGCATCAGTTATCAATAACTAATACTTTGTTCCATTGGGAATGCTTAATTCTAGTGAGAAGAGTCACTGACAATAAGTGACTTCATTGTCCTGTTAGGTATATCTTTTGTATAAGAACCTTCTAGTTCCTTTGCTTTCACAAATGATTCCTTCAATTCATTAGGTTAATCTTTAGCTTCATTCCTTCTATTGTTCCTCTTATAATTCTGATTCCTATTTAGGTCTCTTCTATTCATTTTGCAAAACCTTGCTGCGTGTCCAAAGTGTTTACACAACTTACATACATGCACATCTCTTTTCTGTTCATTCAGTTTATCATCAGGTGTTCTACAATTTCTTACAATGTGTCCATGATTATTGCATCTATAGCAAATAATCTGTCTTCTTTCTCCACTTTCATTACTGTGAGATCTCCTATTTCTTGCATGGTTAGTGTTCCTACGCATCCTACTATTTGTATTATCATTATCAAATTTAGGTTTCTTACAATCTACTGCATAATGACCATATCCATGAAAATTATGACAATAAAATTTTGAAATAGGTTTGACAGAATTACCTTCACAATTGGCTTCGGTGTCTTTAGGTTCATCACACTAGGCAAAAGATTCCTTTCTAAACATATCTTGATTAGATTCTTTGTCCTTCTTTGAGTGAACAACATTCACTTTGTCCTTAGATGTATCATCTATCTTGCTTAGATCCTTATTGATTTAAGGAGTAATAGGTTCTTTTGTTTCAATAGATTACTTGGTGGATTGACCAAGGAATAATTCAAGTCCAGTTTTGTCATAACTAGGTCATTGTGCACATATTTGTTCTTCAATTTTGTCACTGCTAGTATATAATTTTTGAAGTTAATGCTTTGTTTGTACTAACTCACCTTTCACAATGGTGTTATATTTCTCTAATTCTGCATGTTCTAACTTAATAGATTCTAATTCTGATGTTACCTTGCTTAACTGGGATCTTAGATCTACATTCTTTGCTTTTAGTTTAGAATCAATCTTACTTCCATTTTTCTTAAGACTCAGCTTAAGTTCAGTTATCTTTAACTCATGTTTTAGAATTTCATTTCTTTCTTCAGCTCTTCAATGTCATCATTACTGGATTGATTTGTAGGACCTTTCTTTCATTACTAAGAAGATCAATCTGTTCAAGTGTTTATTCAAGATTTTTCTTCAGTTGTTCCATGTCCATAGGGATCTTATTCAAGCTATTAAGCCTTTTTTGAATAACTAGGCTTTGATACCAATTGTTAGAAGTAGATAATACTGAGGGGGGCGGGGGGGGGGGGGGGGAGGGGTGAATTAGTATTTTCAATCCTTTTAGCAATAATTGAATATTATTAATCACTTTATGATGCACATAAGAAAATAAATCAATAATGCTAAGCAATGTAAAAAACCATACACAAAGAGAGATCATAACACCATATTTTGTTAACTAGGGAAACCCTGGCCAAGGAAAAACCTCGGTGGGGATGAAACCCACTAGATGATTCACTATATATAAGAATTCGATTAAGGATATTGACCCTATTAGGAGTCTATAAAGCATGTATAGTGTCTCAAGTCCCTGTAAGGAGACTTAGGCCTTGTTAGAAGCCTCAACCATATTAGGAGTTGGTGGATCATATATAAAAGTGTGCAAGAAGAGCCCACTGTCCTCACATGCAACTATACAATAAGTTCTTCAAGAAATAAGTATACATACAATATTGACTTGTTTGTTGTACTTCACAAACCTTTTGATTGATGATTCCTCACACAATAGCAATTGCACACATGTTAGTCTGCATCAAAACTTGGCATCACATATCAAAGTATTGCATTCACTTGTTACTCTCATTTCACAAGATCATATCGACTTTACATCACTAAATCATCATTTGTTTTCACTTTCACAACTCATACTTCACACTCCAACTTTGCAAATAAAATACTTTACTTATATGGAAAATCTTAGTGAATTCTCCCTTATTCAACTCATATAACATCACTAGAGTCAACTCAATAAGAAGATATAACTTAAAACAATAAATCAAATTGTTAACCATATTCTACTGATATGCTCTATTTTGCATTGTGTTAGTACTACATCACTATTTTCATCATAACTCAAGTTTGGTTGATTGTACAAACATGCACATTAGTATACATCATCCTTATGATTTCATACATCTCTGGTTAACTGTGTAAAAGAATATTCCAAGGGAATGTTCTATTATCATCAAAACTATTCTACTACTGTAATATTGTCTAATACTTAGAAAATTTTCTTTTGTAACTGAATGGAGTTAATCTACAAAACAAATATGTTGCCATAAATAACAACCATAACTTACCTTAATAGATTAATTGGACATATTTCCAATAGTGTGTACAGGCTTTGAGATAATTGGTTCTCATATTGATCATTTTGTAAAAGATAGTAAATAATATCCTGATACCAAATATCTATTATTATACCTTGATCAATATCAAATTGAGACATTATAATTTTCTTTTGTTGATCTTCTATGCTGATTTCATTGTCAAACCTAAATTTATTCTCATTTTTGATCTCATTATCAACTATCATCTTTTTCAATCCCTAGCCTCTCACCACTTCATTGGTTGAATCTCTAAATCAAACTCTTGCAGTATCACCATCCATTTTCCTCATCTTTCATCCAATTGATTTTGCATCAATAATGTCTTAACCTTAGGATTAGGTACAATTGCATACAACTTCTTATTATATAATGTAAAAATTTCTTGACTACTTTATCAAAGAAAAATGTTGTTTATCAAGATTAGAATAGTTCAACTCAGTGTTCTTTAGAGGACAACTCATGAGAGAAATGGGTCTTCCATCTTCTTTATCTTTCTTCTACATAAGAATCCCAACACATGAATGTCCCAAAGCAAAAGAGTATATTTTAAATGATAGCTCATAATCCAGAATGACAAGTATTGGAGCTATAGAAATAACCACTTTATGTCCTCAAATGATTTCTTAATTTCTAAAACCTATTATATTTTTTCTCCTTTCTTAAGAAAATCATCAAGAGGGTGCACTATCTTAGCAAATCCACTTATAAACTTTCACACAAAATTTATCACTCTAAAGAAAGATTTGAGTTATTTATGACTGTGTGGAGGTGACAACTTTAGAATGGATTCAATTCTATTAAGATTGATGGAGATTCTGGATTCAGAGATTATATGACCCAGGAGCTTTTCTTTAGTGACCCCAAATGAACACTTCTTGGGATTAAGTGATATACCATATTTCTAACATCTATTGAACACTTGTTTTAAATTATAAATTTGAGTGATTTGATCCTTTGAAAAGATAGTTAATTCATCAATGTAGATAACTATACATTTGTTTATCAGTCCCTTGAAAGCTTCATCCATGGCTTGCTGGAATGTAGCCCCTATGTTGATAAGCCCAAAGGGCATTCTTCTATAGGAAAAAGTGCCCCATTTTTTGTGAAAGTAGTCTTCATTCTATCTTCTTCATCAACCATCACCTAATTATATCTAGAATATCCATCTAAGAAAGAAATCATTTTGGATCCATTAAAAATTTGTAATACTTCATCAAGTGAAGGAAAAGGCTAGTTATCCTTTTGAGATGCTAGGTTCAAACTGCAAAAATCCACACAAAGGTATATCTCTCCAGTCCTTTTCCTCAGTAGAATGAAGTTAGCCACCCATGTAGAATGGTGAACGGGGAAGACAATCTTAGCATCGAGAAACTTCTTAACTTCTTTCATTATCAATGGTTCAATAATGGGATTAACAAATCTTTCCCTTTGTCAGAAAGGTTTGGCATCTAGTTCCAATAGAATGTCATATGTGATGATATTAGGATCGTATGTTTTGAGTTCTTAATAACTCTAAGTAGTAACATCATTGTACTCCCTAAGTAATTGGAACATATGTTCCCTTTCTTGAGCATTGCATGCCTTTCCAACCATTGCCATTCTAGGATCTTCATCAGTACCTAGATTATATGAATCACATTCTTTAACTATTCTCCCACTAAGTGCTGATTCATCATGATAAAAAATGCACTCTAACTCAACTATTCCCTCAGGAATGGTGTCAATTTTCAAATTGAGAATCCCATCTTCATCTAGAGTGTCATCAATATCTGGACCCTTAAAATAACCATTTCACATGATAAAATCAAGTATGTATTGGTCATCCTAGAAAACTTGGAAGTTTGTAATGTTATCTGTGATAGACAAGGAAACAACCAATTCTATTGAAAATCTTTTAAATCTTTTTCTCTTGATGGGTTGTAATGCACTAGCTAAAATTGCTAGGGCTTCTACTACCATGTTTCTCCTTTTTGGGGTGGACCTTATGTTCAAAGCTTTGAAGTCATTCATTAGATCCCATACTTTCTTTTGGTAAGTGAGTAATTTCCTATCATTGCTGCAATACCCCAAAATTGGCTCATTTCCATCTCAACCAATTCTGGTCTATTTTTGATCAATCCTAAAGTCCTATTCCATTAGGCAAATTCTTATTTGGCTACTTGCTACTTGACTTAATTGTCAAATGCAAAAAACCCTAATCTGTATTCATCATGCTTATTATTTAATTCTTATAGTATTTACTCATATTAGTCACATTAAACCTATTGATTAATATTTAATTTAATTACAAAGTATTTATACTTTAATTAAATTAAATTATATCTTAAGGCTAATGTACTATGGAATTAAATTTATTTAATTTAATAAATGTGCCTATTTTAATTAATTAAATAAAATTATTTAATTAAATGGAGTACTTACTTCTAATTAATTAAACAAAGTCATTTAATTAAATGGGAAGTCATTCCTAATTAATTAAATGAAGTTATTTAATTAAATAAGAAAAGTGTCTCTAATTAATTAAAGGATTATTTAATTAAATAGAAAAGGTAATTATGAGAGCATATCTCATTTTATTAAATTAAATATCTCACCAAAATCCTTCTTCAGTTCAAAAAAGGAAATTCCCAGTTCACTGTTGATAAAAAAGGAATTAAATTAGTTAACTCCTTATTCTACTCAAATTAAATTAGTTAACTCCCTTTAATTTGGGAATCTTCCTTTATGACTGAACTTCACCTTTAATCCTGACCGTTGATTGAAATTGATCTCAACTGTTGATGGATTCCAGGAAAGTCTATTTAAGAGATTTTCATCTCTTCATTTTGAGGGAGGATGAATTTGGAATTTGCATCAAATTGCTGCTGGAATTCATACTCACATTTGCTCACATTTGCTCATATTTTACACACATTTTCATCCTTAGCTTAATTTCATTTAGCATAATATGCATATGATTAATATAGTTTCCTTTACTTGTTCTTAGATTAGAATGCATTTCTCATTCTAGATTAATCTGCTTAATCATATAGATTAATTTCATTTCTTAAATCCTTCATTCTTCGAGGGTCTGGTTGCTTAACACCTCAAATCTGAGGATATCTAACAAGCAATTCCCTTTAGATAGAAGGCAACAGGTCGACTTGCCGGCTGATTTTTGGATGAATAATCCAATGTTCATTCTGGGATGAATCCACAAATAAGGACCGTGTTGAAGTGTTTGTGTTAGCATAGGCCACATTTTCACGCATACAATTGCAAGAATAAATTGATTTCACCTGTCTAGTCACTAACTAGGAGTCTCCTTTGATTATGAGAGATTTGAATCCCTTCTCTAATGTGAAAAGAAGTCTACAAATCAAGGCTTTGTACTCTAAAAAATTGTTAGTATATCTAAACTATAATTGATATGCTACATAAAAAGACATACCTTTTGGGTTGATTAATTCAATACCTACACTGTTTCCTAATTTGCACTTAGAGTTGTTGAACTAGAGTGTCTAGATTGGATTTTTTTGGGCTTCTTGGGCTTATTCTTGTTTGTTTATAGCTTTTCTTTTACTTGAACCTTACATGATTGTTTCTTTGGGATCAATTGTAATCTCTCCCATGGTAGGCTTGATGATTTTTCATTGTTTATCTTTGATATGGGGAATGCATGTTTCTCTTGCTGATCTTGAATTTCCCCAATCAATTTTTTAATTTTGTCAACTTTAGGCTTAGGAAAAATGACTACCAAAGTCCAACCTTGGCCTTTTATGAAATCCCTCCTTCTTTGGATCTTAATCTTTTCTAGTGGAGGAGAAGAAAAACCTCCACCATTTGAAGATTTATCACTATATGATATATTGTGATCTTCAACCTCTTCTCCATCATTCCTTACAACTTCCAATATGTATGTGGAATTTGGATTTCCATAGGTACTTCTTTTGGAATGTGGCTGCTCTTTATTTCCATTATCTAAGTTAATGCCCCAAAAATCACTTCTTTGCAATGTGAACATTCGAACTCTAAATGACTAACTTTATGCAATCTACAAAATCCAAGAAGGAGCAACACACTTGGCTTTGCTTCTTCACCTAAACATTGTAAAATTTCCACCATGCTATCTGTGAATTGTGTTACAATCTCTTATTTTGGGATCAAAATTATGGATCTTCCATTTTGATCATTTGATGTTTTAGTAGAAGCTATGTCAAAAGCCATCACTTTGTAAGAGCCTAAATCAGATTGTAAAAATGCCACCTCTTTTGGTGTATTGTATTATGTAATCATCATTTTCAATTTTGGCTCTACATCAATCTTGATATGATTATTCAACCCTTTCCAAGGTAACCACAGTTGAGTAAAATCCATTGAAAACCATCCTCTTAAGCATTTTGTTCACTCTCTACTTAGTAGCAATCCATATGTTTAAGGAATTTCAACCACATGTATATCTATGATGTCTTGAATTTGAGGGTCAATTGTGAATTGTATCCGAACATCTTTCAACAAACTGATAACATTTACTTTCATTTTGTTGAGTTGTATTGCTATTCAATTAGATGGCTAGGAAGTGGCTTCCAACCTTTGTGCTATCAAAAGTGGCATAACATTACAAGAAGCTCCTAAATAAATTAGAAAATTATGGAGATTCTTCCCATATATTTTGATGCTAAGAAAAAATGGAGGCACCTCGACCTTGTCTTCAAACATAGTTAGCATGGCCTTTGAAGTATTGACCTATTGAGATACTATTTTTTGAGGAACAATATTTATATTATGGGGTTCCTTTGTATGATTGAGAGTTTTCAACAGTGCTTCCTGCTAATTAGGAAAATTTTATAGCATGTCAAACATGGACATGTTGTCCTTTGTTCATTTCAAATCTTCCACTACACTATACTTTTCAGTAGACAATGCTAGATTTTTCAATATTGTAGGCATATTTCCTTGATTCTAATTTTGTTTTGCTCCATATGGGGGTCTGATAGGTACCGAATTGTTACTTGCTCTCAGATTTGGAGGAGTTGGTTGTACTACGAGAGGAATACCATCAATTATGGGTTCTTTCTGACTTTGCAAATTGTAGGCATTTTTAAATTATCATTCTGGAAGGTAAACATTTCTTTAGGTTGAATATCTAATTCCTGACTAAATGGATAAGAAAATTCTTTGTTGGTTGGTTATTCCATTCATGTGTTCTATGAAGAATCATAGGATTCTAACATCATGGTTTTGAATTGCATAGGGGACTCATTACTATTGCCCATTGGATTTTGATTAACTTGCCAATTTCCATTGTAATATGAGCAATCATCGTTCGGTACATTATGATTAATGTCATACTGATTTTGATGTCCACATACTTGGCATTATTGTTGTTATTATCTGCAAGAATGCTTCCATTGTTTAGACAAGTGTTCCATTGTCAATTCTATCTTTGGAAACTGTTGTGATCAGGAGGATTGGAGTTGTTTCCTCCATTTTTTCCTACATCGTTGTTTTTGCTGAAATTCCTATTGTAGTTTTAACCATAATTGTTGTTGTAGGGACCAAAATTTGTTCTCTAAAAGTTGTTATTGTATCCTTGTGACAAACTCAAATGATTCAACTTATTGATAATTTGAGACATGGTCTTCTTCATTTGACCAAGCTCAGATGCAATGTTATTTTTTGTTTCAGTAGATGCTACTACCTTTTTCTCAAAGAAAGCAACTTTTGGAGGTTCATATCTTGGGTATGTTAAAGCTAGAACTTGTGGAGTAGGTTCCTATTGTTGTGGAGTTGGATTGATTGGTATGAATTGGCTAGTCATCATTGGTGCTCCTTTAGGATATGTTGGTATTGTGGTAATAGATTGAGCCAGGGGCATCAATCCTCCTCTATTAGGATTGGCTTGTTTTGTGAAGGTAATTGCTTCCAAGATTTTTTTTCTAATGTGTTGATATTTGTAGCAAAAAGTCTTCTTAAGAAAATAGCCATGAGATGGTCCATAGAATTTAGATAAATTTGAATCATGGCTTCAACCATATAGTGTATGGTGTTTTCATCTTGTGATGTTCAATATGAAGGCATTGATTAAAGCATGAAATGGTTTCTACTGGGTCCCTTTTGATTGATATGAATTGATGATAAATCACGGATGGGTTGTTGAAAGTTTTGAATTGTTCCAAGAACAATTTTTTGAAATTGTCCCAGTCTCCGATGCATCTTGGCAGTAAATTAATGTACCAATTAATAGAAACTTCTCCTAATGAGCAGGGTAATAATTGAAGAACCACATTCTCATTAGCAATTTGCTTTTGATTGCAAATTTCTTTGAAAACCTTGATGTGATCATTAGCTGTTCGTGTCTCTCCATAGATGAACCTTGGGAAAATTTTCTCAAGATTCTCAAGAAGGACATTTAGTACCCCTATCAAGTTGATTGGTGAGTCTACAACATTTTCAAAAAAGGCCATTGGTGGAACGATGAGTGGTTGTTTTAGAGGCAGAACTGAGGAAGATGAGAAAATGTTGAATGGAAGTAAGAGAATGCTGGGAAATCCTTTGTCACTACAAGGGTTATAGAAATGACTAAGTTCTAAGAATTCTAGCTCACTATTTGAAATATTAAAGCTCATTGAAATGGGGATGTTGGATTGGGATCTTCCAATTTGCATCAATTTTGGAAAAAGTGCACCTCTATAGAAGCACACTCTTAAAAATATGGCACACCTTACATACCTTTAGACAATGATAGATGGAAATTTTTTAGAACTTCTAAAAAAATGTAAAATTTTGAATTTTCAAGTTGTTTTTTCTATTTTGAATGGTCCAGGGCCCTCCTTCTAGTGCCACTTCTAATGAGCTATCATTTTGCATGATACTTAATGATAAGAATCCTTTCAAACTCCTCTCTTGAAAAGTTAATTTGGGATCAACTCTAAGGTTTTGAGTGATCTTGCAACCTATTGAAATCTTCTCAGTTGAAGATAAATGTGTTTGTTCACGAGGAGGCCTTTTCTAGTCCAACCAATTTGGATAAGATCTATAACCTGCTAGTTCAAAAGTAACCACAAAAGAGATGTATTTTTGGTATTTTTTGTTTTATAATGAATGAAATCTATCAATTCAACTACATCAATTCCTAATTCAACCAAGTGTTAGCAAAGAAAATAATAGAGATAAGGTAATGAGAGGTTAAAGAAAATAACTTGAAAGGGAAATTCCTAACAGACATAAACCAAGGTAACAATATGTCTGCGAGTTAAATTGTTGAAAAGATCAAACATGAAACCAATGAAATTAGGAGCAACACTTTATAAAATCTACTAATGCAATCGTCAATGGAAATCTATTAAAACTGAAAGATGTTTCACTTCTTATCAAATTGCAAGACCATAGAAAGTGCACTCATGCAAGACAAGAAGCCATGTAGGAACAATAGGGTGATCTATTCTCCAACTCGATACGTCAATGAAATTTGTCAACATGTGAAAAACACTAGAACTAAAAGATTTCACAATAAAATTAAAACAACAAAACTATTGGTTCCATTATTATTATGAACAAGAATCCACAAAAATAACACATTCTACAAAGAATAACTACACTTAGAATGAGAGCACTAATAACATATATTATTGCATTAAAATAATGACCTAGAATACATGTTACATTCCCAAATAATAAAACAAATCTAATTATGTACAAATTGACTCTCTAAATGGTGCTAAGTAGGACTCCACCCTTGTTTATATCAATTAATGGATGCATGAGCCTTTACATGTCTTAAAACAAAGAAAGAAGCAATAGATAAGAAGAAGGAAGTTGTAGGAAGATTTGGGAGTCACTGGAAGCTCTAAAAATGGAAGCTTGGTCTTCTCTAAATGTTTCTAGGAGTTAAACTGCCATTAGAATGCATTTCTAGTGCATGGAATGCTCTAAATTTGGAATTGGCAGTTAATTGTTAGTGCAGCTCTGACTTCTTCAAAATTTTTGGTGCACCTATGGAGTAGCACACCTTTAGAATAGCACACCTTGCATACCTTATGCACCTTAGTGGTAGGTTCAAAATCCAAAATTTTCCCAAGTGTCAAAACTAAATTTCTAGCTTTTGGGTTTTCTTCCCCTTTATACCAGAGCGATGTCTAGATGTTTTCTCTTGAATTTCTCTATAATATTGATCACTTGGGAAGATTTCATAAAATATAAAGCATCATATTTATGCCTGACTATTTTTTGATAATTACTGATATCCATTCGAGTTTCTACAAAATCATCAATTCTACTATTAAGTTTCAACAATACCTCCTTAATCTTGAATGCTTGCCTAATATCTTCATCCAACGAAGCATCCTCGAAAGTTCTTCAAAAATTTTCAACCACTTCTTGCACTGACTTGAGCTTCATCTTGGACTCATGTTCAAAAATATGAAGGGAAATAACATCATAATACCTATCTGTATCAGAAATTTTCTCTTGAGATTGGTCTTTTAACTTCCGAATATCTTCATGAAGTTCTTCCATGACTTGATTTCTAGTAGCTATCTTTTCAATCCAATCCTCAAGTTTATCAATCTCATCTATTGTGTACACTTCCATGAGTGTACAATACCTTTGACCTTTTATTGTTTGGAGTGCTTGAAGGTCCTTTCCTGAGGTATGTAGCTCATCTATAAGCCCAAAATCCTAGTCTACTATCGATACCAGTTTCTCTGCATTAGAGTGAACATTATGCAACATGTTCAAATTATCCTATATTATCTCTACACCTTTCTACTCAAATTATCATGCCATTTCTAACATGTTCCAAAAAATGAATCAACTTGGACACTCCCCATATCTGTCCTTTCTAGTGCCATAATGAGAGTAACCTTTGGGTGATTTGATCCAATGGACCTACAATTCTATGTAGATAGCCTCTTAGAAGCTCATTCTCTTTGTGCAACTTTATCAATTCATTCTCATTTACATCTAAATGCATGAACACCTCCTTGATGTTTGTAGTGATCATTACTTTATCCATGTCTACTGTGGGCTTTCCTTATAAGACTTCTTTAATCTAATAGTTATTAGGAGTCAAATCTTCAGTCTCAACATGTGGAGGAGGAATGGATATATGAGCAAGTAAGTCCTCATCTTTATTATTCATTATAAAGGTCACTTATTGTGCATCACCCATAGGTGGCTTAGGTCTCTTGATGGCTTCTACTAGTGCATCCATATGTTGGTCTCAGATTGGTTTTGATAATTGATTGTCAACACACTTAACAAATCTCTAAGTTGATGTCGAGTATAATACAAGTGTCAAGCTATATTATGTGCCAAGTCAGAAATCCAACAGGTGTTAAGCTATTCAGATGCCAAGTAGATAGATTGTGCCAAGTGACTTTAGGTGTCGACTATACTATATGTGCCAAGTCACAATTGATGATGAGCTAGTATAGATGCTGAGTGAAGTATAAGTACTAAGCAAGATAGAAATATAGTATATGCCAAGCACTAGTAAATAGTATGTGCCGAGCATCAAGAAATAATGAGTGCCAAGTGACATATTTTAACATGTGAGTTTGTGCTTTCACAAACTTAGTTGCAGATGATGATGCATGCCAACTAAGAGACAAATATCAAGCTCCAAAAAATAAGATTGAATCTATTACATTCCCTATGTAATTTGCATGTAGCCAATAAGAAAAATGTAAATAATTGAGTGGAAGAGATGGATGAATCTCAATCGTAGATTCATACCTAACACTAAGTCTTTGTAATCTTTATAAAGAGATCGAGACCCCATAATTCAAAAGAGATGAAGAAAGAGATTTACATGAGAGAATATTAACAAGGGTGTAAAGACTTAGAGGAGGAACAACATTGTAGAATTTAGTTGATCAAAACAAAGTATTAGTACTTTGCACAGAGACTTATCAGATTAGGAAGGATCATAATAGAATGAGAAGAACAAGGATTTGGAATTAGAAATTGAAGATTGTAAGTCATCAAATCAATACATTCTACTATATACATTTTAATCATTATATTAGGAGAATGAAAATCCTATGATGATAAGTTGGCTTAACAACTATTTTGTAGAACCTTTGACAAGGTGTTAAATCCTTTAATAGGGTAACATTCCAAGTAAGTGTTTGTAAATCCTTTAGAAAAGTCACTTTCAACAGGGTGTAAAGCCTTTAACAGGGTAGGCCTCTCATAGGAAAGATCATCAGTGATGGTCAAAACATTGTAACACTAATCAGTTACATATTGCTACAATGATAAGTTGTGGGTGTCATCCCCACCCCAATTTTACCTTCTCATTCTGGAGAGTTTTTGGGTGACCAAAATCATGTGTTATGTGCTTTCATGCATGTCATTATTTTCATGTTTGTTAGATGTGTTACATGCATGCAATTGATTTTAGCTAAAAGTTTTAAAAGGTAAAGTGTGTTAATTTTGATTCACTCCCCCACCCCCCCCCCCCCCCCCCCCCCCCCCCCTTCATAGTAATGTTCCTATTTGTAAATTCCAATAATCGATATCAGAGCTAAGTTCTCACAAGGAGAAGCCTTACAGCTTGGAGAAAAAGATCTAGAGATGAAAGTCTAGAAACTTGGGAAGATCAAAGAGAACCAAGAGATTAAGATACATCACATTCTGCATTCTCTTGAAGAAGCTAGGGAAGAGTTGAGGAAATCCCTAAAGAGAAGAAGAGAGATTGCCATAGCTGAAAATGACACACAGTACAAGGAGATAGACACCTCAAAAGTGTTTGCTAATGGAGACACCAAAGAGTTTGATGTAGCAATAGTAGATTTGATGGAGAAGAATAGAGTTCAAGCAAAAGAGATTAGATCTTTTAAAATTGAACAAGAATCACAAGCCATGATGCTTTGTGAAGTGACTAAACAAAAGAAGAGAGCCATTGAAGATAAGGCTATGATAGAAGATGACAAGTGAAATCTTGCCAATAGATTGGAAGAGAAGTCAATAGAACTTGCAAGAGTTTCTAACATGCAGCTAGACACCCTAAGCCAAATGGTGAATGCACATCATGAGCTAAATGTCAAGGACATTGAAATATCCACACTAAAAATGTAAAATGAATAGCTGCAGAATGACTTGAGAAGGGAAAAGGAGATTGCAAAGAGCTTCAACAAATCTAGTGAAGCAATCAAGCACTTTGAACAATTGTTGAAATCACCAAGATCTAGCAATGACACTTCAGAACTAGGTTACACTAGCATTGAAGAAGGAGAGTCATCAAAGACTATAGAAGAAAGAAGTGAAAAGGTAAGAACACTAAACCCACTTGTCATTTCTATGGTAAAAAGAGACATACCTCTAATATATGTAGGAGTAAGAATGCCAATCAACATGACAAACCCAAGAATAAGGGTCACTGTCACAAATACAATAAGTAATGACATCAGGCACAAGATTGTAGGACCAAAACCATAAGGACACCAAAATTTAAAGGTCACTATTACAATTGCAAGAAGTATGGTCATAGAGCTTTTGAATGTAGATCAAAGCCTATATGGACACCAAATCAACTATCAAAGACCAAAAGCCATGGACATCACTACAATTGGGACTAAAATACTAGGCAAAGCTATTACTACTATCAAGATTATGGGCACATTCTTGAAAATTGCATTAGAACACACTTTAGTGGCAATTACAATAGGTGGTTGAGTCAAATCACATGCTTTAGTTTTCTAAAGATAAAACATATTAGCAAGTTTTGTCCAACCAAGTCAAAGGCACCAAACATTGAGCTCAACAAAGGAAAAGCAAAAGTTGATGTTGAGCACATCAAAGGAGAGATGAATAGAAAATGGAAGAAAAGAGATGGAAGCAACACATCCAATGGAGGGATCACTTCACCCAAAAGACCAAGTGGTCACACTTCATCCAAATAAGCAAAAAGAAGATGTATGGGACTGATATTTAATGCCTCATCATACATTAGTTCCCAAACTATATGAGCACTACAAAGGATAGATCAACATGAATAAAGATGCAAAGTTAAGGTTTAGATAGTGTTGCCGAGTTACCTTTGGATGCCAAGTAAAATTCCTTCATATGCTGAGTTGATTGCCAAAGATAGTGTGAGCCAAGTTTGTAGTAGAAGTTAAGTGAAAGGAACTTCAGTGGAAGCCGAGTAATCTAAAATTGCTTTAGAAGCTGAGTGGACAACTATAAATGCATTAAGCATTAAATGTTATGAAATCAGGGTATATGATCACATTTTGAACCATTTTTCATTATCATGATCAAAGAGAAAGAATAAAGAAGAGTCAAGAATGACTTCAAAGTAGATATTCAAGCATTTTGTGCATATTTTAACATAGATTTGGCACCCTATCATGAATTTAAGGTATTTAACTTGTTTTGAGCTATGCAATTTTCAAATTTCTATGTGTTGAAACCCTAGTTTTCATAAATGGCCTTGAATTCTAGGAAAACCCAAGAGAAAGATTCCTTTGAAGTTTAGTTGGTATCCAATGAGGTCAAGCAACACGATTTCAGACCTATCCCAGAAGTTGCATATAAAAATGACCTAGCTGGTGCCTTATCTATCATTCCTCCTAAGGTAGTCATGGTTCAAGATGTTAGGAGATGTTATAACTACAAGGTAGGAGCCATAGGAGATGTGGAAATAAGAGAGGATTATGATAAATTATGTGAAAATGGGGTTTTGAAGGATGAATACAAGATTATTGAAATGAAGGGCTTAACCCGTGCCCTAGATTTCCCCAAAATATTCAAAACTGAGTGGATTAGGATTGTCTTAAGTAGAATTCATGATGGTAGTCTATGGTTAGAGGATGGGCTAGTAAAGATTTCAAAGAGGATCATTCACAGGGTGATAGGGTATCCAACCCTAGAACAACCAAAGACACTTAGAAGTGATTCTAAGGAGTCAATTGAGAAGAACACAAGTGCAAAATGGAATAAAGGGGAATGACAATTGATACCATTAGAGACCCTCTTATTGAATTTTCTATTAGGGTCATTTCACACAAGTTTTATTAGTCTAGTTGACTTAACAGTGTGCCCTGCATAGCAGTGGATGTAGGATATAAGATTGTGAAAAAGGATCATACATATGACCTAGCAGAGTTACAACTATAGTAGATAATGGAAAATCTTGGAGCAATAAGGAGATCCAAGAGTGCATAGTGCAAGTTTGGTTCTATTTTGATTTGCTTATTCTTTTATGTGCAAAATGAATTTCCTTCTTTTGGAAAAGTAAGTTGGAAGACTAATAGGTCAGTGGCTATCCAAGTAAATGAATATATAGAACAAATGGGAGCCAATTTTGAAATAATAATGACTAGTTATTTTGAGGATTGTAAGAAATGCATGAAGTAAAGACTAAGGATACCAGTATCCCTTGTAGAGTAGCATGTAAATGATATATGTTTCCTTGTTGACATAGATTACACCTATATTCAGGCTACCATACCAAGAAGTAGATGGCTCAGACCTCTTGGATATGAAATTAATATAGATGAAGCATCCACAACTATAACAACACTATTATTAGAGGAAATTCATAAAACTGCTAAGCCATTTGGAACATAGGATGTTGTTAAATCCAAGGTTGAGATGGAACTAAAGACTACTTCCACAATTAAGAAGAAAGACAAGCTAGTTAAGAAATTAAAGGCTAGATTTGGAGAAGGGGTAGTAGAGGCAGAAGAAGAAGAGGATGAAGGAGAAGAAGAAGAACAAGGGAAAGAGCCACTAGCACTTACACAAGGCATGGGAGAAGATGCCATAGAAGTAGAGGAAGCTAAGGAAAAAGATGAAGAGGAAGCTCCTAAGGATAAGGAAAAAAGAAAAGAAAAGCACAAAATCCACCTACTACATAGTCAAAAGGAAAAAAGAAGGCTAAGCCGAGCCTTGCTAAACCAACAACAAGAGTAGACACCTGAGCCACAACTAAAGTGGTCAAGGAATAAGTGAAGAAGAAAGCCTTAGAACAAGTAGAACTAGTAGAGAAGAAGAAACAAAGGAAGAAGTATGTGGCACCCGTTGAATTTGATGATGAGAAGACAAAATTTGATGACAACAGTCAATTAAGAGTGGTAAGCCATACACCTAAATCTGACTTAGAAAATATTAGTGATAATGTAAGAGACAATGTAGATCTATCAGGGCTAAAAAGAATAGAATTCAATAAGTTGTCAAGAGAACAAAAAAACATGGTAGAAGAATCCATCTATACTATGATGGCTAAGTTCAAAAACACCCCTCTTGAACTTGACAAAACAATGCCAAAAGAATTGTAGTCCATTGTTGAAAAAAAATGGCACTATTGCCTAAACATGGAGAAAGAAATAAGGGAGTCAACTCCAGCATGTGTAATGCCTAAATTGACAAAGGGGAAAATTAATCAGGCTAATAAGAAGCATGGGAGAAATTTTGCACCCAAATATAGAGTCTCCAACATTCTTCAAAATAAAATTGAAGATGTAGTGAAGAAGTCCACACTTATGTGGAAAGTCATCTATGGGCTTTAGATAGTCAAAGAAGGGCAGGAAGATCCCTTTGAGGGAAGAAATGATAATGATGAAGAGGATGATGACAAGAAGGAAGAAGGAGAAAAAGAGAAGGAAAAGGAAGAGGTTACTATGGAGAAGGATACACAAAAAGATAACATGGCAATAATTGATCAGCAACACTCCACATGTAACATCTACACATGTAGATTTAGTGGTGGTCCAAGATGTTCCTGACACTTTTGGTTAGAATATTAACCCACTAAATGCAAAGGATCTCAAGAAGATCCTTCACCAGACCTCCCTACAAGCATAATTATATGCAAATCTTATCTTGGTGAGTGTGGAGGAAATCCAAAAGGTTGTAGCTAAGATTACCAAGGAGAAGGTGAATCCCAAAGAACCACCTTCTCGCATTCCAACAACTACAAGTGGAAAATCACAAGAGCAAGCAATACATGTCACAATTGCTAAGGTTGATTCCACAAAGATAGACACTTCAGCTATCGAGGAGCCAACAAAGGAGAAAATAGGACAAAAGGATACATTTGTCACTACAACACAAAGTCAAGGTGCACCTCCTTTGATAAATATAGTTGATCAAGGTAGAACTAAAGAAAATAAGGAGGATAGCCCAAAAAAAAAGGAGCAAGAGCCAATTCAGACCTAATAGGGACCCGCATGACAACACAACAACAACTGAGCACTAAGGAAATTCCACTATAGATATTAGCACTAGGCTCGAGCTCCACCAAGGTAGCAAGGGTACTTCCCTATGGAGACCCTACACTTGATTAAGACATAATCATACCATGTTTTGCCTATAAAACAATAAGCATTGATAAGATAAATGAAGTGCAATAGGCACTTGAAAGGAAGAAGCATTGAGAAATACTTAGAAGTGAGTATAAACAAAAGAAAGCTTTAGTTAAAATTAAAGACATCTTTTTAGATGCATTTAGCTTATAGGTACCTGATGAATCAAAGCCCATCATGGAGCAAGTGTCTGACATAGTAGACTAGGTACAAAGTGAAGAACCAGATACTAATGTTAAATTATTAGAATGGTCTAAAAGAAAATTTCAAATGAAGGTGAATGAAAAGATATCAAGTGAAATAACACTGACACAAGTAGATTTGGTTAAGAAAATTGAAAAGGTCAAAGCAGTACTTGAGAACATTTTCTCACTACACTCAAAACTGTGTGATTCATCACTATCCACACAAGAGACTAGCTAAAGAATACTAAGCTTGGAGAGGAACTTGAAGATATCAAGTATGCAATTACCAAGGGATCCAGCTTAGAGGGAGAAGAATTTTGCAACAACACTTCACACACAAATGGATTTAGCCATTGTAATAGTAGATGAGGCAAACATCAAGGCCAAATTAATTTTATTCAATAAAAAATAACCCCTCATATGGAGGTACTTCACAAGGAACTGGCCTATGCTAATTTTTTTTTGAAGAAAGACCCCACTCTTTCAATATTGGAAGGCCTAGTACACCTTGCAATAGAGACAACTATCTAGCTCAAAGCATTGGAGATTTCTCTAGACAATTGGGATGCTGCTCTCAAAATTATCATGGAGGTAAATAATTTTTTTTTGGCAAAGTATTCTATTACCCCATAGGAACCCTTTGACATAAGTGTCAAAAAGGGGGAGAATAAACTAAGGGGGAGACAATATATATTTTTTACAATATATTTTTACATTCTTCTTGGGGGAGAATAAATCTAGGAGATACCCTATGATAACCAAAGGGGGAGACTGAATACATTGGGAAGTTAGTGAAGAACATGTAAAAATAGAGTAAAATAGAGTAGGTCAAATAAGGCATGTCAGACAAGGAAAAGAGTATCATCATGAGATAGATCTAGCATAAAGGATACACTTTTGGACATAATGAGGCACATCAGCTTAGGGGGAGTTTCAAATTTTGAAGGTACAAGCTCTTTACAAAATTTTGAATAGTTTTGAAACCTTGTACATATGTTGAACAAAATATATATTATACTCATAGGGATTAGATTCATAATGCCTAATTAAGTGTTTTTGACACTCATGTCAAAGGGGGAGATTGTTGGTGTCAGATTTGTTTTGACAATTGAGTGTCAACATACTTAGCAAATTTCTAAGTTGATGTTGAGTATAATGCAAGTACCAAGCTATAGTATGTGCCAAGTTAGAAATCCAATAGGTACTAAGCTATTCAGATTCTGAATAGATAGACAATTCCAAGTGACTTCAGGTGCCGAGTGAACTATATGTGACAAGTCACAAATTGATGCCAAGCTAGTATAGATGCTGAGCAAGATAGAAATATAGTATATGCCAAGCACCAGTAAACAATATGTGCTAAGAATCAGGAAATAATGAGTGATGATCGACACTATTTTAACACATGATTTTGTGCTTTCACAAACTCAGTTGTAGATCATGATGCATGCCAGCTAAGAGATAGATATTGAGCTCTAGAAGATAAGATCGAATCTATTACATTCCCTATGTAATCTACATGCAACTAATAAGGAAAATGTAAAGAATTGAGCAGGAAAGATGGATGAATATTGATCATAGATTCATACCTAACCCTAAGTCTTTGTAATCTTTATAAAGAGATTGAGATCCCATAATTTTGATGCAGGTAAGAGGATGAATAACTAGGGCCAAAGGCTCACCCAGCTATCCAAACCACCCTGCAAGAGTTAACACAATGGAAATGAACACAAAGAACAAAAACCAAAGGAGAGAGAAGAGAAAACACTTCTATTGATTCATCAAAATATCTTCATACATGCCCAGTTGTAAGGCCTTCTGGGTTACGACCAATTACAATACATTCAGTTACAAAGATCCAATAGCAAATTTGCACTTTTAGTTCTGCTCTCTAATATTCTCTCTCTGAAATTTTTTTTCTCAAAAACTTGCATAATTCTAAGCTTTAAAATTCTATTTATACTTTCCAAAATAGCTTACAAATCATTCTAGAACATAGAGAAGCCACAAGTCAACTCTCAACAAATATAACTACCTATACCAAAATTAAATGCGAGAAAAGTTGGCCCAAATAGGAACTAGACACAGACAACTCAACACCCACTGGATGACTTGACATCAACTAAAAACTGACACTCGACATTACTCAACATCAACTAGAAATTGGCACTTGGCACCAACTGGAAACTGGTCACTCGACATTAACTAGAAATTGGTCACTCGACATCAATTGGAAACTGGTCAGTTGAAATCAACTAGAAATTGGTCACTCGACATCAATTGGAAACTAGTCACTTGGCATCAACTAGAAACTAGTTACTTGACATCAACTGAAAACTAGTCACTGGGCATCAACTAGAAATTGGTTACTCGACAGTAACTAGAAAAATGAACAAAAGTGCAGGATTACAAGGAAACCCAGGATGCTCTTGCATTAGAAAATTAGGGTTGAAAGAAATGATTCTCCTGAATCATTAAGATGTCCCAACCTAAGCTGAATCCAACTCAAACTCAAAAATCCATGTCCCAACTAGGAATCTTCCTTTCTTTAGATGAACCATCACCTCATCACCAACTTGAAAATCATGGTGTCTCCTAGATTGATCAACATTCTCCTTATACTTCTGATTGCTTTGTTCCAACCTCAACTTCACTTCCTTATGCAAAGACTCCATAAAATCAACAAATTATTCTCCTATAGTGCTTTTCTTTTCTTCATCAGCAAAATCTCTCAAATCTGACATACCTCTAGGATGCATTATAGTAACAATCTCAAAAGGTGTCTTCCCTATACTCCTATTCACAAAATTGTTATATGCAAATTCAACTTGTGCCAATACCATCTCCCAATTACTCAACTTATTCCCAACTAAACATCTCATCAAATTACCCAAGCTTCTATTCACAACCTCTGTCTACCCATCTGTTTGTGGATGGAATGTAGAACTAAACTTCAATTTAGTACCCATCTTCTTCCACAAAGTCTTCCAAAAATAACCAAAAAACTTACTGTCTCTATCTGAAATAATGCTTCTTGGTAATCCATGCAATCTCACAATCTCTTTAAAGAAAAGTTCAGCAACATGTTCAGCATCCGATGTCTTCTTACATGGTATAAAATGAGCCATCTTAGAAAATCTGTCCACTACAACAAATATAAAATCATACCCTTTCACTATTTTAGGCAATACAAGAACAAAATCCATACAAATATCAGTCCAAGGTTTCTCAGGAATAGTAATAGGTGTATACAAACCAATATTTTGACTTGCTCCCTTTGCAACTTGAGAAACTCCACAACTCTTTACAAATTTTTGAACATCCTTATAAATTTGTGGCCAATAATATTTCTCTTTCAGCAAACTCAATGTCTTATCAATTCCAAAATGTCCAGCTAATCCACCACTATGCTTTTCCTTAATCAAATTCAACCTCATAGGACTTCCACGAATACACAATTGAATACATTTGAACAACATACTTTCTTGAATGAAATACTCATCGTACTTACTTATGTGATCTATCAGATTTGGTGCTCTGCACTCTTTCCATGCCTCAGAAAAATCAGGATCAATATCATACAATTCTTTCATGTCATCAAAACCAAGAACTTCAACCTTCATTTCAGTCAACAAAGAACGTCTTCTACTCAATGCATCAACAACTTTGTTAGGAAATCCACTCTTATGCTTGATCACAAATGTAAAACTCTAAAAATACTCAACCCACTTCATATGTCTTTGATTCAATTTATGTTGACTTCTCAAGTATTGTAAAGCTTTATGATTAATATACAACACAAACTCCTTAGGCATCAAATAATGTCTCCATTTCTTCAATGCTTGAACAATATCATAAAACTCTTGATCATACACAGAATATTTCCTTTTAGAATCATTCAAATTTTCACTAAAGAAAGCAACAGGCTTACCTTCTTGACATAATATAGCTCCTATTGCATTACCACTTGCATCACATTCAACTTGAAACACTTTGTTGAAATCAGGTAAAGCCAATACAAGTAATTTAGCAACCTTTTGATTCAAAGTCTCAAAACTCTTATTAGCTCCATGTGTCCACTTGATTCCTTTTTATCTCCCCTCATTGTTTCAGTCATAGCATTACAAACAACACTGAAATTCTTTATAAAATTTCTGTTAAAACTAGCCAAACCATGAAATGATCTTACCTCACTCACATTCTTAGGTATAGGCCATTCCAAAATTGCTTTAACTTTCTCAAGATCCATCTTCAAACCATTAGCTAAGATCACAAATCCTAGATACACAATCTCCTCTTGCATAAAAGAACACTTTTTTAGATTGATCAACAACTTTTTCTCTTTCAACCTCTGTAATACTTGTCTAATATGCTCAAGATGTTCTTCCTTAGTCTTACTAAATATCAGAATTTCATCCAAATAAAAAATCACAAACTTACCCAAGAATCTTTTTAGAACTTCATTCATCAACCTCATGAAAGTACTAGGTGCATTAGTCAAACCAAAAGGCATAACCAACCATTCATACAAACCATCTTTTGTCTTGAAAGCAGTCTTCCATTCATCACATTCTTTGATTCTGATATGATGATAGCCACTCTTCAAATCAATCTTGGTAAAATACTTTGCTCCACTCAAACAATCCATTATGTCATCCATCCTTGGCATAGGAAACCTATATTTCACTATTATCTTGTTAATGGCTCTAGAATATATTCTCCATTCTCCATTCTTTTTAGGTGTTAATATAGTAGGTACAACACATGGAATCAAGCTTTCTCTAATCAAACCTTTTTGCAACAACTCATGCACTTGTTTGTTAAGTTCTTCATTCTTTGCAGGTGTCAATCTATATGGTGCTTTGTTTGGAAAACTAGCTCCAAGAATCATATCCATACAATGACTTATACTTCTTACTGGAGGTAAACCATCAGGAATATCATCACCAATAATTTATTTATACTCATTCAACAACTCTACAATTTCTTCTGGTACTCGGTCAATACTACCATCTGTCATTTGGTCACCATTGACTAGCACTTGGTTAACACTATTTTCTTGCACTCAGTCTCCATTGACAAAACTCAATTTTCTTGGAATTATAGCAAAATAGACTTGATTCTTTTTCATTTTCTTTTCAAATTGTTTCCCATTAACCATACAAATTTTTATAGTAGTACAATTAACCTCATCTAGACTTTTGATCAAAGACAACAATGTTTGTTTCTTCCCATTTACCCAAAGAGTATATTGATTCAATCTTCTATTATGTACAACATATCTATCATATTGCCAAGGTCTACCCAACAAAATATGACAACAATCCATGGGCATAATATCACACAAAACTTCATCAAATTAATGTCCAATTTTGAACTTCACAAGGCATTGCTCACTTACCAATATCTTATGCTCATCTTTGATCCATGAAACATGATAAGGTTTGGGATGTTTCAACCTCTACAACTACAACTTTGTAACTAGCTCTTCTGATGCCAGATTTGTAGAACTTCCACTATCAACGATCACTTTACAACATTTTCCAGCCATCTTACATCTTGTCTTGAAAAGACTTCTCCTTAAAATAGGTTCCTCATCACCTCTCTTATTACATAAGGTTCTTCTAACCATCAAATTTTCTCTAGCCTTAGGTCCAATTGGTGAACTCTCAATGTCTTCTTGAATCATAGCATTTCTATTATTTTGCCCACCTTCAGAAGATCTAAATTCAAAGGATCTATGCCCTTCTTTGCTACATCTAAAACAATTACCATGAAATCCACCTCTAGAATAAGAATTACCTCTTCCTTAGTAAGAATTAGTGCCTCCTCGGTAAGAATTACCACTTTTCCATTCAGTCTTGCCTTTGTCATCATTCTTCCATTAAGATTTTCCTTTATCTTGCATAGAACTATCAGATCTACCACTTTCTCCATAAGATCTACCTCTGCCTCTCTGGAATCTACCACCTCTACCTCTCTATCTTTGTTCATGCTTCTTTGTTAAGATCTCAATTTTCATGGCATATTGATATGCTTCTTCTACACTTTCCAGCTTCACAAAACTTATTTCATCTTGTATTCCAAATCTCAATCCATTAATGTACCTTGTAATTTTTTCAACATCATCATCCACATGTCTAGATCTGATGTTTAACCTATAGAATTCCTCAGTATATTCTTTTATAGTCATGTCCTTTTGTTTCAAATTTTGCATCTTTCTCAACAAGCTAACTTGGTAATTAGTAGGAAGGAATTTGTTCTTTACCTTGTTCACCATATTTGGCCAAGTTTTGATCTTCTCCTTTCCTCTCCTTTATCTATCAATTTGCAAGTGCTCCCACCATAGTGATGCATGACCTTTTAGCCTAGTGACTGCAATCTTCACCTTTCTATTATCAGGAGTGTTTTCATACTCAAAGAACTTCTCCATATCAGAGATCCAATCCAACACAACATCAGTGTCCAATTTTCCATCATAAGGAACAACTTCTACATCAGGCTTTGAATTCACTCTAGACAATACTCTCAACAATCTTACTTCATCTTGGTCTTCTTCAAGTTCTTGATTATGGTTTGGTGTTGTTGCTTCATCATCACTTACATCATCAAGATGTTCTCCTCTCCTCTGGGCTATCTCCATAGCATCTAATCTGGCTACAATTTTTCTCAACTAATCCAATATAGCATTATCAACATTATTTCCTCTACCATGAACCATCTTTACAAATCAGGTTCTTCCAAGATCATAACCCTCTGCAAGTTATAGGTCAAATCCATAGATCTGCCACCCTAAAACCAAATCCAAATCAGGGTTCTACATGATCCAATCTCCACAAGGATGAACCTCAAGCTCTGATACCAACTGACATAGGCAAGAGGATGAATAACTAGGGCCAAAGGCTCACCTAGCTATCCAAACCACCTTGCAAGATTTAACACAATAAAAAAAACACAAAGAACATCAACCAAAGGAGAGAGAAGAGTAAATACTTCTATTGATTCATCAAAATATCTTCATACATGCCTAACTATGAGGCCTTTTGGGTTATGACCAATTACAATACATTCAGTTACAAAGGTCCAACAACAAATTTGCACTTTCAATTCTACTCTCTAATCTGCTCTCTTTGAATTTTTTTTTTCTCCAAAACTTGCCTAATTCTAAGATTGAACTTTCTATTTATACTTTCCAAAATGTCTTATAGATCATTCTAGAACATAGAGAAGCCACAAGTCAGCTCTCAACAAATATAACTACCTATACCAAAATTAAATGCGAGCAAAGTCAGCCCAAACAGGAACTAGACACAGACAACTTGGCACCCACTAGATGACTCGACATCAATGGAAAAATGGCACTCGACATCACTCGACATCAACTGGAAACTGGCACTCGACACCAACTGGAAACTGGTCACTTGACATCAACTAGAAATTGTCAATCAGCATCAACTAAAAACTAGTCACTCGGAATCAACTAGAAATTGATCACTCAGCATCAACTGAAAACTGGTCACTCGAAATCAACTGGAAACTAGTTAGTTAGCATCAACTAAAAACTAGTCACTTGGCATCAACTGGAAACTGGTTACTTGATAGCAACTAGCATAATGAACAAAAGTGCAGGATTACAAGGAAACCCAGGATGCTCCTGCATCAAATTCAAAAGAGATGAAGAAAAGAATTTGCATGAGAGAATGTTAACTGGGGAGTAAAGAGTTAGAGGAGGAACAACATTTTAGAATTTAGTTTACCAGAATAGAGTATCAATACTTCACACATAGATTTATCAAATCAAGAAGGATCATAATAGGTGAGCAGAACAAGGATCTAGAATCAACGATTGAAGATTGTAAGTCATCAAATCAATACATTCTAATATATACATTCTAATCATTGTATTAGGAGAATGAAAATCCTATGATGATAGGTTGGCTTAACAACTATTTTGTAGAACCTTTGACAATGTGTTAAATCCTTTAACAGGGTAACATTCCAAGTGAGTGTTTGTAAATCCTTTAGACAGGTCACTTCTAACAGGGTGTAAAGCCTTTAAAAAGGTAGGCCTCTCATAGGGTAGATCATCAATGATGGTCAAAACATTGTAACACTAATCAGTTACATATTGCTATAGTGATAAGTTGTGGGTGTCATCCCCACCCCAGTTTTACCTTATCATTCTAGAGGGGTTTTGGGTGACCAAAATCTTGTGTTATGTATTTTCATGCATGTCATTATTTTCATGTTTTTTATATGTGTTACATGCATGCAATTGATTTCAGCTAAAAGTTTTAAAAGGTAAAGCGTGTTACTTTTGATTCACTCCCCTCTCAGAAGTAATCTTCCTATTTGTAAATTCCAACACCATACTCTCCTCTTTATTCAGGTTGAATTTCTTCTTGTGTAAAACCATAAACTCCTCTTTAGCCAGGCTAGTGTAGTTCCCATAGGAGACACGTAAAAAGGAGGTTTTCCTTGTAGGCCCTTTTCCCTTATCCCTCCTTTCTAGAGTTTTCTCCTTTAGAGAGAGATCTAGATTTGGCATCCCTGTATCTATAGTATCCAAAGTCCCTACCTCTGTATCCTAAGAATTTGTTTAAGGTTGCTCAGGTATTTGTCCTTTCTTTGATACTTCATTAGCTGGCCTTTGTTTTGACTCTTCTTCATGCCCTGCTCATTCTTCTTTGGTAATTAACAAGAGGGAGAGGAGTGGTTGAGCCTTTGTCCAAAAATATTTTTTTTTGAAATGATGGTGGCAAGGCACCTAGAGATCCTTGTGGTAGAGGTGGAATTTGGTTCCAATCCTCTCCTAGAGGTTGGATCATAAGTGTATCTTGTATTTTATCACCTACCTTTTTAGTTCCTACTTTGATAAAGTGAAAATAAAATATGTTGAAAATATCCATTCCCTACCCCTCTTGCTCATCCATCCACTATTGTTGCTCATCCTCTAAAGTTGTAACCTCAATGGTTTCTAGGGAATAAATGGCAACATAATTATGGAGCTTCTCCTTTTCTCTTCTTAGGAAACCCTAGCCAAGCATGTCATTTGATTGAAAGGGAGGTTGTCTTCTAGTCCTTTTGATAGAAGGTCCAACCCTAGATTTCTTAGCAGGTGAAGGGGAGGCTTCTTCCTCTTGTATAGGTGGTCACTGTACACTCGAAAGTGTCCCACTCTAAACCCTTCTATCCAAACAATTCCATGAGTTGGAATGCTTAGATGCTGGCTTAGAGCTCCCTATCCATGGAGTGCAAGAGAGTATATTTCAAGAATAAGAAGGCTCCAAGATGAGCCTTAGAGATACTCTTCTTGCTAGTAAACCATGCAATGGGAGGTTCCAAAGACAAAATGCAAGAATGCAAATGTCCCAAGGAGTTCCTCAAGGATGCAATGCAAATGAAGATTAAGCTAGAATGAGAATGTCAAATGCAGCTATGCTAGAATATGAATGAGAGTGTTACAATCCAAATATTAAGCTATGTGAGAGATTATTGCAAAATAGAAGCTAAACTAACATGCAACATGAATCTAAGCTAAAATGCCATGGATGAGAGAATGTAGACAAGGAAGAGAAGTTCTCCACAAAGCTCCAAAGAAAACCTGTTAGAAAACCTGCAGCATAACAATGTTCAAAATATGGATGGATTGAGGGGGAAAGCTCTCTCCCTTTTAAAGATTTATGGACGGTAGAGATCAAGATGAAGATGGTGGATGATCAACGGTGGAATTTGAAAAGAGGAGTGATCCATGTGCACACACAAATCAACCAATAGAATATAAGTTGACTTGTCATATAAGACAAAAGTCACAAAGCCTTTTCTTTTAATTGCAAAATAGAAAAAAGACTTTATGTGTGCACTTTAAGTGGGTTAGAAGAATGGGGTCTTTTATTTAATTAAAAGGGGACATGTTCTTTTAATCAAATAATGAACTTAGGATAGCATAGTCAAACTATAGGTTATAATCAAATAAATTGATTATTAGCAATTTGGTCTAGGTAAATGATTAAATTAATTTAGCCAAAATGCTGAGAAGGGGGCTAATAGTCTAGATGACCATTTTTAGGTGATTACATTTGCCCCTCTTTGACTAATGCGTGATCAATCTGGGAACACATTATGTCAAAGAAAATTGAAGCCAAGTAGGCGATGATAGATATAGACGTCTGATTCCAAAGAATGAAATGCAGAAATAGATAGCAAGTCCTAAATGTACAGCCTGATAGTGATAGTACTGAACACTAGGAAAAGATGATGTCAGAATTCAAGAAGAATGCTAACACTTAGAAAAGTGGATAGAGTGAGAGCAAGTGAGAAGATCAAACAAATGCTCCTAAGTAGTGATAGAGTATTTCTGCCCTCTCGAGATTGAAATTGAAATGAGGTAAGGGGATGCAAAAATTGGCTAGAAATGAGAAAAATAGAATATAGCAATGTCCAAGATGACAGATAATTGATTAGAACCCAAGAATGACTATAAGAAACTGATAAAATGCCCCAGTTTGACTAGAGTTGACCTTGAAGGATATAGCATAAAATTAGGTCAAATCTAGTAGAAAGATGATTTAGATGTGAAACAGTGAATTGAAGTAGATATGAAGTATGGAAATGATGAAGACATGAAGAAATGAAGATGCCCCAGTGATGATTCAGAGATTAGACCTCAAAAGGTCAGCTAACTGCTCAGAAGAAAGTAGAATTTTAAAAGATAATTTTGACCATCAAGATGAACTCGAATTTGGATTTCGATCCCGAAAATGAATCTAAGATGTCAAAATTATTTAAGAGGTCAAAAATTTATATAATGTGATGAAAAGATAGAAAAGAGATGAAGCGAAAGATTAAGAAGGTGAAAAGACATGAACAAGAAGAAAGTAAAGAAATATATGAAAGGAGTTAGCCGATATGTCCATGAAAAGATGAAGAGAGAGCTCTCCCCATATGCAAGAATGCAAGACTAAGCTAGAAAATGAACCTAAAATGCAAGCTAATATGCAAAGTGGTTTACCAGCAAGAAGTGCATAACATTTAGACTCTTAATTTCATCATTGAGCATTTATTAGGGACATCATGAGATCATACAACCATCACTAGTATAAGTATGATGATATGAATATGATCGATATTAGATAGGTATGTGGAAATCCAATCTAAGCATCAGAGACATGTAAGTTAAGATAACTACACGATTAGATTCCCTAAGTTTAATTTAGCAAGATTACACCTGTATCAAGGCATAAGCGCCAGGATAAACCCTGAGTGCGGTCTTGCAAAATAGTCAAGGATGATACATTTGTAAGTCAATGTGTTGAATAGGACCAGCATAAATGCTTACAACACTATAGACAAACAAAGTATACCCACAAGCAGAAATCAAGAAGACATGCCCCATGCCCCCAGTCTTCTAGTCAATGACATCCTCGAAAGACTATTAGGGAGGGAACAAATGGCAAAGAAATTATCATAGATAGCACACAAAGTAGATAAATGTCAGCATAGCTCAGTCGTTTAAGTGTTAAAGTGTGTGTTTGTAAGTCGCTTGGCCATTTCTTCCAGACTTGATTCTGATAGTGAGAAATATCGCGACATCGGAGACTGTAGGTAAACTATCTGAAAAGTGTTGAAAAACACTTGATGTCAAGGTGGGGGAAGTGTTGAGAAACACTATTTTGTGAGTTGTCAAAGAAACCCTAATGCATAAGAATACCTCAATAGGCTAAGTAGCTATGCCCCCAAGATGAGGACAAGAAACAATTCCAAGCCAGGAAATGTGTAGCGAAGTGGATGATTGAGACTGATAGACATAGGTGCAAGGGTCTCAAGTAGCACCTGTTTCCAGATTTTCACCACTTGACAGATTTTTTTAGGATTCTTTTCAATTTTTTGTATTTTTGAATTTTTTTTGATTTTTTTGGTGATACATCAAAGTGCCTATTGCTAGGTTTTCACTAAGATGATCATTTTTTTAGGACATTTTCTGATTTTTAGGATTTTTTTCAGGATCATATATGATTTTTTTTGGAATTTTTAGAAGGTTTTAGAGATTACTAGTTCTCAAGAAATATCGCATCATTTTCTCCCAATGTCTAGCAAGGTGTAGGACATGATGGAGCAGAAAGTTTGTGGATAGACAAAGATGGATAAGAAAGGAGTATGAAGCAAGTGAAAGTGATCCTCAAGGACTGACTCCTCAAGAGTACCCAAGCTAGGGAAAGAGGTGAAATAGTCATATGAAGCATATTTTGGATAAGCAATGGAAGTAATGAGAAAGATAGCATGTAGAATAAGCAGTGAAGCCAACAAGTGAGATAGCATATAAGATAAGCGATGGAAGCCAATGAGTAAGATATCATGTAGGATAAGCAGTGAAGCCAACAAGTGAGATAGCATGAAGTGTGTAGTCCAAAAGAGTATCCATGTCAAGAGACCTATGAGAACCATGTTTTATTTATTATGATCAAGACCAAGGGGTCAACTAGATAGTATAGCAATGGGATAGAGCAATAAGAATAAAGCTCAAGATAGAGGCTATGAGTGAATGGGAGAGCACAACAGAAACTCTCATGGATAAGATAACCAATTTGCAAAGATAGCTCAACATTGTCAAGATCAAAGAGAGAAGAGAGGATAGGTGGATGATAGAAGAATTATGCATGATGCCTATTTACTAGGTTTTCATCATGGTACTTATCCAAGGTGCCACAAGAAGTAGTTTTCACCATAGGATGCATTTATTTCTCTTTACTTTTGCTACCAAGGTGCCACAAGATGTGGTTTTCACTAAGGCACATTTTCATTTTTTTCATTTTTTCATTTTTTTTGAATTTTTAGAAAGAGCTCAAGCTTTTTGAATTTAGATAGTGCTTCTATAGGAAAGATAAGCCATGATAAGCCAAGACCATAGAAAGGTATGCTCAAAGATGTTGATAGGGTGATGAAAGAGAAATGGTAGTAGGAAGAGTATATGGAGGATAATAGTTCATGTATGGAAAGTAAGTGTAAGCTTTAGAGGATTTCATGTGGGTAGCTAAAATATTGGACAAGATCAACATTGACACACACCTTGAAGGGTATTGGAACAATGGAGGAATCATGGATGAAATAGCTTGAGATTTAGATGTATGAGGTGGTAGAAGAGATTTGGAAAAAAGTGGAGTGGAAGGCTTTGGAATATTTTTAGAAAGATTTTTGGAAGAAGATGGAATGGATTGAGGGGGAAAGCTCTCTCCCTTTTAAAGATGTATGGACGGTAGAGATCAAGATGAAGATGGTGGATGATCAACGGTGGAATTTGAAAAGAGGAGTGATCCATGTGCACACACAAATAAACCAATAGAATATAAGTTGACTTGTCATATAAGACAAAAGTCACAAAGCCTTTTCTTTTAATTGCAAAATAGAAAAAAGACTTTATGTGTGCACTTTAAGTGGGTTAGAAGAATGGGGTCTTTTATTTAATTAAAAGGGGACATGTTCTTTTAATCAAATAATGAACTTAGGATAGCATAGTCAAACTATAGGTTATAATCAAATAAATTGATTATTAGCAATTTGGTCTAGGTAAATGATTAAATTAATTTAGCCAAAATGCTGAGAAGGGGGCTAATAGTCTAGATGACCATTTTTAGGTGATTACAGTCACACCTCTTGTGCTTCCTACATTGGTTCTTGTTCTTGTTCCAATAGAGACACTTGTGGAGTATCTTGAGATTGAGCTTCTTCTTCATTTTTAGGCTCTTGATTCTTAGGTGCTTGAGCCACCTCTTGAGGTTGAGATTCCTTAGCTTTGGGCTCAGCTTGCTTTGGATAATCTATTTTCCTCTTATTTTTCCCTTTTTCCACCCTAAAGTACCCAAAATCCTTGTCATGTTTATATATCATTTCTGACCTAACTGGAGATTGGGCAAGGAATGTTGGCATTGTGACTTTTGCACCTTTACCCTTTACTAGGCATGTTGTAGATTAGAAGGTGATAGTCTGTGGAACTGGGTAAAGTTTAAAAGGTTTCTTGATCCAGTCCCTTATCAACTAAATTATATTTCTAGCCTTATGGTTTATATCCACATTTTCATCCTTGTCAATCTCCACATTCATGATTGGTCTATCAAATATCTTATCATGGTTGTACAAGGGATCTAAGATGTTTTGAGTATCTTGTTAGACAACCTTCATTGGGAGATTTATTTTCAAGGTACTTCTTACTTGATATAGAGTCATCCTACAATAATCTCTTATTTAGATATTATAGTCATCTATTGGGTTCATTTAAAGATCTTGTATTGTATCTTCATGAAAAAATTGCTTTCCTACTAGATGTTGTACTCTATTGATATTATCTAAATAAGGGTGAGGGAATTTGTAATCCTCCAAGGGATATTGATCCCATTCTACATTAAAGGTCATGATATCTTGATTTTTTTTTTTACTATAAAGGGGCCTATGGTAATGGGCCATACTCATGTCTTCTTATCCTGTTTCCTAACTTTGTCATATGAAGATGTGAGCTGTCTTACAATCTCCAACAAGATGAGCCTATCTGATGGATATCTCGAGAGTTTCTATAGATTCACAATTGTACCAACTACCCTTAGGTAAGTGAATGTCTTGAACTAGATGTAGTAGGCATTGATTTATGCAATCCTTGCTGCTATCTCTACTGACATCCTTTTGGAATAATCACCCTTTATGAATTAGATTACTACAAAAATGAAGGCAATATTCACTATCCAATATTCCTTGCTCTGATATGAGAGCTTCTTCTTTACCAGATGGGGGTAGACCACATAAAGCCATGCATTAGCATCCTACATGCTTCCCCTATTGAAGAAGGAACAAGGAACATGTTATTGTCTATGCATCCCAACTCAATATATCTAATCTGTAAATGTCCATCTTGAAAGTGTGATTTCTTTGGTGCTCCTTGGAATTTGAATGCTACGAGCTTTGGAGTAATCTTTTCTGTAAGAAAGGATAATGAGGAAGCCATTTAGCTACACAAAACATAAAATCATCATTCTAGAGAGGTAAAAATTAAACCCTAACAAACCCTAATTGCCAAAAAATTAGACCCAAAACACCAAAATCTAGCAAAATCACTCAAAACCCCCTTTTAATCTTTGGTATGTAGTTTAACACACCCTGCACACCTTCATAGGTATGTTAGGTACACTAAATTACCCTTGGAAGGTTATTAAGTATGCAGTTGCACACTTATGTAGGTGGACACCCTTGTGGAGTGTGCACATGCATCTTTCATGTGCAAAGAGGGGGACTAAGTAGTTGTACAAGGCTAAGGGTGTGCACATGCACACCTTGATGGAGGTGCACATGTGCACACCCTTACTTTGTGTTTTTTGTTATAGGCCCAAGATGACACACACCCTTTGGAGGTGCATACTTGTGCATGTGCATAGATGCACATCTCCAAAGGGAGATAGGAGTGTATTAGTGCATCTAGTGCACTTATGCACCTTGGATAGGTGTGCATGTGCACTAGTGTGCACCTTTGCATAGAAAATTAACTTTTCCTCCAAAATTTTCAATGTTTGAGATTTTTTTTTTTTTAGATAGGACTAAGGCTTGACCCAAACTCTAGGTAGAGTCCCAAAAATGATCCAGGCCCTAGACTAGGGGTCTAGGAAAATTAAAAAAATACTAGGGTTCCCCATTTCTATGAGAAATTGGTTCTGCATTGTTAAACCATAATAGTTTAGTATAAGTAAGGAGTTTTGTGGAGTCTTAAATCATAATCATACATTTTGGAGAAGAGGATGTGGAAGAGGAGCGAAGTTTGAGAAGAGCTAGTAGATGTGGCTTGGGAAACAAGGAGATTTCTTGGTGGCTTACGAGAAAAATTTTAGATCTTGCTTAGAGGTTTCTACTAGAGTGATGTGGTGCTACATGTTGGTATTCTTTATAATAACTTAGAGGGGGGTGAATCAGTTATCCAAGGTCTAGATGTACAGATAAAACTTTTCAATTCTTAGTAGATCCATATCCATAAAACCTCAACATGCATGCATCCATTAGATCATACAATACGTAAACTTTGTAGGTTATTGTCCTAGGTCAAAACAAATGATCATAAATGCAAACATGAAACACCATAAGAGCATTCACACAATTTGACACAAGGATTTTATGTGGAAACCCAATTTGGGAAAAACCATCAATAACATGCTACGAATTCTCACTCTTCTAAAGTGATACCCTATGAAAGGCCAACCTTGTTAAAGGTTACAATACACACTATTAAATGTGACTCGGTGAAAGGATTTTAATCAACCTATTAGAAGTGAGCCTTGTTAGATGACTTTAGACCATTCCATTAGAATGTCACCTGATTAAAGGATTTACAAATGACTATTAGGTCAACCTTAATCCAAATGATTTTATCCACACTGGTATAATGATTAGAAAGTAACAATAGGACTTGATCTAATAAAAAATTACAACTCAATTATAGATTATAGATCTCTATTTCCATCCTCCATTCTGCTTGGCATTCATACTCTTAATCTCTGATAGCTTGTTCACCCTTCAAGCATTCATACTCTTAAGACTTCTTTTTTTTTATGACAATTGCAGTCTCTTCGGTTTGGCCACTAAATGAAGCAATTCCCTAGATTCCTTTTCTTCCTTAGGTTCTCACGCATGACAACCTTTGATTCTAACCAGCTATCTCTATAAATAGAGAATTTAGATTTTTTTTTTTGCTTAAATCACAACCATCCATTTTAGGATTAGGTAGGATTCAATGAATCTACCCAATTTTCCCTCTAGTTCCTCTAGAAACTTTCTCTTCAATCTTCCTTTAATTTGCCTCAAAATGGTTTACCTTGAATTTTGTGAAATCAACTCATCATAGTTATCTTCCACACACTTCACATAATTCAAAAAATCAAAATAGTCAGCCCAGATTCATCAAATCTTCTATTTAACAATGTTTGTTGTCACTCGACATCTATACTATTCTATCACTCAGTCAACACTAGTTCACTCATCCAACACTAAATTTTACTCAAAAAACACTAGAGTTTACTAATGCTCAACACCAACTAAACTTTACTCGACGTATACTAACATTCACTCAACTTCCACTATCTTTCCTCTTTGCTCAACACATCTTGATTTTCACTTGGCTTCCACTAATTTCTACTTGGCTTGCACTAATTGCTCGGTAGAGCTTGGTAGAAAATTTTCTTACCGAGTTCACTTGGTTAACATAGGAAAATCATTTTAGTGTTAGTGTCTACTGAGTTGGGTTGGCTAATAAAGGATTTTCTTGTTTTGGCATAAGGAGTTTAATGGATTTGTTTTTTGGTTCTAGTTGACTAAAGAGATAAAGAATACTTGTTATAAGCTATATTCAAGCGAGCTTGACAATGTATATGATATAAATATAAGGTCAAGTTGAGGACTAAATGTGTGAGAATGTGTAGAAGATAAGAAGATTCTTAGAGGAAGAAAATTGGAAGGATAAGCAGAATATCCTTGTTAGGTTGCAAAGATTTATTTGATCAGGAATGATCAAGCATTCGAGCCAGAATTGAGATCTGAAATTAGCAATATAGTTACATCAACAATTAAGTCATTTCATTGTTACTCTCTAAACAATGTAGGAGTGAATCAAATCTGTTAATAGAGTTATCCTAATATATTTTTTTAAATCCTCTAATAGGGTGGCATTTCTAGATTGAAGTGTTTAAAGACCTCTAACAAGGCCACTCCTTACAGGAAGATTAAATCCTTTAATAGGGTTACACCTAATAGTGTGTTTTTTAACCTTTAATAGGGTTGGCTCCTAACATGGCTCACTCTAGAAGAGTAAAAAGTAGTAACTAGTTGTAATTGGTGGTTATTTCCCAAATTGGGTTTCCACATTAAATCTTAGTGTCACTTGTGTTCATGTTATTTATTTTATGTGTATGCAACTAAGTTAATTAAGGTTAATCACACTTAACATCTTAAAATTTTAATGTTCAATATTTTTTGAGTTACAATTAATATTATAGTGCATGCCGAGTTGCAACATATTGATAGTGTTAATTGAGTGCCTATGTGTTAACCAAGTGACAAATTTTTTTGTAGAGTTTATGTTTTGTAGTGACATCTAAGGGATCTAGGATTTATTTTTGCAGTAACTTATACACCCCTCCCCTCTCAGTTACTCCTCTTATATTTCCAACAATTGGTATCCGAGCTTTTGGTGCTTGCAAAGAAGGTTTCAAGGACCCAAGCTAAAGATCAAAATGTATTACAAAAGAGAGATTACCAAGTTGAACAAAGATAACTTCAAGGTATGGTAGGAACTCATGAAGCTACAATGGAGGAGATTGCTGAAAAGAAGAATCATAACATTGTGATGATTGACATTGTATTTGCTCTTAACTATGCTGAATTTGATGAAGTTAAAGGGTGTGCTACTCCTCATGAGATGTGGACCAAGATAAAAGATATCTATGGAGGTGATGATAATGTAATAAGAGCCAAGGTAGAAAGCTTAAGAGGAGTTAGAACTCTACTTTCTTATGTTGCACATGAAGGATTTAAAGTGTATCAGATAGATGTGAAATCTACATTCTTGAATGGAATTCTAGAAGAAGTCTACATAGAGAAACTTGAAGGTTTTTGTTGGTGTAAATAAGTATTTACTATTTACACTTTACTTAAGTTTACTTAGGTTAATGCATTATTTTATTATTTATTAGTTAGTCACGTAGGAGTATGCGTACTCTTGTGAGTTGTCATGTTGACAACACAAGAGTTACCACTCTAATTATGCACATGGTGTCTAGAACATAGGAGTAAGCACTTTATTTGAGCACATGGTGTCTACAACATCTCCACATGTAAGACACCTTATCATTCTTATCCTCTCATTGATTCATGTATATTCATGCACAATGGAGGATGTGTGCTTAGTTGCCATGCTTATCTCCTAGTTCTTTCTAGAGACATTCTAGATGCATCTTAGAGGCCTTTATATACAGGCACTCCTAGTGTGTATGTATATGCTTCAGATAATTTATTCTAATATTGATCAATACTCTTTTGGTTGACTATTGTGCTTGTGCTTGAGTTCCTTGATCTTGGGTGATTTTTTCCTAAGGAAAATTCTTACATGGTATCAAAGCTATAATCAATTTTTACATGGTATTAGAGCTCAAGGAGATTCTCTTCACCTAGCCATTATAGGAAATTCTTGCTTCAGTACCTTGACCTAGATCTAGAGAATCCATAGAAATTGGGAGTTTCTAGAGCCAAATTGGACCTCACCATTGCATCTAGAATGTCAATTTGGTGAAAATTGACTGTAAATTCACCTATGCTGGGCCAAAGTTGATTTTGAGGCAATTGTTTTTTGCAAATCGGCACCCAAAGGCCTGATTTACAACTTGAGTATGGTCATTTATTGGATGGATTGATTTATTTTTAGATCTAAATTTTCTAATTCTCTACCATTATTTTCTGCTATTTTTAGAATTTTTTTCGCCCAGTAGGGCCTGTAGATCTTTTTTTTGTAGGTATCGGGTAGTGACACCCTGACCCTTGCATAGAATATTCACAAAATATTCTTTTATACTGGCAGTCATATCACACAATGATCTATTTTAATATTTCCAGTTGAGCCACACCAGAATCTAGTTACACAATAGGCCCCTGATGTTTAATCCAATATGTCACTGGCAGGTCACATTCCCCACTCACATTGCAACAACTGATAGTAAGCAAGACCCAACGCAACTTGTTTGTGTTGAGTCTACTTCTTAGGATTTTTAAAGTCTTCATTCCCTACTACACCCCCAATGTGGGATTAATATGTAATCTTTGGCACTGCCAATATTCCAACAACCACTGAAATCATATTTTTGGTGTATAGCCCAACTTCACCAGTAGATTTTATGACCAACCACTTCATGACCCATTCTTCCCACCTAGAACTTGTCCACCAGTTTGTGTGGATTTACACTCCAAATCAGTAGTCAACATGATGCCTTCTCAGAGCAGGTGATTGTAGTAACACATGTGCCAACTACCATGTTAGCAAGTTGGCTCAACAATACACATCACTATAGGACATGTCAGCGTGACCTCATCTAAGGGGGCCAAGCTCATTGAGGTTAGCAATTTGCTATCTTAACATTGACGACCATCTGACTGTCATTAGGAGGCAAATTAGAACTGCTGTGATGGCTATTTTACCATCAAATTTAACCTCATCTTTTGCTGATCCAACCCCTCTCCAAATTGATTTTTGATTTGACAGTCTAAATTTGGGAGGCCATATCTCAGTCATCTAGACTCCAAATTAGGTGCAATGTTTTTTGATTTTGGCTAGAATTTCCTAAAATTTTTAGTGGTGCAATTCTTTTCTAATTTTTGTCCATGGATTTTTTTATAAAATACATCTTTTGGTGACTGTACCTATCCAATCCTATATTTTGCAACTTCAATTTCTCTGTACGAGCTCATCTGGACTCAAAAATAGGTTCCATTTTTTTGAAAGTGCATTATTTTTTTTCTTCTTTCTAGATTTGCAATTAGATTATAGGGCTATGTGGACAAAAGTATCACTTTAAAAAATAGGTCATCTCTTTGCTTTGTATTGTTTCAAAATTGTTGTACATTGTAAAGTTCCAAATTTGTAATCAATAAGGAGGTTTTAAATAGGAAAATCAAAAGTCCACTAAGGCCAAAATTGGCAAGTGGCCATTTAAACACACTACATATAAAGTGCCAAAAACATCTTTGGGTTAGGTTCTTGATTGAGTGAAAGTGGTGGGGGGGGGAGATGTTTTTGGTGTTGTGTTCCTCTTTTTCTGCTATTTTCTTTCATTTTCTGCATCATGAGAAATTTTAAGTTTCCAAAATTAACTCCACATAACTATGCTAGATGGTCCATTAAAATGTGGTGTCATTTAATGCATAATGAAGTTTCTTAATATGTAGATGGTACCCTTCCTAAACCAACACGTGATCAAGTGTTTATAAGTGAAATCTTAGCTTGGGAAGTAATGGATAGGAAAGCCCTAAGTGATATATGTTAGGGGGTTGATGATAAGACCATGTATTAGATTTGGAAGTCTTCTACATCCAAGGAAGCTTGGGATACCCTCCAAAACCTCTACAATAAAGTGTCTGAGGAAGACATTTACAAAATTGACGATGAGCTTGTCTCCTTAGATCTAAAGACATTTGATTCCATACAAGATTTTATCATAAAGGTGAATGAATTAAGAATGAAGCTTGATGATTGTGGTAGTCCTATTAAAGATGATAGGTTGATCTATCTCATTCATAATAAGTTGCCATATAAGTACTCCACATTTGTTTCTACTTATAACACCTCAAAGCCTACATTACAGTCTGCCTATTAGAAAGTTTCTTTTGATCATTATTCTATATTTTTGGATGAAGAAGAAAAGAAGTTGAAATCAATGGGGATTCTCAATTTTCCCAAGTCTAAGGCGTTGGTAGAAAATAATGAGGGTTCTCAAAATTTAGCTAGTCAATCTTCAAATAAAGGAAAGGGCAAGAATAAGAAATGAAAGAATAAAAAATTAGAGGATGTAGAAAAGACAACACCATCATCAAATCAACAAGGAAAGTATTCCTCAAATTCAAACAAGAAGGGGGACACTAATAAGGAGAAGAAAAAATGTTCCTATTGCAAGAAGATTGGTCATGAAGAACATGAGTGTTATCATAAAAAGATTGATGAGCTGATGACTATCATGAAGAAAAACAATCTTCCATTTCCTAACGCTTATAAGGAGAAGGGATCTTCTTTAGATTCAAAGGGCAAAGGGCAAGCACTCATGGAAAATTTATGTTCTTCAATGGAATGGATTCTTGACTTAGGTGCCTCATATCATATGGGTTCTTCAAAAGGAGATTTTTCTTCATTGAAGTAGTCTAAGGTACCACACATCTTTGTGGGAGATTATACAAAATGGAAGTTGAAGGGAAAGGAAATGTGGGGATGGAAACTGGAGAGTTTAAAGATGTTCTCTATGTTCCAAACTTAAGTTCTAATCTCCTCTCAATTTACCAAATCACTCACCTTGGAGATGGCCACAAAGTTGAGTTCCTTCCTGACTTAGCAAAGGTGCACAGTCTAAAAGATGATTAAGTGGTTGTAGTGGGGAAAGTTAATCATGAAAAAGGTTGTATTCTTTCTCTCAATTTGTGCCCAAGTCTCCTTCACACACCTTGTTGAATCAATCCAATTCACAAACCAATTTATGGCATGAGTGGTATAGCAATCTTACCTTCCGCTATCTTCAACAACTTTGCTCAACCAATATGGTTAAAGGTCTACCTACAATCAACTTTTCCCAAGGTGAATGTTCAACATGTTTAGTGGATATGCATCTAGAGGAGAAGTTACATAAAGGTAAGTCTTCAAGAGTACTAGTTGTTCTTCAGTTGGTTCACATGGTACTAGCAAGTCCTTTTGTAGTGACATTAGTTAGCTAGGCTTGCTACATACTTACTTTCATTGATGACTTTTCATGCTATACTTGGGTCTACTTTCTTCATCACAAGAATAAAGTATTAGACAATTTTATAGCCTTCAAAACTCATTTTGAACAAAAATCAAGGAAAGCCATCAAAGTTCTTAAGATGGATAATGGAAGTAGATATGTGAAAAAAAGACTTAAAGAATTTTGCAAACTTGAGGGTATTGATCTTCAGAATCCACCGGCATTCAGTTTGCACAAGATAGATGTTGCAACATTGAGGATCTAAACTTTTAAGTCCATGGAAAGTTGCATGATACAAGCCAAGTCTCTAGATCCATCACTTGGAGTCAAAACAATTAGTAGTTCCAATCACATACTTAATAGGTCTCCTTATCCTGCTTTAGATGGCAAGACTCTTTTGAGGCATGGTGTAGTAGAAATCCAATTGTGACACACTTCAAAGTCTTTGGTTGTCCAACATGGGCAAACATATCTTCCAGGGGATGCAAGGCACCACCACCTCGGTCTTGTACTTTCATTGGATATGAAGATAATGTTAAGGTATATAGACTTATGAATCTTTAGACACATGAGATCTTTATGGAGAAGGATATACACTTTGAGAAAAGTTCACCAAGATTATCCTCTAATCCTCTCCACACTTCATATATTGTGGAAATTGATAGTGACACCAATGATAATGCTTCAACAGACTTAGATATGTGGGGTTCTATTGAAAGTTGCAGTGAGTGGTTGTGACATCAACATACTCCAAATGCATATATTGCCACAATGATAGGTCCAACATAGCAGGGTACACCTAGTCTTCTAGCTCCAGCATCAGTGGATGAGTTCCTCATAGACATCTCACAATTATTCATGGAGTCACACATAGAAAATTTGGAGGACAACATTGATTATATCCATCTTCTCTTTGATGAAGTAGGATGTTCTTCAATTGTCACAAGGGCTCACTTTGACCCTCCTGTCCATGTTCTACATGATCGATCTTCTCAAGTTGATGTGATTGTGGATTCTTATGAACAACAGTTGTAGGAGGTCTCTTTATCATTTGAGGAGATATATGGCTCTTTGGGATAGGTTCTACATTCATCCTTGATAGGGACAATTGAGCGGGTTTTAGAGAGTACACTTATTTATGGGATTCTTTCCATACATAGTGAAAGCATCTCACTTGTACCTATGGCATTGTTTCTTCCAAAGGGGAGGAACACTATTCAATAGTCCTGGATCAGCTTCTACATTGGAGCAACGATCACTGACCAACAGTCTTCTTTGGGGGGGGGAGAGACTACCTTGTCTCTCTTCTTCTTCTTCTCATATTTCTTTATCGTATATACTTGATGAATGTCATAATGGGGGGGTGGTCTTGATTACTCCATCCATCCATGCATTGTGTTTTTTTCAGCTCTCTTTTTGGGGGAAGGTTTTTCCCATGAGGTTTTCCCTCTTTCTCCACTTTATGAGAGATTGCATATCATTATGTACATGGGTACCTTACATGGCCTAGTAGCTGAGACCCATTATGAATTTCATCCTAGATTCTATGAACTTAAGTGCACTTCCCTAAGTTACACTTAAGGTGGGGTGTTGGTGTAAATAAGTATTTACTATTTAAACTTTACCTAAATTTACTTAGGTTAATGCATTATTTTATTATTTATTAGTTAGTCACCTAGCAGTAGCATACTCTATTGAGTTGTCATGTTGACAACATAAGAGTTAGCACTCTAATTATGCACATGGTGTCTACAACATAGGAGTAAGCACTTAATTTGAGCATATGATTTCTACAACATCTCCACATGTGAGACACCTTATCATGCTTATCCTCTCATTGATGCACGTATATTCATGCACAATGGAGGATGTGTGCTTAGTTGTTATGCTTATCTCCTAGTTCTTTCTAGAGACATTCTAGATGCATCTTAGAGGCCTTTATATACAAGCACTCCTACTGTGTATGTATATGATTGAGATAATTTATTCTCATATTGATCATACTCTTTTGGTCTACTATTGTGCTTGTACTTGAGTTCCTTGATCTTGGGTGATTTTCACTAAGGCAAATTCTTACATGGTATAAAAGCTAAACTAAATTCTTACAGTTTTGTAGATCCTAGCAAAAAGAATATGATTTGTAAACTACAGAAAGAATTATATGATCTCAAACAAGCTCCCAAATCTTTGGTATGAAATAATTCATAATTATTTGATGAAGATTAGTTTTCAAAGGAGAAATGATAACACCAACCTATACATCAAAGAAGGACCAGACAAGAAGATTATGTTGGTAGAAATATTTGTGGATGATACATTGTTTACTAAAAATGATGATTTGTGAAAATATTTTTATGAGGAAATGAGTATGGAATTTGAGATGTCAGTGTTTGGAGAAATTAAATTATTTGTTGGCTTGCAGATTCAACAGAAGAAAGATGGTATCTATATTACTCAATCTAAGTATATCAAGGAGATACTAAAGAAGTTTGGAATGTAATATTCAAAACCAGTTGGAACACATATGTCTACTAGACATAATATTTCCAAAAATTATGATTCCAAGGAGGTAGATCAAACCACTTATAGATCTATGTTTGGAAAACTTCAGTATGTAGTACATACTAGGCCTAATATTGCTCTTGTAGTTGGTATGGTGGCAAGATTTTCAACCAATCCTAAAAAAAATAATATGATGATAGTAAAGAGAATCATGAGGTATCTAAAGGGCATTAAAAATTATGTATTATTGTACAAGAAAGGAGGCCACTTAGATTTGAAAGCCTTCACTGATGTAAATTGGGCAAGAGTGTTGATGACAGGAAAAGTACTAGTGGTGGAGTGTTCTTTCTTGGTAAAAGATTAGTGCCTCGGTCAAGCAAGAAGTAGAATTGCATCTCTTAGTCTACAATAGAGGAAGAATATGTTGCAACAACAATCAATTGTTCCAATATTTTTTGGTTCAAGAAACTATTGGTAGGTATGAAGGTAGAAATCAAGGATCTAGTGGTTATCTTCTGTGATAAACCCAGTGCAATCAATATATCAAAGAATCCTATGATGCATACCAAGAACAAGCATATTGCAATAAAATATCATTTTTTGAGAGAATTGGTGCAAGACAAAGCAGTGAGATTGGAATATGTGAATACTAAAGAAAAAATGCAGACATATTCACCAAGCCATTACCTAAGGTTACATTTTTGTATCTAAGAGGTAAGCTAGGGGTTATTCCCCTATCTCAAGGTCACTAAATGAAGTTTAGTGATGCATCAACCAAAGCATGTTGAAGATTAGTCAAGCTAAAAGGGTAGATTGCATATGAATCAGTACATTAGGTACATTGAAGTTCATCTAATATTTTATTTGGCATAAGATGTCAAAGAGGGAGAAGTTTTCTATCATATCACAAAATTTTTGTAATGGGAGAGTTTTGTATATCAGATAATTTTTTTTTTGAATATTTGAAGATATCAAAAAGGAAGAGCTTGCTGACAGAGGGAGAAACTAAAATTAGAGGGAGAAATTGATGTTAGAGGGAGTTCACACTGATGGAGGAAGTTCTCATGGATGAGAATCAAAATAAAACTAAGGATATTATCCTTACTTTTATTTTTCTCTAAAATTTCATTATTTTATGACATGTTGTGTTGCCATCAATGCCAAAGAGGGGGATTGTTGAAAAAAATTGATCAATGGTATATTGTCTTTGATGTTACACAAATGTCATATCTTTTCTAGTTATTTTTTGTTGAGCTCACTCAAGTGATGAAGATAGTTTCCTATATTTGCTAAGCATTCTAATGTTTAACAAGTTCAGAAGACAGTGTCTACTGAGTTCACTCAGGCACCAAAGAGAAGTTCACAGAAGTTCAGTGTTAACTGAGCTCACTTGGTTAACAAAGGAAAGTTGGCATGGAACCAGTTTTAACTAAGCTTACTTAGTTACCAAAGGAAGTTTACAATGTTTTAATGTTAACCGAGTTCACTTGGTTAACACAGGAAAATAATTTTAGTGTTAGCATCTACAAAGTTGGGTCAACTAACAAAGGATTTTTTCTTTTTGGCATAATGAGTTTAATGGATTTGTTTTTTGGTTCTAGCTGACTAAAGAGATAAAGAATTATTTTTATAAGTTATATTCAAGTCAATGTATATGATATAAGTATAAGTTCAAATTGATGATTGAATGTGTGAGAATGTATGGAATATAAGATGATGCTTAGAGGAAGTGAATTGGAAGGATAAGGAAAATATCCTTATTGGGCTGCAAAGAATAATTTGATTAGGAAGGATCAAGTATTGGAGCTAGAATTGAGATATGAAATTAGCAATATAGTTGCATTAGTAATCAAGTCATTTCATTGTTACTCTCTAGTGTAGAGGCACATTGAAACATAGGGCCCTCACCTTTTTCATTTTGTTGTGTCGTGCTCCAAGAGAGATTTTGTAAGTAGGAATACGGGTCATTGGACCTAAGTGTGATAGCTAGGGTGTAGGAAGCCAAAATGTCCTAGGTAGAGTCATAAATGGCCTAAAAAGCAAGGTATACCTTACCATAGGATAATGTGTAACCTAATGGATGAGTCACTAGCTTATGGGAGGGTCCCTGTCATTGAATTTCTAAGGGATAGCCTAAATAACAAATTAGAAGTGTTAAAAAGAGCACACAAGAAAAATTGCAAAAGTTTATCTATTGCTATTTTGCAATTTTTGCAAAAATGTTGATTTTGTAAGAAATTGTGATTTTCCTTTTCAAAACACAAAAGAGGATGATGAAAACCTAAGGATGGAGGAAAAATATTTAAGATGAGATATAAAAGACTTCCCAAACCCTAAAATTCCATAAGGAGTTGTCATTTGTATAGATAAGTGCTGCAACATGACATTTTGAAGGCAAAAATACTAATTTTTTGAGTTTTAAGATGTTTATGACATTATTCTTGGTTTTTGTACCTAATGAAATCATAGATATGGTTAATTAGAATTCTTTTTCTTTAGGAAGTTTTCTTTGAAATTTGTTTGTTTCATAGTTATAAAAATCTTTCCATTTTAGATAGTTTGTTGTCCTATTTTCAAAAACTTGTAGAAATAATGGTGTAACTCGCTATTCGACCATTGGAATTGTATGGTATCTTATGGATAGTGAGTACACTGAATGTGCTATATTGTGGAAAAATTAGGGCCCTTCAAAATACTAGCAAGAATTTTTAAGCTCTTTCCCTAGGCGGGCTAAAGCATGCCAGACTATGGAATAATGCTATTGCAGAGCTTGTTTCTTGTAGGATTGTGGAGATTTTTGCAAAATGATTTTGAAGGTTGAAAGAGGAGTGAGAGGATGTTCCTTGGGTGGAAGGTTAAGCTTTTTCCAATCCATTTATCCATCAAACAAGACCAAACATCAATTTGTCCTTACAAACCCTCCTTTTTAGCACTGGCACTGTACGACCATTCTAGGGCCTAAAACCAAGAAAATATTAAAGCCGTCACTAATTGAATAGAGGTCCATGAAGAAACCTTGGAAGGTTTAGTGGAAGAAAATTGAGAAACTCCCTATTTTTTAGGTGGAATAGGGCTAATTGGGGCTCTTCCTTATGATGTAGAGGCATCGATCGAACAATTAACTCCCTACAAAAACCTGTTAGTTTCCTATATGAACTTTGATTAGAGGCACTCAACCTTTCCATATTTCAAAAAAGACAATAATAAAAATGCCAGATTTAACACTACAATGATATAAATCTGTATCTTCTATTTCACAATCTTCATTGAATGAGATTCACCATATTTGATAACTGCCATCCTATGAACTACCCCACTTCCTTGTTGTTTTATCAAGCCTCTTATCTGTGGGTTCTCTCTTCAACCAGAGATTTCAAACACAGTAGCCATTTAACTAAAATTCTATCATGGAAAGACAAGAACTAATAAGAGAAGGCATTAAACATAAACCATTAAGCAAAACCATTATTAACTCAATACGTTGAAACTAAACAAATGTATGGCTCTCTAGCTGCCGCCAGAGAGCCGACTCATACTCTATTCTTTGTGCTCTCTATATGAACTATCTCTCATAAATTCTCTATTCTCCTCCTTAATACCCCCTCTCTTTTGATTACATTACCATCTTTATAGATGGTTATAAGATGGTTACAAACCGTTCACCTTCTTCCTGACTCTTCCTATTCCCATTCGGCCTTTTTCATTACAATAATGTCTATATAAAGACAATTTATCTTCAGTTACAAACTGTTCATCTGCCCTCATTCACATTCAATTACATGCATAGATATTCTAGGACACTTGTCCAAACATCTCTCGCATCCTCATAATATTTCCTATGATTACATAGAATTGCCTAAAAATAGGCAGTCACAAATTGGTCACAAATACCATAGAGCCCATTTTTTATGTAGACTATAATAGACATGGTCCTGCAAAATCAACATGACTTAAACATTACAAAATAGCATAAATGTTCATGAATCAAGGTGCTCCTGCACCACCTTATAGCCCTATTTTGGAGAAAAAGGGTGAAATTAGGTAGAAACTTAACCATAGAAAGTTGTTTTAGCATGTGAAAGGAGTACAATGCAAGGTGTTAAGACTCCTTCCATGATCCTACAAGTGTTTGAGAATAATTTTCAAAAAAGGCATAGTTTTTTGAATAACTTGAATGCTCTTCATCTAGTATGAGAGCCTGACAAACAACAAGAAGTGGAAATTGTTCAAGATAGTGGAGTAGCATTTTGGATTGGGGGATATTTGCTTGAAAAAGGTCCTATAAGGCCATGTGGTGGTCTTGCAAGACACCCTAAGTATTAGAGGAAGACAAGAAGCATGAATCAATGATTGGTTCATCCCTACTTCTCCCAATCAAGTGGTATCAAAGCTACAAAAGGTGTGGGAAAAAGCAAGTGCAAAGGAAGGTGAATGTTGTCACCTAGTGAATCTAGTGGTTCTAGCACAATGGTGACCAATGCTTAATTTTTCAAGAAGGTAGAAGAATAAGAGAAGAAATTAGAAGAGAAAGAGGAAGATAACATGTCTTTGAGGGAAATATTGGCACAACTTGAATAGTTGTTGAGCGAGGTCCAAGTCACAATATATAAAGTCAAGGAAAAGATAGAGTAGAATGAAGAGAAGGAAGCCAAAGTGAAAGAGAATGAGTTGGAAGAAGAAATTTCAAACTAGACCCTATTCTACCAGAAGAGCCTTTCTTGAAGGAAACACAAGCAATAAATAGCAAAGCCTTGGATGGCATTCCTCTATTCAGTGGAAAGATGGATCCATACCTCATCATGGAATGGATTGAAGGAATGGAGAACCATTTTGAATGTGATGGTGTCTTTGATGCTCAAAATTCAAGGTGGAAAAATTAGGTTAAGAGGTATTGCTCTCACCTAGTGGAAGTTTGTTCAAATAGAGAGGGAAAAATAAGGAAAAAGTCCCATTGTCACTTGGAAAAGAATGGTGGCTAAAATTAGACAAGCCTAAATTCCTAAAGATTATGAAATACAACTGCATAGGAGGAGACAAAATATGAGGCAAAAAGACATGGATGTGTGGTCTTATACCAAAGAGTTCCAAAAGCTATGCTTAAGGTCCAAGGTGGTAGAAGATGAAAACATAAGATTGGCAAGATATTTGAATGGACTCAAGTGGTCTATTCAAGAAGACATGAGAATTTTCACTCCTAAAGAAATCCATCAGTGCTATCAAATGGATGTAAAGGTGGAAAAGAAAGGAAAAAGAAAGCAATACCACACCTTGAAGAACATAGGAAAAGGTAGAGATGGTAGAGGACAAAGAGGAAGCTATGGAGGTAGGAGAAATGAAGGAGGATCCTAAGGTGAGTCCAAGGTGACTAAAAAAAGTAGAAAAACTAGTCAAAGATGTGGTTCAAGCACAGGTAGAGGCCAAGGTAGATCACCAGGATTAAGGGAACCATCCTACTTTTCTATAATGAAGTGTTACCATTGTTAGAAACTTGGGCATCCTACCTATAGGTGTCCTAAAAAGGGACCAACATCACAAGGAGAAAATAAGACAGCCTAGTTCCATGAAGATTATTCAAGTGTGAAGTCACCTTATATCCAATTGGATTTTGAAAGTGGGGAGAAATTGATGATAAAAAGGATCCTGATTAAATAACTAGTCAAAGGAGAGCCAAATCAAAGAAGATCACTCTTTAGAGTGAGATGCGAGATTATGGGAAAGGTATGAAAAGTTATCATAGACTTAGGGTCTACTGATAACATCATTCCAAAGGAAGCCATAGCTAAACTAAAGATTCCAAAAATACCTCAAAGCACTCCTTACAAGGTCACCTAGATAAACAAGGAGAAGCATGTTTTGGAAAATGAGCAAGCATGGATTGAGTTCACCATAGGAGGATATAAAGAAAAGATTCTATGTGATGTTTTCCACATAATGGTGAGCCCAAATCATACACCTTCAAGAAGGATGGGGTATGTTACAAAATTAAGTCATTACTAGAATCTAAAAACCAAGGAAGTGGACCTAATGTGCTAATATTTAAGGGGAAAGAGTTCATGAAGACTCTTGACAAAGAAGAGGGAATGGGTTATGCCATTGTGGTGAAAATTGAGAAAGAAAGAGAAGCTAAGAAGGAGGCAATACCTCATGAGGTGCAAAATATTTTTGATGAATTTAAGGACATTATATCAGATGGTACACCAACAATACTACCACCTATAAGAGTGATAAACCATCAAATAGATTTGGTTCTAGGAGCATCTCTTCCAAACAAGGCACCTTGCAAGCTAACTCCTGAGAAAAATAAAGAAGTTGCAAAGTAAGTACAAGAGTTGATGGATCAAGGGTTGATAAGGAAAAACATCACTCCATGTGTTGTGCCTACTATTTTGGTACCCAATTAAGGAGGAATAGATTATGCATAGATTCTAAATCCATAAACAAAATCACAATCTAGTAAAGGTCTCCCATACCTAGGATTGAAGACTTAATGGATTTATTAGGAGGGGCTAAGTACTACACCAAAATAGACCTTAAGAGTGGTTATCATTAGGTTAGAATCAATGAGGGAGGTGAATGGAAAACAACCTTTAAAACCACTGAAGAAATCTATGAATGGCTAGTTATGCCATTTGGCCTCTCAAATGCTTCGAGCACATTCATGAGGCTCATGAATGAGGTGTTGAAAGACTTCACAGGTAAGTTTGTGGTAGTCTATTTAGATGATATATTAATTTTTGACATGAGTAAAGAGGAACACTTAGAGAATATTAGAATTGTATTGTCTAAATTGAAAGAGGAACACTTAACCATCAATCTAGACAAGTCTGATTTTATGAAGTAGGAACTAGTATATTTAGGCTTTGTTATTTCACAAGGAGATCTAAAAATGGGTGAAGATTAAAGTTGCAGCAATATTGAGTTGGCCAACTCCTAAGAATTCTAGTAAAGTGAGGAGTTTCCATGACCTAGCTCATTACTATAGAAAGTTCAATAGGAACTTCAGTGGGATATGTGCTCCCATGATGGATACTATCAAAGGTGGAACAAAAACTAAGTTTGTGTGGACACCACAAAAAAAATAAGGGATTAAAAAAATTAAAGAAAGAGGTAGTTACTAACCTTATTCTGAAGTTTCCTACTTTCAATGAACCATTCGTTGTAGAATGTGATGCAAGTAATATAGTAGTGGGACGAGTTTTGAGACAAAGTAATAGACCAGTGGCTTTCTTTAGTGAAAAGCTAAATGAAAAAAAAAGGTACTCTTCCTATGATTTGGAACTCTATGCACTTGTTTAATCACTTAAGAAGTGGATGCATTATCTCTTGCCCAAGGAGTTTGTAGTGTTCACAAATAATCAAGCTTTGAGTTTTCTTCACTCTCAAGACAAGCTAAGCCATAGACATGTCAAGTGGGTGGAGTATCTATAGTCATACCTTCACCATAAAGTACAAGAAGGGGCAGCTCAATAAGGTAGCTAATGCTTTGAGTAGGAGGCTTCTTATAGTTCAAGAAATCCAAGTAATGAGCACAAGATTGGATAATTTCAAATAACACTACCAAATTGATGAAGATTTTGTAGCAACATATAAGGTGCGTTAAGAGCACCTAAAACACTTTCATGGTGAGTTTGTAGACTTTACATTATAGAATGGATTACTCTTTAAAGGTGGGAAGCTATGTGCACCAAAAGGTTCAATGAGGGAGAACCTTATATAGGAAAAAAAAATGGAAGTTTGAGTGGCCATTTTGGCTTGAATAAGATCTTGGAGTTGATTCAAAGGTACTACTATTGGCACAAAATGTGGTGAGATGCTAGAATTTATGTTGAGAAATGCATCATGTGTCAAAGAGCAAAGGGGACTTCCACAAATGCAGGACTTTATCAGCCTCTTCCAATACCAAGCAGACCATGGGAATGCATAAGTATGCATTTTGTGGTTGGTTTACCTAGAAAAAAAAAGTGGTTTTGATAGCATCTATATAGTAGTGTACATATTTAGAAAAATGAGTCATTTTATTCTATGCAAGGTCACTCATGATGTAAGTCATATTGCTTACTTATTTTTCAAGGAACTTGTGAGGATTCATGGTTTGCCAACCAGCATTGTATTTGATAGGGATAGAAAATTCATGGGACATTTTGGAGATCCTTATGGTAGAGGTTAGGCACCAATCTCTCTTTTAGTTCAACTTACCATCCCCAAACTGATGGTTAGACTAGGAGACTTGACAACTTGCTAAGATGCTTAACCAAGGAGTATGGTTTGACATGGGATTTGGTCCTTCATCAAGCGAAGTTTTCTTATAATGATAGCATTAATAGAACTATAGGAAAGAGTCCCTTTAACATTCTGTATGGGATACATCCTAGGGGTGTATGTGAGTTGAGAAACCTAGATGGACAAGTACCTAACAATGGTTATGTTGAAGATTTCAGTCAATCAATGAAGGAAGTGCATGGGCAAGTAAAATAGTTCCTTATTGATAACACCAATAAGATCAAGGATAAAACTAACCTCAAGAAGAGAGAAGTCTAGTTTGGTATAGGGCACTTAGTTATGGTTCACCTTAACAAAGCAAGAATGCATAAGAGAACCTCTACAATTCTACGAATGAGAAGAATTGGCCCATGTCCAATAGTGGCCAAGTATGGGCAGAATGCTTAAAAAGTTGAGTTACCAAAGCATCTAGCTATCTCTCCCATTTTTGATGTAGCAAACCTGGTTAGGTATAAAGGCCCTCTTACTGAGGTGGATCAACATGTGGAGGAAGATCAAAAGGATGCTCAAATAAGAGCTTGACCTCCTAAGCCAAAGCTTCAAGCATAGAGGATTTTGGATTCTTAGATTCATACAAAAAATAGACATGGAACATACAAAGATCACCTTGTCAAATGGCATGGTAAACCAAACTTAGAGGTCACATGGATTCTTGAGAATCAGTTCAAGCTTAAAGGCATAGATCTCCACCTTTTGTCTCCAAAGGGGACTTAGCTTCTTTGGTGGGGAGTATGGTGCAGGGGAAACTTGAAACATAGGGCCCTCACCTTTTCAATTTTAATGTGCTATGCTCTAAGAGAGATTTTTTAAGTAGGAATAAGAGTCATTGAACCTAAGTGTGATAGCTAGGGTATAGGAAGTCAAAATATCCTAGGTAGAGTCATAAATGGCCTAAAAAGCAAGGTATACCTTACCACAGGGTAATGTGTAACCTAAGGGATGAGTCAATAGCTTAGGGGAAAGTCCCTATAATGGAATTTCTAAGGGATTTCCTAAATAAAAAATTAGAAGTGTTAAAAACAACAAGCAAGAAAAATTGCAAAAGTTGCTCTTTTGCAATTTTACATCTTTTGCAAAAATGCTGATTTTGCAAGATATTGTGACTTTCCTTTTAAAAACACTAAAGAGGCTGATGAAAACCCTAAGGATGGAGGGAAAATCCCTAGGAGGAGATATAAAAGACTTCCCAAACCCTACAATACCATAAGGAATTGTCATTTGTATAGACAAGTGCTATAGCATGACATTTTGAAGTTAAAAATATTGATTTTTTGAGTTTTAAGATGTTTTAAACATTTTTATTGGTTTCTATACCTAATTGAATCATAGATAGGGTTAATTAGAATTTTTTTTATTTAGGAAGTTTTCTTTGAAAGTTGTTTGTTTTAGAGTTATAAAAATATTTCCATTTTAGATAGTTTGTTGTTCCGTTTACAACAACTTGTAGAAATAATGGTGTAACTCACTATCCCACTATTGGAATTGTATGAAATCTTGGGGATAGCGAGTAAACTCAATGAACTATACTGTGACAAAAGAAGGGCCATTAAAAATGTTGGAAATAATTTTTAAGCTCTTTCCCTAGGCCAACTAAAGCATGCCCAACTAGGGAATAGTGTTGTTGCAGAGCTTTTTTCTTGCAGGATTGTGAAGATTTTTGCAGAATGCTTTTGGAGGTTGAAAGAGGAGTGAGAGTATTTTCCTTGGGTGGAAGGAAAAGCTTCGACCAATCCATTTAGCCATCAAACAAGACCAAACAACAATTTTCCCTTACAAATCCTCAGAAAACCCTCCATTTCAACACTGGCAATGTACGACCATTCTAGGGCCTAAAACCAAGAAAATATTAAATCAATAAAAAATTGAATAGAGGTCCATGAAGACACCTTGGAAAGTTTAGTGGAAGAAAATTGAGCAATTCCCTATTTTGTAGGTGAAATAGGGCTAATTAGGGCTCTTCCTTGTAGCCCTATTTTGGAGGAAAAGAGTGAAATTGGGTAGAAACTTAACCATAAAAAGCTGTTTTAGGATGATAAAGGAGTACATTAAAAGGTGCTAAGACTCCTTCCATGATCCTACAAGTGGTTGAGAATAATGGTCAAAAAAGGCCTAGTTTTTTGAATACCTTGAATGCTCTTCATCTAGTATAAGAGATTGGCAGACAACAAGAAGTGGAAATTGTTCATGATAGTGGAGTAGGGTTTTGGATTGGGGGATATTTTCTTGAAAAATGTCCCATAGATCCATGTATCAGTCCAGAAAGACACCTAAAGTCTTAGATGTATACAAGAAGCATGAATCAATGATTGGTTCATCCCTACTTCTCCCTATCACTCTCTAACCATTGTAGCCATGAATCAAATATCTTAACAGAGTTAGCCTAATTTTTTTGTGAATCCTCTAAAAAGGTGAAATTTCTATATTGAAGTGTCTAAAGACCTCTAACAAGGCCACTCCTAATAGGGTGATTAAATCCTCTAACAGGGTTAGACCTAACAATGTGTTTTGTAACCTTTAATAGGGTTGGATCCTAATAGGGCTCACTTCAGAAGAGTGAAAATTAGTAACGAGTTACAATTGGTAGTTTTCTCAAATTGGGTTTCCACCTTAAATCCTAGCATCACTTGTGTTCATGCTATATCTTTTATGTGTATAAAATTAAGTTAATTAAGGTTAATCACACTTAACATATTAAAATCTGTATGTTCAATATTTTCCAAGTAATAGTTGATATTATATTGCTTGCCAAGTTACAACATATTGATAGTGTTAACCAAGTGCTCGTGTATTAATTGAATGATAATAGTTTTTATAGAGTTTATGTTTTGTACTGACATCTAAGGTGATGACATGAAGAAATAGATGTCTTTTTGACCCTTTTTGTGAACATTTGTCTATAACATACTGAACTTTATTATCCTTTAAGTATAGTATTTTATACTTTTGATGTATAAGGTATGAACATATGGCATAGGAATGATAAACAAAATTATGACTAAAAAGGGTTCATTTTTTTGGTAAAAATCTTTCTTCATGAATGTTTGGCATGGGTAGATCTTCCTGTAGCCAAAGAGATTGCAAAAACTATTAGTTGAATATTAATGCTTTTTCTTTATAAATTAATCAATATAAATACATGTTTGTAGGAAGTCTTGTGTGCATTTAATGTTGGCCATAAGTATCCAAGCCAAGCTATAATTGATCAAAACAACTTTGAAGGACTAGCACTGAGGAATTGTTGGTATTAAAGAGAAATATTATGGCACCTGCAGCTGGAGACTTGGCGTCAAAACTAGAAGGGACTTGTTTTAATGGAATAATGAGTAGGACATGATAAGGAAGTTGAGCAAGAAAGAAAGAATCAAATAAATTGGTTGAACATGCAAGGAACTGTTACACGATACCTAGATTCCTTGAAGTTGTTTAAGTCAGATAGTAGAGTAGATCTAGCATCCGCTATGCTCTATATTTATGGGAATTTAAGGAGATAACTAATGTTTTTATGATTGCATGCTTGCATAAATCTTGAGCTATAATGAAATATCCTTCATGAGGAAGTCGTAATTGTAGGAATCTATTATTCCCTTCCTTTTCAATAAGACCTTGTCTATATCTATGAGGTCAAGTAGTAAGCAGATTGATAGAGTTGATAGACATCTTGTTTTCCAAGAAAATGTAATACTACATATTTGAATGAATACATGACTTTGTTGATTTCTTATACTTCTGTCTAAGTTAATCTTTTCTTCATTCTTCCATGGGGGCCCATGCGGAAGGTGGAGTTTACTTTAGCAATTAGGAGTTAGACTCAATTTTCTAAGTTAAGTTTAGAACTGCTATTCCTGCAGCCACAAGAATTAGAACTAGTCACTGTTCTTGCAGCAGTAGGTGCATAGATGTAGAGTTAAGTAATTAATGTTTCTTTCCAAGTATTTGATAGTTGTCTTTCCTTTTCATAAAATAAATGTGCTTAATGGTTATTGTATTCAAGGTAGTAGTGACTTTTAGCAAAAACTAAAGCATATACTTTGCAGACACCATCTCAAGTTCACGTCCCTGGATTGGTATTTAATTAAGATCAACATAGTACTTTGGTAGTAAAGGATGTCCAATCCTGCAACTAAAAAGGTGTTATATTGGCTCGACATAAGGGATCTACGATTTATTTTTGTGGTAACTGATTCACTCCTCCCCTCTCATTTATTCCTCTTATATTTCCAATAGATGTACCTTCATAAAAGTATATAAAAGATTTGTACTCTTAAAGTTCCTTCATAGGTTCAACTTCATGTACCTCTATATATTATTCAAACTTCACATTGGCACTCTCCACAACTTTTTTAGTGTTAGTATTCAAACACTTATAACATTTACTTCTTGTGGAATAGCTAAGGAATATACCTTCTTCACTTTAGCATCAAATTTACCATTTCAAAAATCCTTAAGAATGTAGCACTTGCTTCCAAATACCTTAAAATATTTTACATTGGGTGAGTATCCATACCAAAGTTAAAAAGGTGTTGAATGAGTACCTTTCTTGACTTGTACTCAGTTTAGGGTATAGGTAATTGTACTTACAACTTCTCTCCAATATTTCAAAGCAACGTTCTTGTCCATCATGAGTGTTCTAGCATAGTCCATTACAAATCTATTCCTCCTTTGAGAAATCAAATTTTGTGGAGGGGTACTAGGTGCATAAGTCTATCTCTTGATTCCTCTATCATTACTAAACATCTCAAACTCATTTGATGTAAATTCTCCACCTCTGTCACATCTCAGACATTTCAAGATTTTTCCTATCTCCTTTTGAACTCTAGCTAAGTACCACTTAAACATTTGGAAAGCATCAAATTTGTATTTTAGAAATATAACTATCATCATCTTAGAATAATCATCAAAAAATAGGATAATGTACTTTTCACCTTTTTAGCTTTGCACATCAATTGGTCCACACAAATTAGTATGAACTAACACTACTACATTTGGCCCTGATTTGCGATGATAGCCCATCACAATTATGATGGTAACCCATCACCCAATTGAGATTAGTTAGAATTGGATCTCATCGAATGGCTGTTATAATTTTTTGGTCACAAGTTCTAATGCAAGGATGATTGTCATAATTGCGATGGCCAGAGTGTCATAAATTGGGCTAACATTATGGAAAACTATACTTTTTCACTGTAACAATTGTGATGAAAATTTGTCAAAGACACCATCACAATTGTGATTTCTGTGTGATAGAAATGCTATGGGCCCCATGGCAAGCCATTAGAAATTTCCATTCCAATTGAGATAGACATGTGGCAGGAATGTTGCAGGATTGACGGCTAGCCATCAAAATTGTGACAACCTATTGTATTAATAATAATAAAATTGGTGGAAAATGTTGAATACCTATGATGAAATCATAGGTTAATATTGACCTTCACTTAGTTTTCAGAATAGTTTAATATTCTCTACTAATCAAGACCAACCACATGAAGGTGGAAGCTCATTTGCCCTTAACCCTCCCCCACAAAAAAATCTAAATTCTTTGTTAACATCGAAAATATTTAAGAAATGATTAATGTTTAAAGTACAAAAAAGGTTCCAGACCTGTGAAAGTGACATCATTTTCCCATCTTCTGGTGCATGTTATTTTTCTATCACATCTAAAATAAGATTCTGCCACTCTGAATAAAAAATGCATATGTAGTTGCATTCTATATGCATGGACAATAGAAGAAGCTCAAAAAACCTAGCATGTTTACATTTATTTAATAGGTCTATGCAAACCTCTAACAAAAGTGTAAACTTGATGAGTTTTTTTAGCTCCACTTGATGTTGTATGCATATGAATTGAGATTACATATTGAACTATGGCATCCTTCTATATTTTGTGAAACCAATAGATTCACATAGTTAGTTTTCATGCAATCATAGTTTAATGTTGAGCTTCACTTGGTTTTGAGAATAGTTTAATATTCTCTACTAAGCAGGGCCAACCACATAAAAGTGGAAGCTTATTTGGCCCCACACCCACCCCAAACATCTAAATTCCCCATTAAAATCTAAAATATTTAAGAAAGGATCAATCCTTAAAGTACAAAAAAGGTTCCAAACTTGCAAAAGTGACATTGTTTTCCCATCTTCTAGTGCATGTCATTTTTCCATCACATCCAAAATAAGATTCTACCACTTTGAATCAAGAATTCACATGCAACTGCATTCAAATGCATGGATAATAGGCAGATTTGATAAAACACAACGTGATTACATTTATTTAATAGGTCTATTAAGTATTTAAAATTATAGACCATCATGAACAATGTTCGTGATGTCTATAACATAAAATACCTAATTAAAGACTTGTAAAAAAAATACAAACCTATTGTATTTTTCAGCTCTACTTGATGTCATATGCATATGAATTGACATTGCATATTGAACTATGACACCCTTTTGCATTGAATGAAACCAAGAGATTCACACAATTAGTTATCATACTATCATAGGTTAATGTTGAGCTTCACTTGGTTTCAAGAATAGTTTAATATTCTCTATTGATTAGGGCCAACCACATGAAGATTGAAGCTCATCCTCCCCCCCCCCCCAACATCTAAATTCCTTGTTAACATCTAAAATATTTAAGAAAGGATCAAATTTTAAAGTACTAGAATATCCTCATTGCCTCTTGCTACTCTTAGAGAAAGTCCGTCTTCATTACTCATGAATAATTCATCACATAGGTACATCCAGGAATGTCCTCATTACCTCCTTAATAAAATGAACTCAATATTAGAAAATTACCCCTAAGGAATAATAGTTCAAGTGAAAGAAACACATGAAAAATGAGAGAGAAAAAGAGGAATCTACTTACCAATAAGCATTGCCATCACATCTGTGGGCATGCTACCTGTTGAGTGAGTTTTATATTTTTTCTATTCTACCAATATCTCTCTATTTATATAGATACATACATACATACATATACACATATACGTAGATCACAAGGGCATGCCAAAAAAATGCAGCAATCACAAGGGCACATACATACATACATACATATATACGCACACATACATGCATACATACATACATATATAGATATATATACATACATACATACATACACATAGAGAGACCTTTTTTAAGGTGATAAGTGACTTATATAAAGATCCTCCACAAAAATAATGCAAGCTAAGAAAAATGGGAAGAGTTCACAAGAAATTTTACAAAAAGCATATCATAATAGATATTTTTAGAAATGAACAAACCATAAACTAGTAAAATGGGCCTATAAGCTGATTAGTTGGGTTGATATATACATATATTTAATTGGTTATGGCTTCTGCAAGGGAATGAGCCTCATGATTATGGCATTTACACATATGCAAAACTTGCTTCTTCAACTCCTTACATTGAACTCTTCACTGAAGTTATTCTTCCAATTGTGAGAATAGATGCTACAAATTCTTGGGAGCCACTCTGCTACATTTTTTGGAGTCATGGGAGAAGTTACTACCGGGTTCAGTACTTCATAAAATTTTGGATCATAGAGTGATGCCCAAATTAATAGCAATAGTAGATACTTGGGATGCAAAGATCACAAGGGCATGAAAACAAATTTGCATAGAACTATCATCATATTAGGTACAATAAAACAAATGAGATTTTGGGATCAGAAGGGCACGAAAATGAGACACAAAGATCATAAGGGCACAACAATGAAATGTAGTGATCACAAGGGCACAACAATGAAATCCTAGATCTTCACATGATATATACATACATAGATACACATATACATACACACACACACACACACACACACACACACACATATGTATATATATGTGTGTGTGTGTGTGTATACATACATACAAACATACATACATATACATACATACATACATATATACATACATACATACATATATACATACATACATATACATGTATGTATGTATGTATATAGAGAAATCTTTTTTAAGGTGCTTATTACATCTTAGCAAAATAGAAAAATTGATCCAACTGCATAAATATTCTAGAATCTAAATAATTAAACAATAAAACTCACTCAACCCATGCTAAGTGACTTAGCTCAAGATCTTGCACAAAAATAATGCTGATTGTTCCTTTTATTGTACCTAATCTGATGAGAATTGTACAAGAATTTGTAATCAACCTAGCTAATTAGCAACTACACCCATTTAACTGGGTTATGTATTGTATATATATTTGTATATTTAACTGGATTATGGCTTTTGCAAGGGAATAAGCCTCATGATTATGGCATTTAAACAGAAGAAAAACTTTCTTCTTCAAATCATTACACTCAACTCTTAACTGAAGTTATTCTTCTAATAGTGAGAATAATTGCTACAAATTCCTTAGAGCCAAGGGTCCCTAAACCTATGCTAAATTTTATGGAGACATGGGAGAAGTTACTACCGACTTTAGTACTTCATTACATTCTAGATCATATAGTGATGCCCAAATTAACAATGATAGTAGATTCTTAGGATCCTCTCAGGGAGAGCATGACAATACATGCATGGTTATATCCTTGGCTTCCATTTTTTGGCCAATGTATGGAGCCTTTATATCCAACCATTCATTATAAATTAGGGAATGCACTTCATGCCTAGAATTCAAGTGATGCATCTGCATATGAAATTTTATCACCTTAGAAAACTGTATTTGATCTTGCTAGCTGGGAACAACTAGTTGTTCATTTTATTGTACCTAATTTGATGCCAGTTCTATAATAATTTGTAATCAATCCAACTAATTAGCAACTAGACCAATTTACTAGGTTATGGCTCGTGCATGTGCTATTCCCATTTATCACATGGTTTCAATGTTTTAGGCAACATTTTATTTTTGTGTAGGATATGGAGGAAGAGTAATGATATTGGCAAAATTGAAAATTTAATAATGCAAAGTCACCTTGAGGAACTTGTGTATGCTCTTGGAAAACATGTCATCAAAAATGTTCATCATGACCTTTTTTGCTTCTACATGTTTTTTCATAGAGCCTTTACACAGCTAGTGCTCATAAATGTATACTTAAGAATGTATATGAACCTGTAATGCACTGCTATGTGGTGAAATATGTAAAAAATTATACAATCCTTCATCACACAATGTCTTTCACTTGGTGTGCTCATTCATTAAGTTAAGCACCCAAATTTTCATATAAAGTCATGATTTATCTATTTTGGGTTTAAAAATTGGTACAACAGCCTAGAAAGAGTACCTAAGAAGAGATGGATCTCACATTCATTCCTTAATAATATATAGCATTCATTCATGATCACATGAAGAAAAAAACAATTGTGAGCATCCATAAAATAATCTCATAATGTCCAAAGCTAACATCTAACATTTAGTTCATCATTCATTAATAGTAGCACATAAACACATAACATTAAATAACATGTGAAATAAGGTATTTAAACATGCCTCAACCAATTATGATTTAATTTTAGATTACCTACCTAATTAAATCAAAATTTTGTTCTCACCAAAAAAATTAAAATGTAAGAACAATTGTGCCAAAAAGAGTGTAAAAATATGATTATCGTGCACCAATTATGTTTTTTTTAGCTCTTTTGGCACAATCATTCTTACAAATTTTTGGCTCAATCTCCTACTAGTCAGTATGTGTTTTGAAAAATTATTGCTAGATTGTGAGTTAGGAAAAAGAGAAATATCAAACTTGAAAAAGATGTACATAAATGCAATTAATTTTTAAACTTCAATTTTATAAACTTACAAAGAGAATCATAGAATTATAAGAAACTATTGTGATTTTTACTATTCAAAATTTATAGTTACAAGAGATAATATTATATACCACTGATTTAGAGAGAACAATTAATGGAAATGAAGTATTACAAAAGGTGCAAGCTCAACTGTGCCCCCCCTGCCCATGTGGATGTTGTTAAGTAGAGAATAGTTACATACATACATACATACATACATACATACATACATGGTTAAGTGCTAAACCTAACTATTTACAAGGCATCTGCACATTGGAGGCATACTTGACCTACTAGGTTGCCTACATACCCATATCCATGGGATCAAGACCCTTGAACTACTCACTCTAATAGATATGTAGTTCTAGTTTTTAATTGTTTCGATATAGCTATTTTTCTATAGCCATTGGTGAGGTTTACTCACCTAATACAACTCTTTGCCATCATACACCCACTCGGGTGAATCAGGTAGTTTTCTATAATTACAATATTGTAATACCATGGTGCAACCTTTGTGTTATAGTTTATAGCTAATGTAAGGTTTACCTATATACATCCCAACTCACTCCTTATATAGTTATGTTTAAAATCTTGTGACAATAATCAATGGGTCTAAATAGACCAATCAAGTTAATGTTGAAACTTAGAGTTTAGCCTTCTATTTTCAAAAGCCAAGTACACTAGGTACAAATTTTGTCTTAAAATATAAGCCTTGTGAGTTAACATATAATCTCTTAAAATAGTTAAGTGCTACCTAACTATGTCCAAGGCATCTACACACTAGAGGCATACTCGGCCTACCAGGCTACCTACATACATGTATCCACTAGATTAAGACTCTTGAACTACTCACTCTACGAATATGTAGTTCCGGTTTCTAATTGTTTTGACATAGCTATATTCCTATAATCACCGCTAAGATTTACTCACCTAATATAACTCTTCACCATCATACACCCACTTGGGAAAATTAGGCAATTTTTGATAATTACAATACTGTAATACCCTGGTGCAACCTTTGTGTTGTAGTTTATAGTTAATGTAAGGTCAACCTATATACATCCTAACTCACTCCTTATATAGTTATGTTTAAAAGCTTGTGACAATACCTGTGGCTATGCTACCTGTTGAGTGAGTTTTATTTTTTTCTATTGTGCCAAGATCTCTTTGTTTATATACATACATACATACATACACACACACACATACATATAGATACATGTGTGTGTGTGTGTGTGTGTGTGTGTGTGTGTGTGTGTGTGTGTGTGTGTGTGTGTGTGTATATATATAAAGATCACAAGGGCATGAAAAAAAATGTAGAGATCACAAGGGCATGCCAACAAAATTGTAGCAATTACAAGGGCACGACAACAAAATCCTAGATCTCCACTAATCTCCACAATCCACAAGACCTCTCTCTATACATACATAAATACATACATACATATATACACATACATTTACATATATACATATAGATACACACATACATACATACATACATTTGGATATGCAATTTTATCACCTTGGACAATTGTATTTGATCCTACTAGCTGGGAACAACTGATTATTTATTTTATTGTACCTAATTTGATGACAGTTCTATAGGAATTTGTAACCAACCTAGCTAATCAACAACTAGACCAATTTAACTAGGTTATGGCTTATTTCTTTCTAAAAATATCTACTATGATATTCTTTTCTATTGAGCTAAGTCACTTAGCATAGGTTTAGTGAGTTTTATTGTTTTATAATTTAGATTCTAGAATATGGGCTTCATTTATCATTGACTTTGTTCAAGTCTTGATTCTAATGAAGTAGCAAAGTAGTTTTTAGGGTGGAAAGGACTATATAATGAAGAGAAAACTTAAAAAATTGAATGTTGAAATGCTGAAATAAAAGCTCTCAAGGATCAAACACCTATGGAAGAGTTACAACACAATGTGAAGTTGATTTTAGATATAAACAAAAAAAGAAAACACAACATAAATCTTTCCCCAATGGTTTTGATTTTGGAGAGCTGAATGCAAAAGACGGTAGAGAGCTCTAAATGAGGGTGGATATTTCATTTTCATACCCTTGTGATTGCTGCATTTCATTTCCATGCTCTTATGATCTCTGCATTTCATATCCGTGCCCTTGGTGGAGATCATTGGAGATCTAGGATTTTGTTGTCGTGCCTTTGTGATCTATTCATTTTGTTGTTTTTCCCTTGTGATATCTGTGCCCTTTCTTTGCAATTTGTTTCCATGTCATGCCCTTGTGATCTTTGTGCATTTTGCAGCTACACTACAAAATTTGGGGTCAAATTGTGATGACAATTTGCAACGGCAGTGTAATTTGTGTGGTTTAGGCCCAAATGTAGTAGTGCATGCTTTGCAATTTTCTTCAAGGGGAGAAGAGGTACCTATGTAAATGTTCTTTTCTTTTCCTTCTAAACATCCATCTCTTTATATTTCCCCCAATGGGTGATTAGAGAAGATTCTCTTTATGTATATGTGTGTGTATATGTACATACACACACATATGTGCATCTATGTATGTATGCATGTATATATAGAGAAGCTTCTCTTTATGTATATGTATGTGTATATACACACACACATGTGTGTGTGTCTATGTATGTATGCATGTATATATGAAAAGATTTCTCTATTTATATACATACATAGATACATAGACACACACACACACATATAAATACATGCACATGTATATATATGTGTATTCATACATACAAACATACACATACAAAGATCATAAGGGAATGACAATGAGATGTAGAGATAATATATACATACATACATACATCCATCCATCCATATACACATAGATACATACATACATACATCTGCATATGCAATTTTATCATCTTGGAAAACTATATTTGATCTTTACTCAATCACCAAGAGATAATATAATTTGTGAGTACATTTTTTTTCATACTTAGTTTGGTATGAATAGTTTCTATTGACTTTGTCTAAGGGGAGTGAGTCTACACATGATGATAATGGCTCCATGTATTGGGTCTTTAGAGGAGAGAGACTTACAAAATATTAGATGTTGTTTATGGATATGGGATGATTTTTTTTTGATGCCAATATATCCTCCTCCATATTGAATTTCTATATCATCAATTTGCTAGATACAAATCACTAGACTTGGTCTTTTGAAATGGTGGGACTAAGATATAAACCTCAAACAAGGGATGCATGATATGGTGGGGTAGGAGGAAAATGCTTTTGACAATTAGCTAATTGTGATATGTAATTTTTGTCATTAATGGAAACACATGATGTACATGTTGATAGAAAACCTTGAAAGTAAAGATACTTAGCAGCTGCTAATTAAAAAATTGTCTAAGTATAGAATTTGGTTTACAATAGTGTATTGTTTTGTTTATAACATGTTGCAGACATCATATTATGACAAGTGAAGTCACATAGAGATAGTATACATGTTGGTGATGATGTTTATAATGTCAAAAGTTTGTATGGTCTATACAAAATAGAGTTAATCATTTTTTGATGATGCACAACAATGAAATTGAAGGGAAGAATTGTTTTGTTTGCAAAATAATTACTTGTCCAATTAGGGTCGACATCCTAGATGTTTACTCTCACTTAGAAAAGTTAATAGTGGTCTTAGCTGACCTAGTAGTAATTTATGTAAAGGCATGGTATTTATGCAAAGGACTTCTTGTGATAAGATGGTATGCAATCTTGGTGTATTAGTGCTATCTTCTAAGATTGTGAATGAGCAAACTTTTGTGAAAGCGATATATGTAAAGTTTTATCTAGTGATCTTAGATCGAGTTGAAGATCAAAGATTAGACAAGGAAGGAAAATAATAGTAGATTAATTTTTTGAGTAGTGAGATATTCTTGTAGTTGAAATTGCATGTTTGGGCAGTGGGCTCATCTTGCATACATTATACTACAACTCCTAAAAAGGTTGGCACAACTCCTCACAAGGTTGGAATCTCCTAAGATAGATTCAAAGTCTCGTACCAGGGACTTATTATACTAAATTTTCTCACTGAATCCTAATAGGGTCCATCCTCTAATAAGAAAATTATATATCACTATATTATCTAGTGGGTATATCCCCATGGGGGTTTTCCCTTGGTCAAGGTTTCACTAGTTAACAAAATATGGTGTCATGAGTTATCTTTGTGTATTTTTACTATTACTATTCAACATTACTTTATTTCTTAGTCATGCATGGTTTAAAGTAACTAATAATATCTAGTTGGTGACTAAATTTTGTAGATTACTAATTCACCCCCCTCTTAGTAATCCCTATTTATAACAATTGGTATCAAAGCACAGTTGTTAGAAATTATTTAGAATAACTAAGAGGAGGGGGTGAATTAGTTATTCAAGGTCTAGATGTGCCAATAAAACTTTTACTTTAGCTTAGTGAACCCATTAATCATTTATACATCCAAGCTAATCACCCAAACTTGCAAGTTACTGATAAACCAATATGCAACAATAAAACATGAAAGATCAACACACACAACACAGTGATTTAATGTGGAAACCCAATTTGAGAAAAAACACCAGTAACATGCTACTTCTTCCTTAATTTTCTAAAGTGATGCCCTATGAAAGGCCAACCCTGTTAAAGGTTACAAAACACACTGCTAAGTGTGACTTGGTTAAGGGATTTCAATCACCCTTTTAGAAGTGAGCCTAGTTAAAGGTCTTTAGGCAATTCACTTGGAATGCTACCTTGTTAAAGGATTTTGTAATGACTATTAAGTCAACCTTAGTCCAAAGGATTTCACCCTAACTAATACAATTGATAGAGAGTAACAATAGGGATTTTGATCTGATACAACTTACAACTTATCTTCTAGATTTTAGATCTCAATTTAGTTTTCAATTCTACTTGGCTTTCAATCTTTGTAGGTCTGACAACTTGTTCACTCTTCAAGCTTTTGTCCCCTTAAGCCTTCTTGCTTGTTGTGCCAATGCAATCACTCCTCTGGTCACTTGATAAAGCAAAGCCTTTTTTCTCTATTCTTCCTTGGTACTTTCTAACCTTCTCAATGTCTTCTCCTTGACACCACACACTCCAACTCCTTTACTTCATGACCAGACATTCCTTGAGTAGGAAATTAGAATAGTTTTCCTGCTCTATTTTTCATCATCCAAATTATGGTTTGGATGGATTAGGTAGGATACAATGTATCTACCCCTTATCTTGTTTCTTCTAGAAGCTTCTCCTAGAATCCATTTGAAATCACCTAAAAATGGTTAACCTCAAATTCTGTACCACCAGCTCATCATCCTTATCTTCCAGTTGGTTCACAAAATTCAAGATAACAAATTTATTAGCTCAGATTTGGAAAATCTTTGACTTTTCAAATAATGTAGTAGCTTGACACCATTAACCTTTTGATACTTGACACATATTGTGTTGCTCAACACCTATTGTGTTTTCACTCAACATTAACTACACTTTACTAATGCTAGACACCTATTTCATTTTGCTTGGCACTAACTATGTTACTCGATGTACATTAGAATTTTCTTTTACTCAGCACCAACTGATATTCTGCTCGGCATGAAATAAATTTTCTTGGCACCCACTATCAACTTTGGTCAAGCTTTGCAGACAATCTTAGTATTACCCGCTCTTCTAAAGTTTCTAAGTGTAGCCAATCTTTGTATCTTCAAGTATATTGTCAATGCATTATTTCACCATTGTCTTAACTGATCCTTGTACTTTATTACATAATCAAAACTCAACCTTTCCTCTAGATTCTATTTTTACATCTTATTGATTAAATCCTCTTCATTAATCAACTAAGTGATAGTACTTGGATCTTATAAGCAATTGTCTTTCCAAAAAATAGCAGGTTTGACATCAATGAAAAAATAATGATTGAAACATTCTTCTTCAAAAATCTCCCTTTCTCAACAATGATCTTTTCAATCATATTTCAACAATCTCCCTCTTTGGCATTGATGGGAAACCAAATTGATCAACCAAGTCACCTAAATGATAAAAAATATTGTTTGACCACATTGACTAGGTTAAAACAATAAGAAAATGCCAAAAAGAAATCTTGTATTCAAAATTGTTCCTTTCATTAGCATCTTCCAACTTATGACTACCTTTGAATTGCTTTTTTAATAGCTCCCTCTTACAAGATAGATTAGGTTAATCATCTCCTTTTCTGATACACTATCATTTTTCTCCCTCTTTGCTTTGTTATCCTAATTGTGCTATTTTCTCCCTCTTAGCTATTATTTCTCCTTCTCTTTCTTTTTTTCTATTTCTCCCGCTCTTCTCTTTTTCTTTTGATCCTTCAGATTTGATCAATTTCTTCAATTTCTCCCTCTTTTACAACAATGCCAAGGAAATAACATTTTAGCATCTTAACATGCAAATATTGAATTTTCAGTAGCTCCAATTTCTCCCTCTATCACCTTGCTTATGACTAATTTGGAGTTTTAACAATTTGATTACTTCGGGCAATACCTAAATTAAGATACTCTACATCAATTTATGTCATTCATCAATCAACCTATTTGATGCAAGGCAGTCTTGCTGTTACTTAAACAATCTTTGATAGGGGTATGACCCCTAGCTTACCTCTAAGATATTCATATGCATCTTTAGGTAATGGTTTTTTGAAGATGTCAGCAATTTGTTCCTTTGAATTGACATGCTTAATCTTCACCTCTTTGTCTTCAACTAGCTATCTTACATAATGATACTTCATTGCAATGTACTTTGTTTTGGTTTGCATCACTAGATTCTTTGATATATTGATGGTACAAGTGTTATCACAATAAATTATCATAGGTTCTATTATCTCCTCCTTCATACCTTTTAGTAGATACTTAACCTATACAGTATTTGTATAGTTTATGGTAGCTGCAACATATTCAGCTTCAGCTATGGATTGTGAGGTACAATTTTGTTTTTACTATTCCAAGTAACTAGTCTTTTCCTAAAAAGAGTTCTCCTCCACTGGTGCTTTTCTTGTCATCTATATTTCCTCCCCAATCATTATCAGTGTAGGCTCTTAATTCAAACTTTTCATTCTTCTTATAGTATAGGCCAAAGTCCTCTATTCCTTTTAAGTACCTCATTATTCTTTTCACTACCATTAGATGATTTTCTCTTGGGTTTGCAAAAAATCTTGCAACTATTCCAACAAACAATGCAATATCACTCTACTATGTATAACATATTGTAACTTGCCAATCATTGACCTATATAGTGTTTGATTATAACTTATGTCATGTTATCATTTGCGTACTCACTAGTTTTGAATCTTCCAGTCCAAATATTTTTAGTATCTCTTTGATATACTTTGACTGGGTAACAAATATGTCATACTTTAGTTGATAAACTTGTAGGCCAATAAAGAATTTGATTTCACCAAACATTGATATCTCAAACTCATGCTTCATCTGATTAGCAAAATCCTTGCATAGAGCAACTTTTCCTCCAAATATTATATCATCAACAAATATTTTAGATAATAGTATGTCTTCACCTTTTTCTATCTTGATGTTTAGGTTACTATTATCATTAGTTCTCACAAATCCAATCTTCACAAGATAGTTGTGAAGCCTTTCATACCATGCTCTTGATGCTTGTTTCAATCCATAAAGTGCTTTATGCAGTTTACATACCATATCCTTGTTGTTGTCATCCAAAAATCCCTCTGGCTATTCTATGTAGACCTCTTCTTCTAATATACCATTTAGAAATGTAGACTTAACATCCATCTAGTAGACTTTGAATCCTTTGTAGGTAGCATATGCAAGTAGAGTTCTTACTCCTTCCATCCTTGCAATAGAGAAAAATGTTTCCCCATAGTCTATTCCTTCTTCTTGAGCATATCCTTTACAAACCAGTCTGGAATTGTTTCTTGTGATCTCACATTTTTCATCTAGCTTGTTCCTAAAAACACACTTGGTACCAATCACATTTTTGTCATATGGTCTTGGAACTAAGCTCCAAGTTTTGTTCTTCTCTATCTCCTCAATTTCTTCTTCCATAGCTTTGCACCAATCATCATCTTCTAGTGCATTTCTCACTGTATTGGGTTCTTTCTAGCTCAACAAGCATGATTCATTGCTTAGTATATTCCTTGTAATTGGTCTGACATTCTTATTTCCAATGATTTGTTGAGCAGGGTGGTGTCTTCTGACATACTTAGATAGTCTTGGTTCAGTCCTTGTTTCTACATTTGGTCTTTCAACTTCAGAGTCACTATGTATATTTCTTTTAGGTAACTCATCATCTCTTTCATGTGTACTAACTTTAGAATTAGAATGTGCATTTTCTTCATTCTGCAACTTGATCTAAATTTAGTTCAAAATTCACTGGATGTGACTCGGTAGTTATTGAAACTTGCTGCTAGATCTCCACTTGATTGGCAGCTACTTCTTCAACAGGCATTCCCTCGTAGAAGTATACAAATGATTTTTATTCTTCTGGTCTTTTTATGAGATCATCATCATGAACTTTTGTGTATTCATCAAAATTTAAATTTGCACTTTCCACAATTTTGTTAGTGTTAGTAGTTAAATAGTTATATGCTTTACTTCTTGTGGAGTAGCCAAGGAATATACCTATATCACTTTTTGCATCAAATTTACCATTTATAGTATCCTTAAGAATATAGAATTTTCTACCAAATACTTTGAAATGTTTCACATTGGGTGAGTGACGATGCCATAATTCAAAAGCTGTTGCATTTGTACCTTTCTTGATTTGTACTCGATTTAGGGTATAAACAGCTATATTTATAGCTTCTCTCCAATACTTTAGAGAAAATTCTTCTCCATCATGAGTGTTTTGGCACAATCCATTATTGATCTATTTCTTCTCTCAGAAATTCCATTCTGTTGAGGGGTTCTTGGTGTAGAAGTCTATCTTTTGATTGTTTTGTCATTACAGAACATCTCAAACTCTCTTGATGTAAACTCTCCTCTATTTGATCTTAAACATTTCAAACTCTTTCCTATTTCTTTTTCAACTCTTGCCAGAAACCACTTAAACATTTGAAAGGCATCAAAATTTTTCTTTAAAAACATGACTGTCATTATCCTAGAGTAATCATCTACAAACAACATTATATACTTGTCTCCTTTATAACTTTGTACTTCTATAGGTCCACACAAGTCAGTATGAACAATCTCTAACACTTATTTAGAGGTATACATTTTAGTTTTGAAACTTGACTTAGTCATTTTTCCTAGCTAACATTATTGACATATTACATTGTCATGCTTTTTTAGTTTAGGAAAACCTCTCACTTTCTTCATATTGCTGATACTAATCAAGTTATCAAAGTTGACATGACATAGACTTTTATGCCATAGCCACACATCATCAAATTTTACAATGAGACAAGTAGCATCGTCTATGTATAGATAAAACAAATTGCTTCTAGTTTGATCTCCTTTTCCTATCAAATTTCCATTTGTGTCATATATCTTGGAAATTTTATTTTCAAACCCAAGTTTGCAACCTAAATTGCTTAGCTGCAACACACTCAAAAAATTGTAATTCAATCCTTCAACATAATATGCATTATCACATGAGATCTTTTCTGTAAGCTTAATGGAACCTCTGCCTTTTATTAGACATGGAGCATCATTACCAAATCTAACACTATTTCCATCATATTGGGTTAAGGTGACAAACTTACTTTTGTCTCTTGTCACGTGATGTGAGCATCCACTATTAATGATCCATTTGTCATTCTTGTTCACACAGGTTACAAGTGTAGTTGCCTCATCTTCATTAGACTCATCTTGCATTGCAACATATTCTACCTCATCATCATTTCCTCATCATCGTTTTCATCTAAATCATCTTCTTTTGCAATGTAGCACTTGTTTCCTTTGTCTTTGTACTCTTTTCTATCTTCATTTCTTCTTTTCTATCTTCATTTCTTTTGCCTTTGTATTTGCCATTTCTCTTATAGTTTCTCTTTTCTAGACACCTAGTAGCAATATGTCCAACTTCATTGCAATTAAAACAAATGATGGGTAGCTTACCTTTAAATTTTCCTTTTCCTCTATGGAATATTCTTACCATTAGTGCTTTTAGTTGATTGAAATCTTCTTCAGTAGTGTCACTATCACTAGACACATGTTTTATACTTCTCTTCTTCCCCTACTTCTTCTCATTAGAATCTTTTAGCAACAACTTGGTCTTGAAAGCAAATTCAAGAATTTCTAGCTTGTAGTTGTCAAAGTTGGATAACTCAAATGTAGTGAGTCTTCCTACTAGACCTTCAATGGTTAGATTGTTCCCTAGAATGCATCCCAATTCCTATATAGTATATACTCTAATAGCATAGATGTGCGGTAAAGTTCTTAAGACTTAGAACAATGTCATCATCAATATGACTAGTTCCACCTTTTATAGCACTCACAACTTATTTTATTCTAGCAACATATTGAGAAATGTTCTCACTTTCCTCCATTCTCATGTCATCAAAATTACCTCTGAGGCTCTCTGACTTGGCTCTTTGTACATTTTTATCTCCTTCATAGATGGTTTGTAGGCCTTTCCACATCTTGTATGCAATGTTCCATCCCTTGATGCCATCAAATTCTGCATAGCTGAGGGCAGAGGCAATCTCCAACATTGCCTAATTTTGCTCCTTCTTCTTCTCCATATTTTTAGCAGTAGGCACACCAACTGGATCAACATTTTCCATAGTAATTGAAGATTGTGCATGGTCTCCTATTCCTCTAAGATGCAATCTCATTAGACTTTTCCATGCAGGGAAGTTGTCTCTGTTGAGCTTGGGCACTTCTCTCTTGGACATCTTGATCTTTATACTTCTAGTACCTTCAAACTAGTTCAATCAGAAGATGGCTTTGATACCAATTATTAGAAATCCTTTAGAATAACTGGGGGGGCAGGGGGGGAGGAGGGTGAATTAGTTATTCAAGGTCTAGATGTACTAACAAAATTTTTACTTCAGCTTAGTTAACCCATTAATCATTTATGCATCCAAGCTAATCACCCAAACTTGCAAGTTATTGATAAACCAACATGCAACAATAAAACATGAAAGATCAACACACATAACATAGTGATTTAATATGGAAACCCAATTTGGGAAAAACCACTAGTAACATGCTACTTCTTTCTCACTATTCTCAAGTGATGCCCTATGAAAGGCCAACCTTGTTAAAGGTTACAACACACACTATTATGTGTGACCTAGTTAAGGGATTTCAATCACCCTATTAGAAGTGAGCCTAGTTAAAGGTCTTTAGGCCATTCACCCTATTAAAGGATTTTCTAATGACTGTTAAGTCAACCTTAGTCCAAAGGATTTCACCCTAACTGATACAATTTCTATAGACTAACAATAGGGCTTTTGATCTGATACAACTTACAACTTATCTTGAAAATTTCAAATCTTAATTTAGTTCTCAATTCTACTTGGCTTTTAGTCTCTGTAGCTCTGAAAACTTGTTCACTCTTCAAGCTTTTGTCCCCTTAAGCCTTCTTTCTTATTGTGCCAATGCAGTCACTCCTATGGTCACTTGATGAAGCATAGTCTTTGTTCTCTATTTTTCCTTGGTCTTTAATGACGTTCTAAATGTCTTCTCCTTGACACCATACACTCCAACTCCTTTTCTTCATGACTAGACATTCCTTAAGTAGGAAATTAGAATACTTTTCTTGCTCTATTTTCCTACTTCCAAATTAGGGTTTAGATGGATTCGGTAGGATACAATGTATCTACCCCTTATCTTGTTTCTTCTAGAGGCTTCTCTTAGAATCCATTTGAAATCACCTAAAAATGGTTAACCTCAAATTCTATACCACCATCTCATCATCCTTATCTTCCACCTGGTTCAAAAAATTCAAGATAACAAAATTATTGGCTTAGATTTGGTGAATCTTTAACTTTTTAAATAATACAATAGCTCGACACTATTAACCTTTTGATGCTCGGCACCTATTGTGTTTAAAATTGACATTAACTATAATTTACTAATGCTTGACACCTATTACATTTTTCTCAGCACTAACTATGTTACTGGACACACACTAGAATTTTCTTTTACTCGACACCAATTGATATTCTACTCAGCATGAACTAACTTTGCTCAGCACCCACTATCAACTTTGGTCAAGCTTTATAGATAGTCTTAGTATTACTTGTTATTCTAAAGAATTTCTAACAATAGTTACTTTGAAGAGGCTTAATAACTTAAGTAAGATCCCTATGGATGTGGAACAACTAATGAAGAACCTCGAATAAGCTCTTGAACAAATTGATCTCCTTACTAAAGAAAGAGATAAGCTAAGGACAAATATGAAGACTCCAAAGTATACATTGGTTAGTTGAAGGAAAAGATTGAACATATGAAATCCAAGCCCGAATCTACTGAATTTAGAACTACTGATGATGACTATTCAAAGTTGAAGATAGAGTACAACATCTTGAAGCATGAGTTGAAGATTAAAAATCTGAAGTTGATTTTGAGAAATGATCCTAGCAAACTTGAATCTAATTTGAAAATTGAAAAATGAAGATTTTAGAGCAAGTGTAGCAAAGAAATCATCTGATTTTGAAAAGTTGAAAGAAGATCATGAAGAGCTCCATAAATCAAATAATATTGTGAAAAGTGAATTGACATAATGCAAACAGTAGCTTGAGAAACTTTAATGTAGTAGAGAAAAGCTTGACGATTCTATGAGAGACCTTCATACAACAAGACTAGTCTTGGTTATCTAATTAACATGTCTACAAAGAAACTTGAGATTAGATCAGACAAATCTAGTGATAAGATTGAATCCAGTCAATCTTTTTAGAAACCTAAAGAAGTTGAGCAAAAAAAGGAAGTTGAAATCTTGGAGTAACCAAAGCAACTCCTAAGGAAACTAGGTATGAATTTAGAGGTAAGTGATTTTTATGTAATGAAATATGTCATATGAAAAGAGATTGTACTAATAAGTCATTTAATCATGTTAAGGGATTTTATTTCATAATTGTCATGGTATGGGTCATAATGAAATTGATTGTAGGAAACCTAAGTTTGATAATAGTAGGAGAAATAATAGAATGCCTAGAAATACTAACCTTGCAAATAGAAGAAGATGTAATGAAAGAAAATTGAGAGAAAGAATATCTGATGAAGACAGAAGACAAATCATGTGTTATAAGTGTAACAACTTAGGACACATTGCTTAGAATTTTCATGAAACTAATGATCAGAAGAATCCTAGAAGTAGAGCACCTATACATTAGTTATGTAATAACTTTGGACACACAAATTCAAAGATAGAAGAAACAATGGAAGAAACTTCGAGAATAGAAGAAATGATAGAAGGAACCAGGAAAGGAACTCTGGAACTAGTAGAAGAAATGAAGAACAAAGAAACATTGTGAGTGAACTTCAAGAAGAACTTAATGAATCTTTCATGAAAGGAACATACATATAAAAAAAAAAGTTAAATGATGATGAGACAGAAAGAATGAAGTTAGTTGTTGAGTTTGACTCAATCAAGTTGAATTAAGCTTGTTCACAACATTAGAATTTGAGAACTTTAGTCAGAGACTAAATTAGAGGTAGCAAAGTTTGGAAAAGGTATATCTAGTTATTATGATGAAATTAAGAGTTATTGATATTATAGTAAAGACTGATTCTACAACAAAAGATGAAAAGTAATTTTTTGCAAAGAACGTTGTGACGTGAAGTCTTGAGGTTGATTTTCATGATGAAAGGAGGCTATAATAAACCTCAGGTGACATTTGAAGATTAGATAGATGGATTTGGGAAGTTATCTAATTACAAAATGTAATTGACAACTTTTTCATATTTGTGAAGTACGCAATTAATGCAAGTTCAAGTTGATGCATAAATGGAGTACAAAATTGATTTTACTTCATTGCAAACACATTTGAAGTGAAGAGCATTTCGAAGTGACTTATTAGAGCAATTTTAAAGCAAACCCTATTTCCAAAAAGAGGTATTTTATCATTTTTCACAAATTTTCTCAATATAAGTTCATATTGATAAGAATTATGGATATGCTAGTGGTACATAGTGTTGAAAATGAGGATAGACCTAAGTTTAAGGTAGGTTCTATAAACCTAGTAATGAAAACCCTAACTCTGCACCGTCTATCACTTCAAACAACATAGTTTACCTTGAAGACATAGAAAATTATTTGAATTGAAAGTTTGATTCAATTGGCAGTGATTATATGAATAAGGATATGGAATTGGTCCTTAACTACGATATGATAGTTAAGCCTGGATTTGAACACTTAAGTGAATTAGACTTGTTTAAATATCATTTATTATATAAGTTAGATACATATTAATGTACATAAATTATACTAAGTAGGATACATGATGGAAAAATTTGGATGCAAGATAATGTAGTAGACATTTTTGCTGACCTTATACATGAGGTAACTGGTCTTAGCAAACAAAGTAGTATACCCATAGCTGAGAATATGGTTAAGAAGAAAGTGGAAAGTTGCACTAAGGCAGTATCTAATGGGAAGGCTATGGTAATTAGCTTAATCAAGCAAGATGATGTGAGATTTTTAGCATAATTATTACTTATTTAGTTTGTGAAAGTTCAAAGATAGATGAACTTTCAATAGGATCTATTTATGCAACTTATAAGACATGTGTTGAGAAAGAACAAGTTAATTTGAGTGAAATAATGAGAATGCAACTCTTAGAAAACCTTGAAAAGATTAAGATGACAAAGAATGGTGTGTTTAGATTCCAATCATTGATAAATCACATATTATTTCATGTGTTGAAGAGATTTCCCTACTTGTCAATAACATATATAATGAGTAATGATAGATGCACTATGTAAAAGATTACAGAGGTATGCAGAAGGAACCCTGTAGAAAAAGTATTAGACAATGGAAACTTAATAATGAAAAAATTTCAAAATGAGATGAAACAAAGATTTAGGATTTCACCTACAATTGTGGATAGATTCAAGGAGGATATATGCATTCTAGTTGATACATATCACACTTATATTCAAGTAGTAGAACCTCAAGAAACATTCCTAGATCCTTTGAGCTATGAGTTGAATTACAATTTTGTAGTTGGATACATTGATTTGTTGTTAAAATTAGAGAGAGACAAAGATGATATAGATTTGGCATCTATGATGAGATCACACAACATGCTCATCAAGTAACCTTGGAGAAGGCATCTCATAAGAAGGTTGAGTCAATTACAAAGAAGGCATTATTTGAGGCCAAAATGATAGGGAATGAATATGAGACTATGAGATAGACAATGAAACAAGGTATACTCAACATACAACCTTTGTTGGTATTAGTTACTAAGATAGCTTTGGAGTAGGGCATACCATATGCGACAATATTTGATGTTCAACCCAGTGAACATAAGAGAAAATTAGAAAGATTAGTTGATGCAGTGACTACAAAGACCAAGAGAGTCAAATAGATGGATATAGGACCTGGCAAGAGCCAAAACACATTGTTGAAGATTAAATCTATTGATGATGAAGAGGTTGAGGAATTGGAAACCAAACAAGCAGAAAAGGTGACTCCACCCAAGAAAGTAGCAGGAAAATCTTGACAACCATGGAAGCCAAAGATTAAGAGGATTAACACAACTATTGCAAATGAGGGAAACTTTGTTCAAATGAACAAGTTTTATGATCTATATAATAATTTTGAGAAGGATCAAATTGACATCTCTACTATAAGACATATAATTGTAAATTATCTAAGTATGAAGGATATCAAAGGAGTAGTGAACCAAAAAGTTTGCGAGAGACTTATAGATAAGAAGACTCCAACAAGAGAAGAAGACCTGAACTTCAAAAGTCTATGCTAAGGACCATTTTCAATACTAATGATGAAGATGAAATTAAGAGATTTTTGAATAACCTTGCACCATACTTAAGGAATAAGTTGAGGCTATTCTTATTTATGGTTGGTGAAAAGCATAGATTGAGAAAGGAGACTATAACAACTATTAGTAAGATGTTGTCAGAGGCACATGCAACATCTCCTCTAGCTCCTAGAACCTTAGAAGCATCAATAAGTGGTGACACCAAGAAGATTGATAAAATCAATGTTACTCTTAACATTGATGATACCAATCTAGTTCTAAACCAAATGTACTGACATAGAAGATATTGAGGATAAGTTGAAGAAAATTGAGGAATAAAAGAAGATACTAGAAGAAGAAAAGAAGAAGATAGAAGAATCCAAGCAACAATTACTTGAGGAAGAAAGGAAAATAAAGGAAGATGAAGATAAGAGAAAGATTGAAGAAGAGAAGAAAAAGAAAACTAAGGAAGAAGAGAGGAAAAGATCAGAAGAGAAGAAATAAAGAGAAGAAAAGGAAAATAAAGAAGAGGAAGAGAAAAGAGCACAAGAAGAAACAAAGAAACAAAGAGAGGATGAGACTAAACCATCTAATTCATCCACTCTGCTCTCTTGCTAGTTTAGCTACTAATGATAATGATCAAATTGATCTGATTTCATCCTTTTCTAAACTTTTATAGAAGAATAAAATGGTGAAAATTTTGTAGAGATCATTAATGGAGGTGACTGATAGATTACATATTACTTTAATAGTACAATATACTAAGTCAGATCCCAAATAGAGAGCACAAGTAGTGTTTAAGTATGTTGACGAGGAAGAAGAGAAAAAGAAGAAGGAAGAACAAGAAAAGAGGGAACAAGAAGTAGAAGAAATGAAAAGAAAACAAGAAAAGGAAAAGAAGAAGAGAGAACAAGAGGTAAAGAAGATAAAATAAGAAGAGGAAAAGATGAAGAAAGTAGAAGAAGTAAAGAAGAAGAAAAAAGAAGAGGCTGAAGAAAAGAAGAGAGTAGAGGAAAAGAAGGGGTTGATTATACTAAATACACTATAGAGAATAATAATGTACCAATGAATTCTTACTCATCCATTGTAAGAATCTATCTTTACCTAAAACACTTTTTTATGAATCTTTCGGGGAATACATAACAACAAGAAGGAAACATGATTTATTTCCTCTTGAGCTATACTATGTCAAAGATAGACTCATAAAAGTACTAGACCACATAAGACCATTGCAACATCATCTAGGTTTCAACAACATTTAGAATTCAATGCAGACAACCACATCTATTAGGTCACTTTCATTGTCGATAACTTTAATCATGTCAATTGTTGCAGGGCATTGAGGATCAGAGTTGTCCACAAAAGACACAAGGTCCCAAGACTGATGGTAAGCTTCAAGATATTTATTCATCATATCCACATCATTGTGCAAAGGCAAGAGGTTGAAAATCACATTCAACAATGGAAGTGTTGTTATCCTCATATAATTTTCTTCCAATGAAGGAAAGTGATTTACAACAAGCGGTAAGCTTTCAAGATCATTTATAAATCTTCCTTCACCACTAGATTCCAAATAAGGATTAATGAATTCGAAGAGCTTCTTGTATTTGTAGCCTTCTTTTTTTTTCTCATTGAAATGGATCTTCACTTGCTTCAAAGATTTCTTACTGGCCATCCATAGTCTTTAAGGATTTTCTCTAGGCATACACACTATCTCCAATATTTCTTACCACTGTGAACCATCTACTAAAGATGACTATCCCTCCTATTGCAATGAATTCCCACTCAAGAGCCAATAGGGAACCAACAAAAAAAAAGGTAGCGATGAAGATTAAAGGAGGCTCAACTATTCAAAATGGATTCCAAGTTGAACAACATGTTGCAGGAAAGTGAATAGAAGCAAGCCAAAGTTTTCTATCTTATGGATGAAATAAATAAAGTGGAGAGGCGTCAGGATGGGTACTAAGGAAAGCAACTATAGGGGCAGTCAAAGGCAAGATGTGGCAAGGGAGTTTGAACAGGCAGGCACATTGAAAGGAGCCTCATGCTAAAGGCAGAGTTTTTAGGGAAGAAAAAAACAAAGGTAGAGGAAGACGTTAAAAAATAAGGAGCAACTCCAGTAGCCAAAAGGAAAGTGATCATAGAAGATTCAATTTTGTGTTAAGATGTTGCCCTCCTTGGCATGGAATTATTAAAGGACATAGGTCTAAGAATCTATAGGGGAGGCATTTTCTTTGAGGAGGATAATGACAATCAAAGAAGAAGTTGCATAAGAGCCACTAAAGAAGGCATACGTGTTTGGAGGATTACCAATGTTTGAATGCTCGCAAGGGTAGTCATGTCTTGCCACAGAGAATGGAAGAAGGGTGGGAGGAACTACCTAAATAAGACATCCTAGTATATGTTGAAGATTTGCACACCTTGCAGTTGAATGTTGATCAATTCTAGAAGACATTAATGGGAAAGTGCAGACAACATTTAAGGCAAAAAATAGAGGAGCTCTTCACCACTAAAAAAAAATGCAGAACAAGAAGAAGTCACATCATAGATTAACTAGAGGAGTCCACGCTAGAAGGAGAGGTGTTAAAGGAGAAAGAAAAAGACAGGGAAGCCATTAATTCAACACAAGGATGATAATGCATACATTCTCAAGTCTAGGCTGGAAGAATTTTATAGACAAGCTCACATGCAAGAAACATGGCAAAGAGAATAAGCTGACCATGAGAGAGAGAACAAAGAAAAAATAATGATAACCATTATCCCACATTGAGTAGGAGACTAACCTCCAATGCCTTTAAATAATACTCCACACAATAAGCTTTTTGTCTTAAAGACAAGTGCTTTTTGGAAGTTGTGTGCTGCGCATGGTGGGTCCAACCTGAACAACTGGAGGTGATGATGCAAAAAATTTTAAATAAAAATTCTTTGTGCGATGATATGGCACCAAAAACCTAGATGCACCCAGATGCCAACAAGTTGATAGATCCTACGGTGGGTGCTTGCCCTCAAAATGAAGATGCTCAGAGGTTAAATAATGTGGGTAAGTAGGGAAGCACCACATGGTAGTGGGCTCGACTATTGTTGATGTGGTGATCAATGATAGATTTAGACTGGAGGCTTAAAATCATGCCACATGTCCAGATTGAATGATAGGTGCATTCCCACTTCAAGAAGTTGCAAGGTAGTTAAAAAGTGCGGGCAAGCGCCATGTGGTGATGAGGTGGCAGGTGTGTAGAGGTCAGCCAATTAGATATCGCCATGTGTTACAAAGGTCAAACTAGGTTTGACCCATATTTGTAAGGGTAAGGAAAAACTTGAAAAATGATAAAAAAAAATATTATTTTTTATTATTTCTTCAAAATGGCATGTTTAGATGTTTTTAAATCAAAAAAAAAAAAAGAAGTACAGACCTGAGCAACATAGCAGAGGGACATTTTTTTAGATTGAGATTTAGGGGATTTTTAAGAGGAAAATATAGTGATATTATATATCACCAGAATTGGGAGAAGACAAACTTTCTGATTATGGAGTTTGTTTTAGCACATGAATTCACTGGTTCAAGTTATAGCTAGAAATGTAAAATTTGGGGCCTTCTCAGTGGAATTGGTAAAAATTTTAAATTTAGTTAGAGGATTGGTAAAACATGGTAAGAATGTAGTTGGGGTCAATTGTGATCACTTTTATTTAGTTTAAACCCAAATTTTTACCAGCATTTCATGAGGTTTTTAGATTTTAGACAAACAAAATGGCTTTCATCATTGAACAGGAGATGTTTCAAGTCAGTTACAGAAGATTAATGAAAACCAAATCAAATCAAAGGGGAGAGATATTAGAGAGATTCTTTTCACTACAAAGAAGGGAATTTCAAGTAGACACATGTCATCTTTAGATTAGATTCAAGAATTCACTCCTTGTCTATATTTTTCTTTCTCTGATCTATTGTAGGGGTTGGAAAAAATTGGAAATTTTGGAATGAAAACACTTAGCAGAATTGGCTTTGGAATTGATGAAATATGAATGGAAAGATCTGGGATGTGCTGGTTCCAGACCATGAAGCTTTTCTTTGGCTCTAATACCCCCTTCCCATCCCATCAGTTTCTCATTTCAACTCTCTTGTATGGAAACACATGTTATTGTACAGTCTAGTTTATTAGGTATCTTGTGAGTCAATTTTATGCATTTTTATGTATTATTTTAGGGAAATCAATACAAATAACAAAAAGTGCTAAGTTTCATGTTAAATCTTGTCTTATTTCTCAGTGATGTGTAATGTTTTATGATCTTTGAACAAAGAGCCTAGATCATTGTTGTAGTCCCTTAAGGTTGTATGTTTCTTCATTGTTGCTTGTGATTCAAGGTATTATGTAAATGCTTCAGGGAAATCAATAGGGTTTTAGGTTTATTGAGGAGGATATAAGGTAAGAATGAGATTTAGATTGAACATTGATATCCAATTTGCAAGGTAAATGGATAGATTTGGAGTCTTGGAATAGGATATGTGTCTAGGATATCCAAAATGCATAAGAGAGATTTATGAATTTGCCCAATGGATCAGGCACTGATTAGCTATAGGATAATTAGTTTATTGTCTATACTTGGTTTTCATCCACTTTCCCCACCCACATAATATCAAATCAAATTCAAATCATCTTTATATTTTATGTTGAAGATCCAAAATAGAATGCCCTCACTCAGCTTATGAATTGCATTGTTTTGCATTTAGCTACTACAGATCTATGTTATTTCATGAGTTAATAGGAGAAATAAGGGCTAAATCTACTTTGATAGATTCAGGATTTTTTTTTTTTGCACTGGTACTATTTTGATTGAATTTGAGGTCCACCCGTTTAGGTTTTGCAGAGCCTAAAGTGAAGAAGGGTCAAGCCTTATAGTTGGCCCAGTGTTTGAAATGATGCATTAAAGATGGGAGTTAGCTACCCCTAGATGTACCATATTCTCATTAGGGTAATTTGAAACCTATAACATTTCAAAACATGAACAAAATGGCAACTCGACTAGGGAGTCTATGAAGAAATTCATTTTTAGAAGTACTAGAATCTCTGGTATACATAGCATTTTTAGAAACTATATAATAGACAAACCTTGAGAATTTGAAAAAAGTTTCAATACTGTACGTCAAAATTTGCTACAGCAGTAGGGTTGTGACATATTTTCCATTTCTCTACTGAAGATTCATGTCTCCTAATGAGGTTTTATCCATTTTGCAGTAGTAGCTTTGAGGTTGAGTGTAAATTGTGTTGCTAAGAGTGTCTATCTTCAATCAATTCAGCTAGATTTTGTTTTCAAAGTGCCATTGTAAAATTTGAGTCAAGAATGAACATAAATTTGTATTCCCTTTTCCAAGTTTGTAAATATACAAGAGTGGTTTGATGGTTTTCATTTCTCCTACATCTAAAGGTCTAGTTTAGATTTGTCAAGTGATGAATTATGTTTTATTTCTCACAAAGTGTGAGTGGTGACTCTCAAATCTCTGTACTAGTGTGTTCCTAGTTTGATTTCATTGCAAAATTTGAAAGATTTTTAGTTGTGTGGGCAAATCTGAAGCTTTTGATAGTATCTTGAAAAGAAAGTTTAAATTCTTGGTAAGCTTTAAAGTGTTGTTTGCAATTTGTTGTTATAAAACATACAAGTGTAAAAAAGTAAATCACAACAGTGATTTCTTTATCCTCTCTCAAGGAGGTGGCAACTCTACAAAGTTTTGACCAATGGCATGAAGGAATTTCAGTCTTGCACCTGTGCCAAATTAGCAAATCAAAGTTTAGCATGAACACTTGAGGTACTTTGGTTTTCACTTTTTTCTTTCATGGAAGTCAAGTGTTTAAAATCATAGGCTCTATTTAGTGATTTTAACACTAGGAGAAAGAGGTAGAAGTTTTATTTTAAAATGGAATTAGATCTCAGATCTGAAATTAGTTTACCAAGACATGAAGATGTGCTAGAAGATATGGTAGAAATTAAGAAAGATCTTTGCAATCAGATTATCAGATTTATAAGAAATGTGGTAGGAAGTGTTTAAGGTCTAGAAGACGATCAGATCTATGAAAGGTTTAAATCAGTACTTATGGAGTTGCATGTGTCTCTAAGACCCAAGGAATCTTCATGGTCTATTGCTTTCTTAGATGTCTTTATGCCTAATTTAGTTAACTAGCCATCACATTTAAGGCTACAAAAGTTTTTTCATGTTGATAGCCTTTTCAAGAAATTTGAGAATGATTTAAATAGACAATGTAAATGTATTGAAAATAATAGTGAGTCTAGTGAATCCATAGATAATGACAACATTTCTTGTGATTCTAAAGAGATGGATTCTAAATCTACTAAATTAGATGATTTTAGTCAGCAGGATGAAGATGGTTATGTGATAGAAATTGAATCATGTAATAGTATGCATGAGAGTGTGGAAAGTTTTAACAGTAGTACGAATAATTCTTCTTTTGATGAAGATGAGAATGAAAAACCTAGTAAAGAGGTATTGTACAAAGAAGAGGTAATATGCTGTAGTATGGATTCTAGTTTTTTAGATTGTCATATTAATGGTACTGCTGCTATAAGTTTTTTAGGTCAGCTGGTTTATGATAAGGACTTAGGAGAAGAGACTTGTTATGAAGTCTTGTTGAGTGTTGATGAAATTTTAGAACTACTAGCTCATGATCTTGAAAGATATGCAAATATTTCTTCGGATGCTCATGTTGTCCCTTGTGGTATTTCTTCTCAAAGCGAGGTCATTTCCCCAAGGTTTGATGTTGAATTTGATATGAAATTAAAATATCTGCTGTCAAGTTTTGGAGGTGTATATGATAATAGATCAAGTATCAATACACATGATGACTTTTCTAATAAGGAGAGTACCAATAGGGAGAAATTTCATTTTATTTCAGATTCTTATCATGCTGATTATATTGAAATTAGTTTCAAATATAACAAAGAAGCAAAGACTAGAAGTGATAAATCTGATTTAGAGTTTTCACTATATGTTTATGATAAGTTTAAAGTTCATTTTAATGAGTTGTCTAATGATGATTACGATCAGCATGGTTTATGTCAACACTTTCATGATAATCTTTTAGACTTGGTAACTAATCAGTTGTTTGAGTGTGAAGAGGTTTCAGTGAAAGATAGATCTGATTTAGTGAATGACATGACTGCAAATAGGTAACAATTAGATTTCACATACTCTTTGTAGTCGGAGACACAAGGTGAGTTGCAAGTTTTTGGTACATGCAACTTGGTGAATGGTGTAGAATATGAAGGTTTTGTGTTTCCAATCAGCATGCATGAATCATTGTTGGATTTTGATTCTCAGTTCATTTTGTGTAATCATGAGCATGCTGATGTTTTTTCTCATAGTGACCATGATGATGAAATAGTCTTTGAGTTTTATATGCACTATGAGAATGATGACAATTTTGTTTTGCCTGCTAAAGTGATTGAAAGTGCTGATGTGTTGGGTGAAACAAAGGAGAATTAAAATTGCAATTTATCTCAAGAAGATGTAAATGAGAATCAGCTATTTGATAGAGGTAGAAGTTTTTGTTGAAGTTCAGTGGCCTGGTGCCATTGTCTGTACATAGTAGAGGTAATTGTTTTTGCTTTCAATAAAGCTACCTGAGAGGAATTTTTTCTATTTTGTGAGTGCTCTACTTCTACCAGAGATCTGAATCCTTTCCATGCCTACAAGGGACATGCATCCCCAGATAGAGCCACTATTGGGACTCAAAATTGAAGCCCAAATTTTAAGTACCATTGAGAAATCAAGCCTTATAAACACTTTAAATGCATATGTACCTGGCTACCCATTTGAAGCATAAGAGGTGTTTAATGTTTCTAAAACCTTTCATTTAGTATGTCCACTTGTTTTATGAAGTTAAATTGACATTCTGAGCTATTCCGTGAAGTCTTGGTTTGAGCAATTATCAATTTTGCATTTTCACTTAGAGTGTCAAACAACGACAAGAGGCCTTGTTTGCATCTGAATATCTCGCACCCAATAATGTTTCATGACTTGCCACTTTGGGAGTATTTAGTGTCCATACCAAAGAGCCTATGTTTCAAATTTTGAGTCTTTTTGAGTCTATTTGGCTAGGTTTTGAGTCCCTCAAAGTTGGTCATTTACTGATGTCATGCTAATGCAATTTATTCTAAATTCTGGGAAGCCCTATTTGACCTGTTATAACTTTGAACCAATTGACCCAAATGAAAAAATTCCTATTGTGTTGCATTTTAGAGGTTAGAGACTTTCAATCTTTCAATTTTGAGCTTATGATGAATCCATTTGATCAGTTTTCAAATGCAATTCCAAATACAATTTCTAACTTTTTACTGGTGTCAAGAAGTGTAGATTGGTCACTACCCCTGTTCATGACATAATAACTCCTAATCCATGACAGGTGAGATCAAATGGATTGTATCACTGTATTGTACTCTAAAAATACTTTAAGTGTGCTGATTTTCAAGTTTTTACGAATCCGTCTGCACACTTTTCCAAGTCCATTCCATTTGCAAAAAATGTTTTCTGTTAGTGTTTCCAGTTTGCAAATTCTAAGTAGCTCACTTGGACTGCTCACCATTTGCATCTAGTTATTCATCATTAGCCCTAATCTTATATTTATACTCAACTCATGACAGTGAACAAACACCCTAGTGTTTGTTTTCCCAAATGTCAGTTTACCCAATTTTTGAAGCTGAATCCGAAAGCATTTAATGGTTTTTTGACATGTTTGCTTGTAGGTAATTCTTAGAGTGCAATTTTGGCAGTCAATATATTTTGACCCTTAATTCATCATGAGACGGGTTTTGATAGGGTAAGAGTATGTGGAACAAAGAATCAGTGTGACAATTTTTAGAGCCGATCAGGTGTTCTGGTCAAAATTTAAGGCTAGCCAAAGGACCTCCTGGCACAAAGTTGACAATATGCAAGAAATTGATAAAATGAGTTTTAATTGGCATTTTAGTGATCAAATTTGACTTCAATCAGTATGAGGGGTTCAATAGATCAGTTTTGCATATCAGTTGTTTGAAAATGAATTTTTTTTTATAGCTGAGCCCACTTTTTGGCCTGACTAATTACATCGAACTGAATAGAAATGTGAGAGTATGAGCCTCTTAAAAAAATTTCCATGCTTCTTTTTTGTGGTTACAGTACTGGTAGGAAGAAGATGTAGAGAATCCAGGTTTTCATGATAGTTAGGGAATGTCCAGTTTGCAAAATCTTTTGATGCAAACTTTTTATGCGGAAACTCCAAGAATAGTGTTAGCTGAATGATTCTTTTAAACTATCATTTATACTAAATACACTAATAGAGCATAAAAATGTACCAATGAATTCTTACTCATCCATTATAAGAATCTATTTATCCGAAACACTTTGTTATGAATCTTTGGGAGAATGCATAACAATGAGAAGGAAACATGATTTATTTCCTCTTGAGCTATACTATGTCAAAGATAGACTCATAAAAGTACTAGACCACATAAGACCATTGCAACATCATCTAAGTTTCAACAACATTTGGAATTCAATGCAGAAAACCACATCTACTGGGTCACTTTCATTGTTGATAACTTTAATCATGTCAATTGTTGCAGGGTATTATAGATCAGAGTTGTCCACAAAAGACACAAGGTCCCAAGATTGACTTTAAGCTTCAAGACATTTGTTCATCATATCCACATCATTGTGCAAAGGCAAGAGGTTGAAAATCACATTCAACAATGGAAGTGCTATCATCCTCATATAGTTTTCTTCCAATGAAGGAAAGTGATTTACAACAAGCGACAAGCTTTCAAGATCATTTACAAATCTTCCTTCACCACTGGATTCCAGATAAGGCTTAATAAATTCAAAGAACTTCTCATAGTTGTAGCCTTCTTTTTTGTTCTCATTGAAATGGATCTTCACTTGCTTCAAAGATTTCTTATTGGCCATCCATAGTCTTTGAGGATTTTCTCTAGGCATACACACTTTCTCCAATATTTCCTACCACTGTGAACCATCTGCAAAAGATGACTATTCCTCCTATTGCAATGAATGCCCAATCAAGAGCCAATAGGGAGCTGCCAAAAGCAAAGGCAGTGATGAAGATTAAAGGAGGCTCAACTATTCAAAATGGATTTCAAGTTGAATAGCATGTTGCAGGAAAGTGAAGAGAAGCAAGAAGAAATTTTCTATCTTATGGATGAAACAAAGAAAGTGGAAAGGCATTAGGATGTGTACTAAGGAAAGTAGCTGTAGGGGTAGTCCAAGGCAAGATGTGGTAGAGGAGTTTGAACAAGTAGGCACATTGAAAGGTGCCTCACGCTAAAGGTAGAGTTTGTAGGGAAGCAACAAACAAAGGCATAAGAAGCTGTTTAAAAACAAGGACCTACTCCAATAGCCAAAAGGAAAAGATGACATAGAGAGGGAAGTGATCAACGAAGATTTACTTTGGTGTTAAGATGTTGCCCTCCTTGGCATGGCATTATTAAAGGATGCAGGACCAAGAATTTTTAGGGGAGGCATTTTCTTTGAGGAGGATGATGGAAATCAAAGAAGTTGCATAAAAGCCAGTAAAGAAGGCATACGTGTTTGGAGGATTACCAATGTTTGAATGCTCACAAGTTTAGTCATTTCTTTCCACGTGCAAAAGGAAGAAGGGTGGGATGAACTACTTGAATAAGAAATCCTGGTATATGTTGAAGATTTGTACACCCTACAGTCAAATGTTGATCAATTCTAGTAGACATTAATGGGAGAGTGTAGTCAGTGTTTAAGGCAAAAAATAGAGGAGCCCTTCACCACTAAAAAAAATTACAGAACAAGAAGAAGCCACAACACAGATTAAATAGAGGAGTCCATGCTGGAAGGAGATGTGTTAAAGGAGAAAGAAAAATACAGGGGAGCTATTGATTCAACACAAGGATGATAATGCATACATTCTCAAGTCTAGGCTGGAAGCATTTTATAGACAAGCTCGCACGTAAGAAACATGGCAAAGAGAATAAGCCAGCCATGAGAAATAACAAAGCAAAAAAAATGATAACAATTATCCCACATTGAGTAGGAGACTGACCTCCAATGCCTTTAAATAATACTCCACACAATAAGCTTGTTGTCTTAAAGACAAGCACATTTTGGAAGTTGTGTACTACCCGTGGTGGGTTTGACCCAGATAGTTGGAGGTGATGACGCAACAAATTTTAAATAAAAATGCTTTGTGCAATGACATGGCACCAAAAACCTAGATGCACTCAAATGCCAACACATGGACAGATCCTACGGTGGGTGCTGGCCAGAAAAATGAAGATGCTTAGAGGTTAAATAATGTGGATAAGGGAGGAAGCACCATGTGGTAGTGGGCCTGGCTATTGATGATGTGGCAATCAATGACAAATTCAGATTGGAGGCTTAAGATCATAACATGTGTCCAAATCGAATGGTAGGTGCATTCCCGCTTTGAGAAGTTGCAAGGTAGTTAAGAAATGTAGGCAAGTAGGGAAGCACCATGTGTTGATGAGGTGGTAGGTGTGTAGAGGTTAGCCAATCAGATACTACCACGTGTCATAGAGGTCAAACTAGGTTTGACCTAGATTTGAAGGGTAAGGAGAAATTTGTAAAATGATAAAAAAAATTATTTTTTATAATTTCTTCAAAATGGCACGTTTAGATGTTTTTAAATCAAAAGGGGTTTATTTTCTAAAGTTACAACTTTAGAATTTTTAAATTTTAAAAAAATAAGACGTGCAAACCTGAACTGTGTAGCAAAGGGACATATTTTCAAACTAAGATCTAGGGAGTTTCTGGGAGGCAAATATAGCAATATTATATATCGCTAGATTTGGGAGAAGATGGACTTTTTGATTATGGAGTTTGTTTTTGCACAGGAATTCATTGGTTTGAGTTATAGCTAGAAATGTAAAATTTGGGGCCTTTTAGTGGAGTTGGTAAAAGTTGAAAATTCAGTTAGAGGATTGGTAAAACATGGTAAGAATGTAATTAGGGTCAATTTTGATTACTTTATTCAATTTAAACCCAAATTTTTACTAGCATTTCATGAGGTTTTTAGATTTTGGGCAAATAGAATGGTTTTCATTATTGAATAGGAGATGTTTCAAGTCAGTAACTGAAGATTAATGAAAACCAAATTAGATCAAAGGGGAGAGAGATTAGAGAGATTTCTTTCACTGCAAAGGAGGGAATTTGAAGTGTACACATGTTGTCTTTAGATTAGATCTAGGAATTCACTCCTTATCTATATCTTTCTTTCTCTAATCTATTGTAGGGGTTGGAAAAAATTGGAAATTATGGAATGAAAACACTTAGCAGAATTGGCTTTGGAATTGATGAAATATGAATGGAAAGATTTGGGATGTGCTGGTTCCAAACCATGAAGCTTTTCTTTGGCTGTGATACCCCCTTCCCATCCCATCAGTTTCTCATTTCAACCATTTTCTCTCTTGTATGACAACATATGTTATTGTACAGTATGGTTTATTAGGTATCTTGTGAGTCAATTTTATGCATTTTTTATGTATTATTTCAAGGAAATCAATACAAAGAACAACAAGTGTTAAGTTTCATGTTAAATCTTGTCTCCTTTCTCAATGATGTATAATGTTTTATGATCTTTGAACAAAGAGCCTAGATCATAGTTGTAGTCTCTTAAGGCTATATGTTGCTTCATTGTTGCTTCTATTTCAAGTAATTATGTAAATGATTTAAGGAAATCAACATGGTTGTAGGTTTATTGAGGAGGATATCAGGTAAGAATAAAATTTAGATTGAACATTGATATCCAATTTACAAGGTAAATGGTAGATTTGGAGTCTTGGCATAGGATATCCAAAATGCATAAGAGAGATTTATGAATTTTCCCAATGGATCAAGCACTAATCAGCTACAGAATCATTGGCCTATTGTCTATACTTGGTTTTCATCCACTTTCCCCACCCACATAAAATAAAATAAAATTCAAATCATCTTTAGATTTTATGTTGAAGAGCCAAAAAGGATGCCCTCACTCAGTTTATGAATTGCATTGTTTCACATTTAGCTATTGTAGATCTATGTTATTTCATGAGTTAATAGGAGAATAAGGGTTAAATATGATTTAATAGATTTAGGAGTATGTTTTTGGACTGGTACCATATTGATTGAATCTGAGGTCCACCTACCTTGGTTTTGCAGAGGCTGAAGTGAAGAAGGGTCAAGCCTTATAGTTGGCCTAGTGTCTAAAATGATGTGTTAAAGATGGGAGTTAGCTGCCCCTAGATGTATCATATTCTCATTGGGGTAATTTAAAACTTGTAAAATTTCAAAACACCAACACAACCTTCACAAATAATCCCTTGGCTAACCTGTCAAGCCTTGTCCTGTTTGACTCTTGCCTTTTTGCCTTCTTATTCTCACACCAACAACTACCATTGTGACTTCTTATATAGTGGTAAGTCCCACAAAACCACCAAGTGGTATTACATAAACCATGTGCTAAAGCCAAGTACTACATAACCCATTGACACCACATTTAATATTGGAAATTTAATTCTTTTTCCCAATATTAAATAATTACATGAAATATTATCACACTGTTACAATACATCTCATCAAGTATATCCCATGGGAATCTTTACATGTTGCACATCCTTCTAGGTTCAACATTACATAATAAAATAAAATAATACAATATAACAATATTATACAATGTGTACAACACCCATTATCTCAACAATCTCCTACTTGTTGTATACATTGCATAGGGTTAATCTGTAGCCACATAAATGAACAAGGGAACAATCCCTCCCAACACATCCACCATCATGGATTAAAGTACACCATGTGCTCCATCCTGGTACCCATAACAAAATCAAACTATCCAACATCTTAAACATGAATGATCCCACCTCCTATTGTGTCACTGCCACTAGACATACATAGAACCCATCCAAAGAGAAAGCTACCTAACCTATTGCATTAAAAGATCATAAAATCTTGTACCAATTGAAATTCCAAGCACAAAAAACCTAATCCAAAGGTTCACATGTATCCGTAGTTGTCAAAATATTCATAGCTAAAATAGCACCCACAGCAAGTGCCAAACCCATCCAACTATCCATATCTCCAAAGGTATAACAAATGAATCTCATATAATCAAAATATCCAATTTGTAACTTGCAATCACATGCCTCAAGAGAAATACCTACCACATGTATACCAAGAAGCTCCCACTATAAAATATAATTTCAAATCTATAAAAAATCCACTTATAACATCTCAAAGAAGTGAATCCATGTAGTCTCAAGGACATCCACAACACATAAACCAATAACCTACAAGAAAAACTCTCATAACATGTCTTCAACACCCTCCCAAGTTATCCAAAACCAACAAAGGAAAGAGATTAAGGAATAACTATTTCATCTCTCACATGACATACATGAGCATAAACCAATGATCACAATCTCTAACCAATTTGAAATCCAATGTAAACAAAACCAAACATCTAGGAAGATAACCAAGACCAAGAGAAATCCTGCAAATCATAACCTGTATCATGTCCTTATACACAAACCTCTAGATGTAAACTATGCAAGTATAGTCTCCTCCATAAAACCCCAACAAGAAGCCACAACAATACCCAAACCATAACATATAACTAATCATGGATGTAAGCCTCTTACAAGAAGATCAAACTCATATACCATTCCTAATCCAAGGAATATGCCCAATATAAAACCATATCCCAAACTCAAATAGCATAAATAAAAATAAAAATGGAGATAACCAATGCTAAACCATCTCTCAAATGAAACCTCAAGTACTAACTCATGTACCATATCTCAAGATCCATATCAATGAAAGACATGCATAAACATAATGCACCTAAGCAAAACAATGGGCTATACCTCTCAAGTACCAAACCACTGAGTAGACCAAGAGTGGGGAGTGAGAATTCTTATCAAGATATCCAAGTCTTTAACCAAGACCTATCTAAGAACAATCTCCTCTCAGGTGAATTCCCCTTAGACCTCCTGCTGAAACCATCAATTTTCCCAACAAATACTTCTCTAATCCAAGAGAAATCAACATCACCACCATCTCTAAGTATCCATGAGCACCTGTAACCAATCAATCCATGCCAAATCCAAATGCAACATAGCAATATCATGAAGTATCCAACAAATGATCAATGTACTCAATAGCAATAAATTAAACCAAGATCAATGTCAAAGTTCCAACCATGGTCTCAGGAACACAAACATGGGAACACGATTTTACCATTTCAACCAAAGAGATAACATGCTCCATATAAACATACTATAACATATCAAAACTCTAAATGGGTATCAAGAGTATACCATGAAATAATAATGAAACCATCGTAACACCAAGGATAATATTTCAAATGAAAATTATAAACCACACGTTTACCAAGAACTCTAACAGTCCTCAAGATGTAACTATCTCCACACACCATGAAGAAAACCATCTCCACATAGCAGGAAGAACTATCTCCACACACCATGAAGATAACCAAGAACCCCATGAGTCCTCAAGATATAACCATCTTCACACACCATGAAGATAACAAGTGCACCATGCAAATGTCAAAGATGCTTATGTGGTAATAGGATCTAAGACAAACCTCCAACACATGCAAACACTCAATAAATATATCAATTTCAAAAAACTCCCACTCAACTATAGTATCAAGTAACCCATGGCATCATAAATCTATCTCCTACATGAAGATCCTCCAAGTCTACACTCACAACCAAAGTGTCAGTACCAAGTGAAAACAAAGATCTCCAAATCAAGAAGATACAAACCAAACTAGGAACTAATCTTGCATTATCACCTCATCATTGCCACAAGCTCCCACTAAATCATGTTTCTAATCTATCTATAACATCATAATGAAAAACCCATCCTCTAACCATGAGAATCAACCAAAGAATCAAACCATCAAAGAACTCAAAGTGTACATCATGAGCTCCTCAAAAGAAACCAAATAACCATGATCCTCAACCAAGAAGATATATCATCATAACCAAATTAGGAAGCCAAATCAATGAACATAAAATATGTACCTATATATCGAATCATCTCATGGAAAAATCCAAGGCACCACGATGACATCCACGAATTGAGCAACTAAATATCAATATGTCCAACCTATTAGCATAAAATAGTCAACCACAGTCCTCCACCATGAATATACCTAGTAACAACATCTCATCCCTTCTACATGAAGAAAGATTAGAAAATTATGTGACTTAGGGAATAGACAACCCAAATCCAAGCCACTAATCTAGATATACATCAATAACAAAAGATCAATAAGCAAAGATAACCCATAACCAAGCCATAAATGCAACCTATAAGTATAAACTACTTACAACACTACACAACTTATAGACCCAACAATTCATCATACATATACAAAAAAAATAGTGATAATCATATCATCATGAAACCAATATGAAATATGAACTGAGTATACAATGACATCAAATCCTTAATCTCCAAACATACAATGTCATATACTCACAATGCTACCATAGTCAATATATACCATAAATTGTTCAGATTAATATATCACCAAATAAACCATACCAAATCTAAACCAAATTTGAAATGATGTATAGAACTCTCCAAGAGCTTTTTGTTAACTACTCAGAGTCCAAAATTTGACTCTGTATGCCCAAGTTATGCCCAATCTGCGCTAAAAATAAACATCCAACTTTTGGGCTCTTAAAACCTAAAAAATATCAAAATCACAACACCAAACCTACACCAAGTTGTAGTGCTTTGAATTATCTTTCCAATGCCTATAAGAAGTTTTAAATTTGATAACTTGAGAGAAAGTTATGGCCATTTTACTAAGACAATCTTTTTACCATTTTCATTGCAATTTTTTTGTGTGACTAAAACTCCAACAGGATTAAATTTGATGGCCATCATGGGCTGAAACTAAAACCTCTTTCATTACCTCTGAACATGGACAAACTAGGGCATATTATTTATCAAAATTTATGGAAACATTAACTTGAATTTATTGCCGAGGTCTTTTTTTACCCTAGAGGTCAGTCTGCAAGCTCCCCCTAAAATCGTTGTTTAAATGAAACATTTGAAAAACCCTTTTGTGGATAAGTGATGTCTCTAAAACTTGCTCAACTGGCTAAAGAACCTGTCCCAAAGAAATGTCTGTCTCAACAACTGATGAAGAACCCTACTATAACCACTGATCATAAGTATCCACAATCACTTCAACTTGTGAGGATTGATCATGTATAGAATAAACAAGAGAGTCTAATGGAACCCTTGTGACAATTGAAGAAGGAACTTCTACATCAAGAAGAAGAGATAGATCATCAATAATGTCTCCCAAATCTATCACTAAACCTATATCTGGAAGACTGGATGTACCCTACTATTCTGGACCTATCATTATGGTGATGTATGCACGTGGACTGAACTGATGAAGTGACCTCTCACTATAACTATTGATAGAACCCATGTGTCTAAATTTGTTGAAGCACTATCGTCAGTGTCACTATTAGTTTCCAAACTGTATGATGTGTGAAGAGAAGTAGAGGACAAGTTGAGAGAACTTTCCTCAAAATGTACATCCTTCTCCACAAATATCTGATGTGTCTCTAGATCTAGAAGTCTATATGCCTTCACACCTTCTTCATAACCAATGAAGGTACAAGGTCAAGATGTCTATGCCTTGCATCCCTTAGAAGATCTCTTTGCCCATGTAGGACAACCAAAGACTCTGAAGTGTGTCACAATAGGTTTTCTACCGCACCATGCCTCAAAAAGATTTTTGCCATCTAAGACTGGATGAGGAGAATGATTGAGTATATGAGTGGCACTGGAGATTGCTTCAACTTTTAATGATGGATCTAGAGACTTGGCATGAATCATGCAACTTTCCATAGACTTAAGAGTTCAGATCCTAAAATTTGCAACATCTATCTTATGTGGACTGAATGCTAGTGGAGTCTAAATATCAATTCCCTCATGTCTACAAAAGTCCTTAGGTCTTCTATTCACATCCATGTTTCCATTGTCCATGCAGAGTACTTTGATGGCCTTTCTAGATTTTCATTCTACACGAGTCTTGAAGTCTAGAAATTTGTCCAACACTTCATTCTTACTATGCAAAAAGTAGACCCAAGTGAACCTTGAAAAGTCACCAACAAAGGTAAGTATGTAGCGATCTTGGCTGAATGCAAAAGGACCTGCTAATACCATGTGAACCATTTGGGGAACACTAGTTTCTCTTGAAGACTTCCCTCTCTATAACTTCCCCTCTGGATGCATATCCATTGAATCTGTTGAACATTCACCCTTAGAAAAGTTTATTTGAGGTAGACCTTTGACCATTTGGTATGTGCAAAGTTGCTAAAGATAGTGGTAGTCAAGATGACCATACCACTCATGACATAATTGCATGTTTGAATTGGATTGAGATAACAAGGCCTTTGAAGGAGACTTGGGCACAAAATGAGAGAAAGAGTGCAACCTTTTTTTATGATCCACTTTCCCTACTGCAACCAAGGAATCATCTCTAAGACTGTGCACTTGAATCGAGTCTAGAAGGAACTCAACTCTATGTCCATCTTTGAGGTGAGTGATTTGGTAGATTGATAGGAGATTTGAACTTAAGTTTGGAATATAGAGAACATTTTGAAACTCTCCATTTTCCATTTCCACATTTCCTTTCCTTTCAACTTCCATTTACTATCATTCCCCATGAAGATGTGTGGTACCTTGGACTGCTTCATTAAATAAAAATCCTCCTTTGAAGAACCCATGTGATACGAGGCACCTGAGTCAAATATCCATTCCTTTGAAGAGTTTGCATTTTCCATGAGTGCTTTCCCTTTTCCCTTTGAATGTGAAGATGATCCTTTATCCTTGTAAGCATTAGGCAATGGAACATTATGTTTCTCCATGATGTTGGTCAACTCATCAATCTTTTTAAGATAACACTCATGCTCTTCATGACCCAATTTCTTGCAATAAGCGTACTTCTTTTTCTCCTTATTGTTGTCCCCTTTTTTGTTGGAATTTGAGGACTTGCCTTGTTGATTAAATTATGGTGTTGTCTTTTTTGCATCCTCTGATTTATCTTTCTTCCACTTCTTACACTTTCCTTTATTTGAAGACTGTCTAGTTGAATGTTGAGAACCCTCATTGGCCACCAATGCTTTGGACTGAGGTGATTTGAGAATCCCCATTGATCTCAACTTCTTTTCTTCATCATCCAATAGTTTAGAATATTCATCAAAAGTGACTTTCTTGTAGGCAGACCCTAAGGTAGTCTTTGAGGTGTTAAAAGAAGATACAAATGTGGAATATTTTTATGGCAACTTGTTATGAATGAGATAGATCAGTCTGTCATCTTTGATAGAACTCCCACAATCAGTAAACTTTTTCCTTAGTTCATTCACCTTGATGATGAAATCTTGGATGGAGTCATATGACTTAAGATCTAAGGAAACAAGTTTATCTTCAATTTTGAACACATCCTCTTTGGGCACTTTACCATAAAGGATTTTGAGGGTATCCCAAGCTTCCTTGGATGTAGTACACTTCTTTATTTGATACATGATCTTATCATCTACCCCCAAACATATGTCACCTAGGGCTTTTCTATCCATTGCTACCCAATTTGAAATATCACTTGCAAAAACATTATCACTTGCTAGTTTAGGAAGAGTACCATCTACATATTGTGAAACTCCATTATGCATTTAGTGATACAACATTTTGATTGACCACAAAGCATAGTTATGAGGAGTTAATTTAGGAAACTTAAAGTTGCCCATAATGCAAAAAATGAAAGAAAAGTGCAAAAAAAAGAGAACAAAACACCAAGAACACCCCCTCTTTTCACTAAATCAAGAAACCCCCCCAAAATAGACGCTTTGGGCACTTTATCAGTAGTGCAATTACAATGGGCCACTTGCCAATTTTGGCCTTTATGAACTTATGATTTTTCTTGTTACAACCTCTTAATGGAGTACAAGTTTGAAACTTTACAATGTGCTACAATTCTGAAGCATTACAAAGCAAAGAAAGGCCCTATTGCTGAAAGTGACAATTTGTCCACAAAACCCTACAATTTGATGATAGATCTAAAAAGTAGACAAAAAAAATGCACTTTAAAAAAAAAGGGAACCTATTTTTGACTCTAGATGTACCTGTACGGAGGGTTTGAAGTTGAAAAATGTAGGATTATCTAGGTATAGTCACCAAAAAATGCAATTTTTGAACAATCCTTGCACCAAAACTAGAAAATACCTACACCACTAAAAAATTCAATTTTTTTACCCAATTTAAAAAAAAATTGCACCTAATTTGGAGTCTGGATGTGCGAGTTATGGCTTCCTGAAGTCAGACTGCAAAAACCAAAATGAATCTAGAGAGGGGTTGTATCAGCGAATCATGGGGTTAAATTTGATGGTCATATGACTGTCGTAGTAGTTCAATATTTCCCTAGAATGATGTCTAGATGATCGTCAATTTTAAGATAGTTACTTTGATGATGTTAGCAAAACTTACCCCTAAGATGATGTTAGTTGTCTATGTGGCAATGCCATACCATACAGATTGTATAGGAAATGACGTGTCCTGCTTGTGTGTCAGGGGCATGTATTGATGATTGGGCAGTATGGATCACTGATAGGGCAAGCAGATTGGGGTGCTGATGGGGCTTTTTTGACTAGCTTCCGTGACATGTCAAGTATAGTGGCACAGCTACATGTACTATTGCTGTGGCAGATCTGAACACCGCATGGGTGATTGGGCATCCAACATGGTATGCCTATATTGATTACATAGATTGCTAATGTGGCTTCACTATGTGTGTGTGATACATGTTGTAGGGAGAGTGGACGTTGTCATAGGTAAGAATTTTTGAGTCACGCTGGAAACTCTAAACACAACATCGAAGGATTTATTAACTGCTGTCGAAGGTCTTGTTGGTTATTCCCACATTGGGCGGGATACAATATCTACTATTGTTTAAAAATAAAAGCACTCACTATCAATTGTAAAGTGAGCTCGCCAGATGTATTGGGCTGAGGGGTCGCTGGTACTTTGGTTGGTTAGAGGTTGTGTCTGTTGGTATATATTGTCATCAGAATTTGAAGAGTGGAATTTCTCCTAGATTTTGTAGAGGAATGGGCCACTATGCTCGCATATGTAGTATGGCCAAGGTATATTGGCCTGAATTTAATAATAAAACCTTGTAATAGATTAATCTGAAATATTCCACCAAAGACTGAGCTGAGCTGGGGTGTCACTGCCCAGTTCAGAAAATAAATTTTTCTTTTCCCTATGCAATTAATTAATCCAAAAATAAAATTTGAAAAAAATGCCCAAAATTGCAGAGATGCATGCAGATCTAAAATTTAAATAATCGGATCAATAAATTGACCATACCCGAACTGCAAATCGGGGCCTTTGGGTTTTGATTTACAAAAACATTTTGCCTCACGATCAACTTTCACCTAATATAGGCAAATTTATAGTTGATCTTCACCAAATCGATGCTCCAGATGCAATGGTGATGTTAGATCTGGCTCTAGATGCTCCCAATTTTTGTAGATCCTCTAGATTCATGTTGAAGTGTTGAAGCATGAATGGTCTTGAATGACTATGTGATGAGAATCTCCCTTAGCTCTAATACCCTATAAGAATTTGACTTAGGATAGAATTCAATGAAGAACTAAAGAACTCAACACAAGCACATAGTAGACCAAAATAGACAGAGTATGATCAGAATGATGATATTCATTCAATATGATAGCTTAGCCAACTTGAGAGTACACTAGGAGTGCCTGCATATAAAGGCCTTAGGAGAGCTTCTACAATGCATATAAGTCAACATCATGATATGTCAGACAACTAGGCACATGTCCACCAGATATGGGTTATCCTCCATTAAGCACGGAATTAAGTGTGATGATGTGAGGATAAGCCTACAATGGTGTAGCACGCAAATCAATGGTGTAGACAACATGTGCTAAATGAGGAGTGTGGATAACTGTGTTGTCAACATGACAACTCAGTGAATGATGCATACTCCTATGTTGTACACACCATGTGCATAATTGGAGTTGCATAACTCAATAAGAGTACACAAACTCCTAAGTGTCTCACCTAGAATAATAATAAAATAATAAAAAATAATTAAATAATGCATTAACCTAAGTAAACTTAAGTAAGTGTAATAAGTAAATACTTATTTACACCAACAGTCAAATAATTTCACATGCCCAAAATTTACCAATATCCCATCATAATAGCAAACTAAAAACCCTCAGATTTGCAGTAAATAACTCATATATCTTACCCTTTCTTTTATCCTCTTGTGCATTCCCATTGACTCAATCTAGGGTTACAACAATAAAACCATAGCTCTAATACCACTTGTAAGAAAATTTGTAACAAAGAATATAACCGTTTTCACATAACCCATAATAGATATTAAATAACATGCAATTGAAATCTACATGCAAGAGAATAAACAACAGACTCACAAAAATGTGACACAAGATATAACTTGGGAAACCCTCATTAAGGGAAAAAATTAGACTCCAAAAGCATCCATCACCATGTATTATTAAGAAAAAACACCATTGTAATACAACCATGGAAGCCTTCAAAGCCATAGCCACAACCAAGAAATTCATGTGAACAAGCATGAATCCACACATCCCATGCCATTCTTCCAACCTTCACAAATGCTCCCTTGGATACCCTATCAAGCCTTGTTCTTCTCGACTCTTGCCTTTTTGCCTTCTTCTTCTCACACCAAAAACTACCCTTTTGGCTACTTATATAGTAGCAAGTCCCACAAAACCATCAAGTGGTATTACATAAATCATGAGCTAAAACCATGTGCTACCTAACCCATTGACCCCACATTTAATATTGAAAATTTAATTCTTTTCCATAATATTAAATAATTACATGAAATATTATCACAATATTACAATAAAACTCATGAAGTATATTCTATGGAAATCTTTACATGTTGCACATCCATCTAGGTGCAATATTACAAAATAAAATAAAATAATATAATATAACAATATTATGTAATGTGTACAACACCCTTTATCTCAACAATTATGAATGTTATATCGCTTTCATTCTTTCATGCATGCAATTAGATGAGAATAATATATGAAGGATTAATTGGTGATGTACATAAAAATTTTATTGGTTCCTAATTCAACACTCCCCTTTTAATAAAATAGTATATCTTATATTTCCAACATATTCACCATCAGTTAAGTATTTCAGAATATTTGGGAGCAAATATTACATTAAGAGAGATGATGACATTAGTAAGTTTGATTCAAGAAGTGATAAAGGTATATTTCTTGGTTATTCATTGAAAAGAAAGGCATACAAATATCTCTACTATAGAACTAAGACAATAGTTGAATGCGCAAATGTAAGGATAGATGAAAATTTTAGAACAAAGGAAAAGATGGCAGACTATAATTCAAATGAAGAAGAAGATAATTTTTGAATTGTTAGACAACATGTTGAAGTTTTGTTTGAGACTAATAATGACTTGTAGAATGATGTGCTAATTATTGAGCAAAGAGGAGAGAAAAGATCTAAACATAGAGAAGAGATAAGAGTTGAGATGTCAAATCCTACCCTTAACAAGAATCTGACAAAGAATCACCCTCTTGGGTAGATAAATGGAAGCAAAGATAAATGTGTGATGACAAGGACCAAAGAAAATGCAGAGATATGTTTGATATCTCAAGTTGAACCTAAGAGCGCAGATGAAGCATGTAAAGATGATCATTGGATTTATGAAAGGAAGGAAGAATTAGATTAGATTGTGAAAAATAATACATGGGAGTTAGTTCCTAGACCTAAAGACAAGAATGTGATAGGAACCAAATGGGTATTTAGAAATAAGATGAATGAGCAAGACAAAGTTGTAAGAAATAAGGATAGACTTGTATGCAAGGGATATTCACAAAAAGAAGGCATAGAATATGAGGAAACATATGCACTTGTAGCTAGAATAGAAGAAGTAAGGATTTTCTTGGCTTATGCAGCAAATAACAAGTTCAAGGTTTATCAAATGGATGTTAAATCAGTCTTTCTGAATGGAGAACTTGAAGAAGAGGTATATATTGAGTAGTCTAAAGGTTTTCTATTATCACAAGATAAAGACATGGTATGTAGACTAAAGAGATCTTTATATGGTCTAAAGCAAGTACCTAGAACCTAGTATGCAAGGTTGGACAGTTATTTGGCAAAGCTTGGATTTGCTAAAGGTATGGCAAACAACAACTTGTATTCAAAAGAAGTTGAAAATGGTTTGCTGATTATTGTAATATTTGTTGATGACTTCATTTTTGGAGGTAATGATGAAGCAAGTGATAAGTTTTCTAAAGAGATGAAGAATGAGTTAGAAATGTGTATGATAGGAGAGATGGAGTTTTTCCTAGGATTGTATATTGTACAGAATAGTGATGGCATTTTCATTTCACAAGCTAATTACTTGAATGATTTGTTGAAAAGGTTCGATTTGGAAAGTTGTAAACCTATTGGTGCACCTATGATAATTGGTCACAAGTTATCCAGAAATGATGAGACACTTGTAGTAGAGTAGAAGAAGTACAGACCCATGATTAGAGATTTGCAGTATTTGACTCACACCAGACCAAATATAGAAAATGCAGTTGGAATTGTAGCTAGATTTCAAGATGATCCTAGGAATATCATTTTGCAGTAGTAAAGAGAATATTTAGATATTTAAAAGGGACATATGACTATGGAATTTGGTATGATAGATCAATTTATTTCACTCTATGTGCATGTACTGATGTAGATTGAGCATGTAGTATGGATGATAGTAAGAGCACCAGTGGTGGAGAATTATTTTTTGGAGGAAGATTGGTTTCTTGGCTAAGCAAGAAACAAGATTGTATCTCATAGAGTACAATTGAGGTAGAGTATGTTGCATTAGAAAATAATTGTAATCAAGTGATGTGGATGAAGTAGATGCTAAAAGACATTAAGATAGAATTTATAGAACCTATTATCATTTACTGTGATAACATAAGTATAATGAGTATGTCTATGAATCCTGTATTGTATAATACTAAGCATATATCTATTAAGTACCATTTTTTGAGAGAGAATATAACAAAAAAGAGATCAAATTGGAGAATGTGAGTACTAAAGACCAAATTGTAGATTTCTTTATGAAGCCTTTGCCTAAAGATACTTTTAAGTACTTGAGAGGTATGCTTGGTGTTATGCCCCTGCCTACTTCTGAGTAGATGATGTAGAGAGTGCACTAGTCCAGTGGTACATAACACTATTGTTATCTTGGACTGAATGTTGATGATTCTCATATGGGGGAGTATCTATGATGATCTAAGTCACTAAGAACTCTTAGTATTTGGTATTGAATAGTGTCTTTGGACACTTGAGCTGGTTGATGTTTTTGGAGTAATATATTAGCAATTGGTATTTAAAAATTGGTATGTTGTAATATTGAGATTGAGGTCTTTGACATTGATGCCAATGGGGGAGAATATGCATGAAAAAAATCTACTAAGGCATAAGGGAGAGTATGCATGAAAGAAGAACTCCTAAGCAATAGGAGAGAGATCTCTTTAGAGAGACTTAGAAAGATTCATGAAAGGAAGCAAGAATATGCATATGATGTATTGTGAATTGTTTAGTGTGAAGTAAATAATTGATGTCTAAGAAGGAGTATGGACCTATTGTGCACTTTTTATGTTGGCATTCTTTTTAGCATGTAGATAGCTGATGCCAGTTTCTAAATTCTAGAGGATTTCAGACTTGCTTCATGAAGAGGATTTGAGAGGATGAGAACAACAACATCAATAGAGTATTAATTGGTATGACTATAACTTATATGTTTTTCATCTATGTTGCCATAAATTCCAAAGGAGGAGATTGTTAGCATGAATGTTGATGATACTACTTTGGAGGAGTATCCTAATAATTAGAGAGGATTGATATGTTGTATTCATGACTATTTTTGTTATTGATGTCAACATAGGATGACTTCTGTAAAGACTAGTGAAGTAGCAGATAGATATCTTGATGGTATACAAAATGGTTTGATTGTTTTGTGATGCATAGTCATGGAAATGTTTGGCATCATATCTTGATGACATGGTAAAGTGCCCATAGTCTGAGTCAAAGACATACGAAAGCTGTACCTAATTTATAGAAAGAAGTTTAGAGACAGAGTATTGGGAAAGTAGTTCCTAATGTTTGTTGGCTATCTTACATTTGAGATGCAATGAGAAGATGTGCAGTCAGACAAAGACATAGAATAGTTAACAGATGATGTTAGCAAGCATGCAAGCCTAGTATTATGCATCTGATATTTGTTAGAGTATATAGTTCACTAATATAACTGAGAGGGGAGGGGGATGAATTAGTTATAAAACTAATATCACAATTAAAAATCTTTAACCATATGAGTAATGTAAACTGAAACCACAACAAGATACTCATACACAATAACACTAGATATGTTAGCTAGGGAAACCCTTAATCAGAGGGAAAACCCTAGTGGGGATGGTACCCACAAGATGATGTACTAATATAAATACATTGTTAGAGGATAGACCCTATTAGGAGTCTATTACAACATTCAGTATGATTGTTTCCCATTTTGGCAGATAACTTTCGGTAGGTGGCACAAATAGATTTGTAGCTTCCCTTGTAGACACATGGCCTTCAAATAGAATGCCACCTCAACTACCTCCAATCCAAGGTGGACTTACTAGTCAGTGGACATGTAAGAGTCTAGCCAACTTAGCATTTTCCATGTCAACCACAAGTTGTACATGCCAGTTGTACCTACCATGTGTCATGTTTGTACTATTCGTATGGTCTAGTCAGCTGCCACATCACCTTGGGTGATTATTTTTCACTAACATCATCCATACACGGGGTTAAATTTGACATCTGTCTAACTATCATTTCCAAGAATTTTATAACTCCAGTGAGGGTCATTTGACCATTAAATTTAAGCATGTAATTTTCCTCCCAGACCCATCTTTAGATGCAGTTTTGATTTGGTAGCCTGACTTTGAGAGACCATAACTCAGTCATCTGGACTCCAAATTAGGTGCAATTGTTTTTAATTTTGGATAGAATTTCCTAAAATTTTTAGTGGTGGTGTTCTTTTCTAGTTTTGGTGCAAGTATTTGTTAGAAATTGCATCTTTTGGTGATTGTACCTATCAAATCTTGGATTTTGTAACTTGAATCAATTTGTATGGGCTCATTTGGACTCGAAAATAGGTTCCATTTTTTAAATAAATGCCTAATTTTTCTTCTACTTTCCAAATTTTCAGTTAGATTATAGGGTTGTGTGGACAAAAATATCACTTTCAGAACTAGGGCCTTTTCTGCATTGTATTGCTTTCATTTCTTTTCAGAATTGTTGTATATCTTAGCTACAGTGCTTAGTTCTAAATTATGGCCTCAAAAGGTAGTTATAACAGGTAAAATTAGAAGTCCACTTTTTACATTTTGACAAGTGGCCAATTGTACATGCACTACATATAAAGTGCTAAAGCATCTTTTTCGGGGGGGTTCTTTTGATTAAGTGAAAAGGGGGGGGGGGTGTATTGTGTTTTTGTGTCTCTCTAATGTGCTCTCTACATTTTTATCATCATGGGTTCACCTAAATGTCCACCTCTAACTTCACACAATTATTCTACATGGAAAGATATTGCATGGATTAGATTAATGGAAAAAGGTTACAGTCTTTATGTTGATGGTACAATACCCAAATCCACTGATGCTACAACACTCATTTATTAGAAAAAAAAAGACCAAAAGGCTTTAAGAATTATCAAGAATTGTGTATATAGAGATCTCTTCTTCCACATTTCCAGTATCATGAAATCAAAACCAGTTTGGGACAAACTTGTAGCATTGTATGGTAAGGTGGATGAGGAAAAGGGATTTCTGATTAAGGATGATCTACTTCTCTTGGATCCAAAGAACTTTGGCACAATTTAGGATTACATCACCAAAGCCAATGAGTATAGGGCACTACTTAAAGACTATGGAAATCCCATGAAGGATGAAAAGTTGATTCATCACATCTTGAAGAGGCTACCTTTAGAGTATGCTTCATTTGTTTTGAGTTATAATACTCACAGGTTGACCATGGGCAATGCTTACTAGAAGCCTACTTTTGATGCTTTTGCAGAGATGTTGATTGTTGAACAATCTTGCTTAATGGATTTAGGACTTCTCATGACATCAAAGACCAAAGCCTTGGTGGCTAGTAATGAGCACCAATCAAGTCAAGGAGGAAAAAGTTCTAGCAACAAGAAGAAGAAGTAGTGGAAGTAGAAATCACAGTCTGAGACACAATAATCTTCCTCACAACAAGGTGATCCTTCTTCCAACAAGAAGGGAAACAGTGAAAAGGAAAAACTTTTTTGTGCATATTGCAAAAAGCCAAATCATTATGAGCATCATTGCAAGATTAAAAGAATCGATGAGTTAGACAATCTTCTTAGGAAGAACAAGATTCAAGTGCCAGGTACTTCCAAGGTTTCAACTTCACCCACTTCAAAGGGAAATGGGAAAGCACTTATGGAAAACTCAAGTTCTTCTATGGAATGGATAATTGACTTAGGTGCTTCCTATCATATGGGTTCTTCAAAGGGAGACTTTTCTTCATTGAAGCAATCACAAGTACTGCATATCTTTATGGGAGATGACACTAAAATAGAAGTTGAAAGAAAAGGACATATGAAAATGGAAAATGGGGAATTCAAAGATGTTCTCTACATTCCAAACCTTAGTTTAAATCTCCTCTTAGTTTACCAAATCACTCATCTTGGAGATGGTCACAAAGTTGAGTTCCTTCTAGATTCAATAATGGTGCATAGTCTTAGAGATGATTCATTTGTTGTAGTGGGGAAAGTCAATCATGACAAGAGGCTTTATTCCTTATCCCACTTTGTGCCTAAGTCTCCTTCTAAAGCCTTGTTGACTCACTCTAATTAACAAACTATATTATGGCATGAGCAGTATGGTCATCTTGCCTCCCATTACCTTCAACAAATTTTCTTCAAAAACATGGTCAAAGGTCTACCTAACATTAAATTTTCTAATGGTGACTATTCATCATGTTTAGTGGATATACATCTTGAGGAGAAGTATGATAAAGCAAAGTCTTCAAGAGCACCAGTTGTTCTCCAGTTGGTTTACATGGTTTTAGCAAGACCTTTGCAGTGATATCAGTTAGCCAAGGCCACTACATTCTTACTTTTGTTGATGACTTTTCATGATTCACATGGGTCTACTTCCTTCATCACAAGAATGAAGTGGTTACTAAGCTTCAAGCCTTCAAGATTCATGTCAAATAGAAATCAAGGAAAGCCATCAAGGGTCTATCGATGGACAATGAGAATAGATATGTGGACAGAAGACTTAGAGACTTTTGCAAACTTGAGGGAATTGATCTTTAGAATCCACTAGCATTCAATCCACACAAGATAGATGTTGTAGCATTGAGGATTAGGACTCTCAAATCCATGGAAAGTTGCATGATAAAGGCTAAGTCTCTTGATCCTACATTAGAAGTCAAAGCTATCAATAGTGCCACTCACATACTTAATAGGTCTCCTCATACTGCCTTGGATGGGAAGACTCCTTTTGAGGCATAGTGTAGAAAAAAACCAGTTGTGAGTCACTTTAGAATATTTGATTGTCCTGCATGGGCAAACCTATCTTCCAGGGGATGCAAGGCACCATCACCTAGGTCTTGTACTTTCATAGGATATGCAGATAGTGTTAAGGCATATTGACTTATGGATCCAGAGACACACAAGATCTTTGTGGAGAAGGATGTGCACTTTGAGGAAAGTTCACCCAGCTTATCCTCTAATCCTCTCCATAATTTATATGTTGTGGAAACTAGTAGTGACACCAGTGATAGTGATTCAATAGATTTAGACACATGGGGTTCTATTGACAGTTATAGCAAGAGGTCATGACATTAGTCTAGTCCACATGCATACATTTCCATAGTGAAATTTCTAGCACAACAAGGTACATGTTGTCTTCTAGCTCCTGCTTCTATTAATGACTTCTTGACAAACATTACAAGTTTGTTCATGGAGTCACAGACCACAAATTTGGGAGACAGTCTTGATGATTTGCATCTTCTCTTTGATGAAGATGATCTTTCTACAGTTGTTGTGAGGGCTCACTCTGACCCTCATGTCCATTCTCTACATGATCAATCTTCATAGGTTGGCATGATTATAGATAATTATGTACAATAGTTGGAGGAGGTCTCTTTATCAATTGAGGAGATAGTTCTAGAACAAGTTCTATAGACATTTGAGCATGTTTTAGGGCCACCATACATCTTTATGATTCTACCTTTGCCTTTGTTTCTTCCAAAGGGGAGGAAAATCATTCAACATTCTTGGACTAGCTTCTACCTTGGAGCAACTTTCACTGATCAACATTCCTCACTTGGGGGGGGATGACCTTGTCTCTCTTCCTCTTCTTTCTTATGGGGTGGGGGGGGGGGGGGGGAGACTTTTTCCTCTTAGGGGATTTTGTGATGAACCTCCTTATAGCAATATCGTGAGAATGCTCGAAATAACAGAATACAAAGTGATAGCAGAACTCAGAATGAATCTACTGATCGCAGGCCACTTCGAGGGGGTAACCTCCTTTGAGCAAGCTCAATACAATAAATTTGTCCGTGCCCATCAAGGGCCTCAACCTATTCTTATATACTGAGTACGATCTAGAAAAGTAATACTACCTATGCATGTGGGATAATAAAATATACTCACGGGACGACTTACAAAGCATATGCGTCCAACAACACTACTCTAACAAAATAAACAGAAGGAACACACAGGTTCCTAACATCCCCTCTCCCTTAGAAAAAAGCTTTGTCCTCAAAGCTTAAGGTGTGGAAATTTTTGTTGAATCTGAAGAAGGGGTTCCCAGGTAGCATCCTCTGGTTGCATGCCATGCCACTGAATCAAGACCTCAAAGATGGAGCGAGAGCGAAGCTGGCGAGTGCGCTGGTCAATGATTGCCACCGGCTCCAGGATAATGGATCCTTCCGTATCCATTTCAGGGAGAGTAGTTTGTGCTCTGACAGTGGTACCCAGAACTTTCTTTAGACAAGAAACATGAAAGACTGGATGAATGCGGGAAGAAGGAGGAAGTTCCAGTTTATAAGCAACTAAACCAATCTTCTGCAGAACCTTATAAGGCCCATAAAATTTTGGGGCCAGCTTATGACGCCCTTTCAGCTTTAGGGAGGATTGTTTGTATGGCTGTAGACGAAGAAAAACAATATCCCCAACTTGAAATGAGCGCTCAGAACGGTGTTGATCTGCTTGCTGTTTCATCCGATTACGGGCCATGTGAAGATTATCCTGTAAGGTACGAAGAATCTGATCCCTGCTGCAGAGAACTATGTCAACTGCCTGGACTGGTGAGCTGTTGGGAGTGTAGGGAAGGAGCACTGGAGGTGCCTGACCATAGACTGCTTCATATGGAGTCATTTTAGAGGCAGTGTGGTAAGAGGTATTGTACCACCATTCAGCTAAAGGGAGCCACTTGGCCCACTGATGTTGCTGTTCGGAAGTGAAGCAACGAAGATAAGTTTCCAAGCATTTATTGACAATTTCAGTTTGACCATCAGTTTGTGGGTGATAACCCGAACTCATCTTCAGTTTGGTGCCAGTTTTCTGAAACAGTTCAGTCCAAAAATGACTGGTAAAAGTTGCATCACGATCAGAGACAATGGAAGAAGGGAGTCCATGAAGACGAAATATCTGGTCCATGAAGATTTGTGCAACAGAGGAGGCAGTATAGGGGTGGCTGAGGGCACAAAAATGACTATATTTTGAGAGACGATCAACCACAACCAAGATCACTGTCTTGCCACCGAATTTAGGAAGCCCTTCAATGAAATCCATAGAAATATCAGTCCAAATCCGTGTAGGGATGGGCAATGGTTCGAGCAAGCCAGGAAGGAGGGTCGTTTCACCCTTGTGGCGTTGGCAAGTATCACATTCAGCCACCATCTGTTGAATCATCTGTTTCATCCCTTTCCAAAAGAAGTTTCTCCTTACTCGCTCATAAGTTTTGAGGAAGCCTGAGTGCCCTGCTGAAGGAGAAGCATGGAGTTCATAAAAAATAGCCTGATGTAGAGCTGGGTTCTGAGGAAGCACTAGCCGACCCTTGTATCGAAGAGAAGCACCATCCCAAGAGTAATGTGGTATAGCAGAAGGATTATTGGCTAGCTGGTGAATGATTTGAGATAAAGAAGAGTCACTGTCATAGCCCTGCTGAACAGACGCTAACCAATTGGGAATGGGCATAGAAATAGCGGAAAGGGAAGCTTGATTATCAAATGTGCGAGAAAGAGCATCTGCCACAATATTCTCCTTACCCTTCTTGTAGGTGATCTCATAATCATACCCCATGAGTTTGCTGACCCATTTCTGTTGTGTAAGAGAGGATACCCATTGTTCGAGGAAGTATTTCAGACTTTGGTGATCGGTTCTGATGCAAAAATGACTCCCTAAGAGGTATGGCCGCCACTTCTGTACAGCATGCAAAATAGCCATCATTTCTTTTTCATAAGTAGAGAGGGCTAGATTCTTACCAGAGAGGGCTTTGCTAGTGAACGCAATAGGATGGTCATCTTGCAGGAGAACAGCACCCAATCCATTGCCGCAAGCATCACTCTCAATAGTGAAGGGTTTGGAAAAATCTGGCATCGTGAGAACAGGTGTACTGCACATAGCCTGTTTCAGTTGTTCAAATGCAGTCTCAGCAACAAGGGTCCAGGAGAAGGCATCCTTTTTTAACAGAGCTGTCAATGGTGCTGCAATTTTCCCGTAATCTTTGACAAACTTGCGGTAGTAGCCAGTCAACCCCAAAAAACCCCGAAGGCTCTTGAGAGTTTTAGGATGCGGCCAAGTTTTCATGGCATCTATTTTTGTAGGATCCACCCGCACTCCATGGTGTGCAACAATATGCCCGAGATACTCCACTTCCTCCTGGCCAAACACACATTTAGATAGTTTTGCATAGAGTTGATGATTAGAGAGAAGTTGCAAGACAAGCTCCAGATGATGGAGATGCTCAGCCCAAGTTTTGCTATATATGAGGATATCATCAAAGAAGACCAGAATGAATTTCCGGAGGTATGGTCGAAATATGTTATTCATCACTGCCTGAAATGTTGAAGGAGCATTCGTGAGGCCAAAGGGCATGACTAAAAATTCATAGTGACCATCATGTGTGCGGAAGGCAGTTTTAGGTATATCCTCCTCATGAACCCGAATTTGATGATACCCAGAATGAAGATCTAACTTGGAGAAAAAATGAGCCCCATGAAGTTCATCAAGAAGTTCATCAACAACTGGAATGGGAAACTTGTCCTTTATAGTGAGATGATTAAGTGCTCGGAAATCAATGTAGAGTCGCCATGACCCATCTTTTTTGCGAACAAGCAGAACTGGAGAAGAAAAGGAATTGGTACTAGGGCGAATAATACCTTGCTTCAGTAAGTCACGGACAAGTATCTCGAGTTCGGTCTTCTGATGAAATGGGTAGCGGTAGGGCCTGATGTTGGGCGGAACACTGCCAGGAAGGAGCTGAATACGGTGGTCCTCTGGACGAGAAGGAGGTAATCCCACAGGTTCAGCAAATACACCAGAATACTTGTCCAAAATGTGTTGGAGATCGGCAGGAGTGCTAGAGACTGCTGATGGTTGCATCTGAATGGAATGGAGCTGAGTGATGACACCATGTGAATTCTTCTTAAGAAGTTTTTCCATACGGTGTGAACTGATGATGCTGAGAGACCCTGGTTGTAAGCCTTTCAAAGTGTGTTGGTGCCCCTCGGCTGAAAAATGCATCCAAAGTTCAGCAAAATCCCAGAGAATGGGGCCAAGAGTGCGTAACCATTGGGCACCCAAAACCACATCACAGCCACCTAAGGGTAAGGCAAACATGTCAGAGCGCATGTTATAATCTCCAATAGAGAGACGCACATTGCGACATTTCCCTTTACAAGGTAAAGTGCCCCCATTGGCAATCATGACTTCAAAGCTAGAGCAGGGATGGATAAAGCAATCAGCCTGTTTGGCTATTCGTGGATCAATGAAGTTATGAGTGCTACCAGAATCAATGAGTATAGTAAGAGGGATCTTCTTGAAGAAACCCTAGACCCGCATGGTTTGTGGAGTAGTGACTCCTGCCAAAGCATGGACAGATATCTCTGGTGGAGCTTCTGGTGAAGGAGGTTCAGGCTGGTGAGGCTCAACCTCATCATCCACTGTTTCCTGAGCATCTACATATTCTTCCAGTTCCGGTGGAGAATCCACATCCAAGAGATAGAGCTTTTGCTGAACACATCTATGGCCCCGAGACCATTTCTCATCACAATTATAACAAAGCCCTTTGTCTCGCCTGACTCGCATCTCTGTTTCAGACAAGTGCTTGATCGGAGTAGTTTTGGGAGCTGGTATGACTGGAGGGTTGTGAGAACCTGTATTTCTGAATGGAACAAAATTAGATCTGGAGCGTTGTAGAGCACTAATCTTGTCTTCCGCTAACTTAGCCAACCCAAGGGCTTCCATCATTGTAGTAGGTTGAAACATTTTGACTTCTGAGCGAAGTGCATCCTTCAGACCACTGACAAAACAACTATGGAAGAATTCATCAGACAAGCCCTCTGTGTGATTAGCTAATTTTTCAAACTCTGTCTGGTATTCTCTTACAGTGCCTGTTTGACGCAGTTTAGTGAGTGCTCCTGTGAAATCATCAAAGAAACTAGGGCCAAAGCGCTCCAAAATGAGGGTGCACAATTCTCTCCACGTTGGGCCTACATTAGCCTTGATGTACCAACGAAACCATTGAAGAGCTTCATGTTCCAAATGAAAAGATGCAAGGGGGACTTTGTGGTTATCCAAAGTATTATGCAAGCTGAAATACTGCTCTGCCCTATAGATCCATCCAGTCGGATTAGAACCATCGAAGCGTGGAAAATCAAGCTTTGGTCCACGGAAATTGCCAGAAGAGGACCCAGTATCTCCTGAATGGTTTCGGCTCATGGCTGACTGCTGAAAGTTAAGACCCAGAATTTTGTCATCCAGATCTTGAAGTTTGGTTTTGAGGGATGCCATTTCTTTTTCCATGATTTTTGCTCCTGTACGCGTAACAACCATAAAGCAAGGTTTTTTTTTTTTTTTTTTGTTTTTTTGGAATGGGTAGAAGATGAGAAACAAAAACTTTTTTAGTTACGGCAAACTTGGATTTGGGTAAAAATCAGATAGGAAATGGGTGTTCGACGGGTGGTGGGAGACTATCTAGGGACAAGGGAAACAGAAAAATGAGGGTTTCAAGGGTAGGGAGGCGAAATGAGGCGAACAATCCAAGAGGGATAAGGGAGCAAAATGAGGAATTGAATCTTGTGGCTCAGTTTGGTGGCGATTGGATGAGAGGTGAAAAAGATAGGGCAAACCCTAAAATTAGATAAATGAGGGATTTAGGGCTTTGATATGTAAAATTTGGGGTTGGGTCGCCAAGGAAGGAAGTATGCGAAATGATATTGCAGACGTTCTGCGGAAGTATGAGCAGAAACAGAAAGCAAACAAGGAAGCTACGACTAAAAAACAGAAAAGAGTTATTGCAATAACAAGAGATATTAGAAGTGAGGAACCTGAAGGCCACGACAAAAAAAAAATTTGATGTAATTTCCACCCAGCGAGCCCAAGAGAGTGCTCTGATACCAGATGTGATGAACCTCCTTATAGCAATATCGTGAGAATGCTCGAAATAACAGAATACAAAGTGATAGCAGAACTCAGAATGAATCTACTGATCGCAGGCCACTTCGAGGGGGTAACCTCCTTTGAGCAAGCTCAATACAATAAATTCGTCCGTGCCCATCAAGGGCCTCAACCTATTCTTATATACTGAGTACGATCTAGAAAAGTAATACTACCTATGCATGTGGGATAATAAAATATACTCACGGGATGACTTACAAAGCATATGCATCCAACAACACTACTCTAACAAAATAAACAGAAGGAACACACAGGTTCCTAACAGATTTCATCCTTCTCATTCTTCTCACTTGTATATACTCAATGTATGTTGTAATTGGGGGGGGGGGGGGGGGGGGATCTTGATTACTCCATCCATCCATGCATCCCTTTTCATCTCTCTTTTTAGGGGAGTGTTTTTCCCATGAGGTTTTCCCTCTTTCCATACTTTATAAGAGATTGCATTTTTCATTATGTACATGGGTACCTAACATGGCCTAGTAGTTGGGACCAATTATGCATTTTATCCTAGTTTTCATAAGCATAAGGGCATTCTCCTAAGTCGAACTTAAGGGGGGGTGTTGGTGTAAATAAGTATTTACTATTTACACTTACTTAAGTTTACTTAGGTTAATGCATTAGTTTGTTATTTATTTATTAGTCACCTAGGAGTATGCATACTCTTGTGAGTTGTCATGTTGATAGCATAGGAGTTTGCACCTCTTTCATGCACATGGCACCTACAAAATAGGAGTTAGCACACTAATTAAGCACATGGTGTCTACAACATCTCTACTTGAGATACACTTTGTCATTCTTATCCTCTCATCTAGAATGATGGATGAGATGTGTGCTTATTTGTCATGCTTATCTTATCTCCTAGCTCTTTCTAGAGATATTCTAGGTACTTCCTGAGAGGCCTTTATATAAAGGCACTCCTAGTGTGTATGAAGATATAGTGATGTATCAGGACATGCTATGATATATTGATCATACTATTTGGTCTATAGTTGTGCTTGTGTTCAAGTTCTATGATCTTGAGTGAATCTTGCCCTAAGGAAAATTCTTACAATAATAATTCCTTGAGTTAGGCTTGATTTTTTCCCAATTAATTAAAATAAGATAATTAATTTAATTATAATTACAATAGCATTGTCCACTCACAGTCTATATAAAACTTCACATTTGCAATACTAAGGCTTGCACACTCGCTTACATTATCACCTAGCTATTCTCTATTACTTCCTGACTACACATCACTTCATTACATCTAGGATGTAAGATAAACAACAATCATGAGGTTATGCTTTCCCAATACTCTATCGCTAAACTTTTCTCTATTAATCAGGCATAACTTCCATATGCCACTAACTTAGACTTCGTGCACTTAACCATATCACTATGACATTGTGTTATATATGTCCATAATTGTGCATGACCAGACAATCAAACCATTATTCATAACATCGAGATCTCTATCTTATACTTTATCAATCTTTATAGAAATAATGCTATGTTGACATCAATGACAAACACAACCATGAGTGAAACATATCAATACTCTCCAATTCTCAAGATACTCCCCCAATCTAGTATCATCAACATTCATGCTAACAATCTCCCCATTTGGCATTGATGGAAACATAGATCAAAAACATCTAAGTTCCAAGAATACCAAGTAGAACTCTGCTACTACTTTTGTCCTCATCTCATGCATATTCTTGCCCATGCTTCAAGAAGTGTTTTTCATGCATATTCTCTCCCCCATTGACATCAATATCAAAGAACTCAAACTCAATGTACCAATTATTAAATACCAATTTTTAATTAGTTGTTCCAAGTCATCAACTAGCTCGAGTGTCTAAAGACACAATTCAAAACCAAATACCAATTACCAAAAGTCCTCAATGACTCATTACTTACCCGATACTCCCCCATATGGGAAGCATCATCATTCAGTCTAGTCAAATAGTAGTGCTCTGTGCCATTGGATTGATGCACTCTCTGCATCAACTATTCTAAAGTAGGAAGGGGCATAGCCCTAAGCATACCTCTCAGGTACTCAAATGTATCTTTAGGAAAAGGCATCATAAAGATATATGTAATCTGATCCTTAGTACTTACATACTCCAATCTAATCTCCATTTTTGCTTCTTTCTTTCTGAGCACATGATGCTTAATGGATATATGCTTTGTCTTAGAATGCAATATGAGATTCTTAGACATACTCACTATACTTGTGTTATCATAGTAAATTATAATAGGTTTTTTAATCTCAATTTTGATATCCTTCAACATCTTCTTCATCCACATAAATTGATTACAATTATTTGTTTCTGCTACATACTCTACCTCAACAATACTCTATGAAATGAAATCTTACTTCTTGCTTAACCAGGAAACCAATCTTCCTCCAAGAAAGAGTGCTCCAACACTGGTGCTCTTTCTATCATCCATATTGCCTACCCAATAAACATCAATATATGTACAAAGTGTGAAATCACTTGATCTATCATACCAAATTCCACAATCATATGTTGCTTTTAGATATCCAAATATTCTCTTAATTGCTACAAAATGATATTCCCTAGGATCAGATTGAAATCTAGCTACAATCCCAACTGCATTTGCTATATCTATTCTAATGTGAGCTAGATACTGCAAACTTCCAATCATTGATCTATACTTCTTCTGCTCTACTATAGGTGTCTCATCTTTGCTGAATAAATTGTGACTAGTTATCATAGGTGTGTCAATAGGTTTACAAATTTCCAAGCCAAACCTTTTCAATAAACCTTTTAGATACTTATCTTTTGCAATGAATATACCATCTTTATTTTGCACAATCTATAAGCTTAAGAAAAACTTCATTTCATCTATCATGCTCATTTCAAATTCATTCTTCATCTTCTCATAGAATTTATCACTAGCTTCATCATTACCTCCAAAAATGATGTCATCCACAAATATTACAATTATCAACAAACCATCTTCAATTTCTTTTAGATACAAGTTACTATATACTATACTTTTAGAAAATCTAGGCTTTCCCAAGTAACTATCCAACCTCGCATACCAGGTTCTAGGTGCTTGCTTCAGACCATAAAGAGATTTCTTCAATCTTCATACCATTTCTTTTTCTTCTGATAAAGGAAAACCTTCAAGCTACTCAATATAGACCTCTTCTTTTAATTCTCCATTCAGAAAGGTAGATTTAACATCCATCTAATAAACTTTAAATTTCTTGGTCACTGCATAAGCCAGGAACATCCTTACAACTTCCATTCTTTCTACAGGTGCATATGTTTCCTCATAATCAATGCCTTCTTGCTATGAATAACCTTCTTTGCTATATTTTCTAAGAAGATTATGTTATAATTTTTGCATCTATAACATAATCTACCCAGAAAATATAGAAATGAATTTGAATGGATCATGGAAAACTACTATCTACAATCAATAAAATTTACAAACAAGCCTAGCCTTGTTTCTCACAACTTCTCCTTGCTCATTCATCTTATTCCTTAAGACCCATTTTGTTCCTATCACATTCTTGTCTTTTGGTCTAGGAACTAACTCCCATGTATCATTTTTTATTATCTTATCCAATTCTTCCTTCATTGCTTGGATCCAATGATTATCTTTGACTACTTCATTTGCACACTTGGGTTCAGCTTGAAATATCAAACAAATCTCCTCATTTACTTTGTTCCTTGTCATATCACCTTTGTCTTTACTTCCAATTATCTACTCAAGAGGGTGATTCATTATCAGATTTCTATTTGGGGTAGGAGTTGACATCTCAACTCTTATCTCTTCTCTAGGCTCAAAACTCTGTTCTCCTCTATGCTCAAAAGTTAGCACATCATTCTACAAGTCATTGTTAGTATTAAATAAAACTTCAACATTGTGTCTAACAATTCTAGAGTTTTTTTCTTCTTCATTTGAATTATAATATACCATCTTTTCTTTAGTTCCAAACTTCTCATCAATCCTTACATTTGTGCATTCAACTATTATCTTAGTTCTATAGTTGAAACATCTATAAGCCTTACTTTTCAAAGAGTAGCCAAGAAACGTACCTTCATCACTTCTTGGATCAAACTTACCAATACCATTGAACCACCTCACAATAGGTGTTCCATAGTCATGCATTAGGCCTAGCTTAGGAATAATCTATTTAAGCTAAGGACTACTTTTCCCCTACCATGAGGTGCATTTAGATTGTCAACCCAGGGACGTATACTTGAAATGGTCAGCACAGTATGTGCACTAGGTACCTTGATGAGTCATTATGCTTGTGCTGTAGGAAAGTAAAAATGCAAAGGAAGGAAACTACACTACTGCTATAGAAAGGAAACTACTGAATCTATGAATGTTGAAAACATAATGACAAGATAACAAAGATTCCATCTTGACTCATCCATTAGACTGTTCTCGCAGATGTTGTAGGAATGTTCATGAAGTGTGATGCTAAAGGAAGGAATTAACTAGCTATGTCTTAGTTAAAATACTGCTAATGCTTAGTAAAATGAATCTATTCTATTCTAATCTAATCCACCTTCCAAGTGGGCCCCCTTGGTTGGCTTCTCTAATCTACCAACGTAGGATAGAAACTAAAGAGAACTAATTCATTTTATTAATCAGTCATTACATAATTCAGAATTGTAAAACACAACTGCAACAAACTTCAGTGTTTTCTCTTACTCGATAAAACTTATCAAAACCAAAAACTGAAAACTAAAAACTTCACACACAGGAGTCGATCCCAACATATATAGGGAATCTACTCTTTATTACATAACAGAAAAGTAACTATCCTAAGTTAAGTCCGTAGGAGAGAATATAGGAGAACAACTGAAAGTAGAAAGGAAGGATAACGGAATTGAGGAGGGAGCAATGAAGTCATGGCATCCACTTGTTACAACATAAATGTAGAGAAGGTAATGGCTTGTAAAAAATCCTCCTTATTCATTTCCATGTTTCCTAGAGTGGTTATAACTTCTTTTTCGTGGTTGTTCCTTGATGCTCATTTCTCCTTGAATGTTGTCGGCAACCAACTTCTGGATTCTTTCGCTCATCCTTTAATCCTTATCATCAGGTTAGTTATGATATAAAACATGTTTTCAAATAAACATCCATCAAACTAAATTCAAGCATAAGAATGCACATTTGGATATTTATATGAAATACTGCATATTAGATATAATTTAGGCAAAGGATGACATAGTTTTTCTACCCCATAAATCATCAAAGGTTTATCAAACATAAGCTTATAAATGTTAAAACAAGGATGAACATAGTATCATAAAGTATCTTAAACATAACAAAATAAAGGCATTTTTTTAGACTCATCATCTGCCCCCTGCTAAACTAATGGTTTTCCTCAAGCATTACACTTCTTTGTCAAAGATCTGAGCTCCCCAACTTCTGTCTTTCCCTTTCTGTTGCTTTTGAAGGTGTAATAGAATCCTCTGGTCCTTTCCCATACTTCTCGCTTGTGGTCTTCCTGCAACTTATCAAGTTTGTCAACATCAATATCATACAGGGGCCATAAAAGCATTGGAGGTTGCATGGTTAAAGGACACCATAGCTCTAGCCTTAGTTGCTTTCCCAGTTCTAAATATTTTGGAACTCTATATAATGTTGCTTCCAAATTAATAAGACTATGTGGCTCTAATTTTTTGAGAGAATCAAGTAACCATGCCGATCTACCTCTTACTCCGGTCATAGCTCTTTGGAACGCAAAGTAGGGCAAGTTTTCATATTCGGCATATACTTTGGCTCTAGCAGAAAATACTATTGTCACTTAGGTTTGCACCCTTGTCCAAGGCCTATGCGCGAGGACAACCTAGTGAAACATGGAAACAACCTCCAAGCTGTGGGACTTGAACTAGGAGGTTGAGTCTCTAGAGAAGGCTGGCTTCCTCTTACTGTCAGGACGCACCTATCTATTCTTAGAAGGGAAAGGGAGAAAGAGAGCGTCAAAGCAAATCTACCTAGTCTAATCTAAGGCGATGATGCACCAAAACAGAGTGTTCAGACTCATTCCTGCCCATATTTATGCTACAAAACCAGAATAACATACAAAAGCCATACACATCTAGACTTATATCGATCAATAATCACATACGGATCAGAAGAAACCAACCGAATGACACTAGGAAAAGGAGATTTCACTTATGTATTATTTGATAGGCCAAAGATAGATACAGTATGCAGATCGTCGATCTCAACAATACACCAATGGGAGGAAAAGTGATGCACATTCACACTGATGGCTGAAAGAGACATGGCTCAGAGATAAAGGGGTTTTACACTGCAAGTCTGCAAGCAGTAGCAGAGAAAATCAGGAAGAATCGACCTTCAGAATAGATCACGAAACTGCCTTTATAGATCAGGCACAATTGAATATTTTCATGTTACATTCACTTCTTACCTATTGGCATTAACTTCCTGTCTTGAGAATCCAATCGGGGATCTGGATTGACATCCTAGCCTGCATACTGAGAAATCTCATTTCTTCTGAGAAGAGCCTGGAGAAGATAGAAACGGCACCACAACATTCCCTGAGATGGTAGATGGATCGACCAGATGGGTGGAGTGTCCTTATGTCCTGCATTCATTCCTGGTAGGTCAGAAATGATCGTGAAGATCAGATCGCAAGATACGTCGATCGCCTCTGCATCTTGGTTCATGAATCAAACTGGCCTATTAGCCGACCCAATTTCTTATATGCCGACTGGGCCACGCGGGCTAATCGTAATCCTTTGTCTTGCCACTTGGAGAGTCCTTCCACAGCTGACCACCTTCATCGAACTAACCGCGCCACCTTATCACCTAGCTGCTGGCCGTCTGCTAATTGCCACGTCAAAAATCGAAATGCGAGGACACGTGTCTTCCGAGCGCTAACTTGCTATTGTAAAATCTGCATAGTTCCTCCATGGCGAGATAGCGCTGACCCTAGATTCCTGTAGATCTGATGGTGGAGAATCCACCCCTTAATGCATTGGTTGTATCAAGAATTTTGGCCCCTCGACATATCTATGTTCTGACTCGGCACACATGGTTGTTTCTGATTCACCGTGAACTCCCTTTCCTGTGACTGGGCCCCATCCAAATCAGCACCACCTCAATGATGCATCCAGAAAAACCTGACCCCACCGACACCTGTCGTTCGGGCGCGATGTCACCATGGTAAAAATCTTGCAGCTTCGCTAAGGCGACATGGCGCCTATCGTTGATCTCTTCAAATCTGACGGTGGAGAACTTGACCTTCTGTAACCCTCCGTTCCTATTGATTCGTTGGGCCTGCTAACACGTGGCGTCCCTCCATTGGTTTTCCAGTCACCTCACCCTATCTGCTTCTGACGGCATGAAATGCAGCCCCACCAGGACACGTGGCGCATGGGCGCTATGTCGCTGATGCTAAAGTCCGGGCAGCTCCTGATGGCGAGATAGCGCCAGCTATAGATCTTGCAGATCTGACGATCAGAGCGACATCGTACTTCACTCGTCGTCCCTCTTGAAAACTACTGGGCTCGTGGTTGCAGTGTCCTGACATATACACATGGCATCATCTAGTTGGTGAACCCGAGACTTGATCCGTAGAATGGCCACGCGGCGGATGGGCGCTATGTCGCCATGATAATATCTGCGCATCTTCGCCATAGCGAGATGGCGCCATCCGTCAATGCAATAAAATCTAACGGTGGAGATCACAAACCTTGATTGTGCCAACCATACTGATAGAAACTCCAGCCTGGTTACACGCGGCGGTTCCTCACTGGCCCAGCGGAACACCACTAGGCAATCTTGCAACTTGGCCTCATAGGGTGACCACGTGTTGACCAGGTGCCATGTCGCTATGGGAAAATCGAGGTTAAATTTCCATAGCGCCATAGCGCCCAACCGATGACGTGTCCCTATCTGTGCATGGTTCTTTTTGATTCGTTGCCGTGACACGGACTCCACCAACTAGGCAAATGAGGTATGCAATGGGGCCCAATATTTGTCTGAAGTTTTCGCCGTTTATTTTCTCTGGCCCACCAAACTTTATCTGACTGTCGCAATATTTTTTTGGCAACGTGACCCACCCACTGACGCGAGCATCTCCGCTGGGCACTATGTCGCCATGGAGATTTTTCGGTTGGCGTGCGATAGTGCCATAGCGCTTGTGGCACTGGAAAACTTCCTGACCCGCCCTCCATTGTAGCCTCCTGTCGGGCCCACCAAATACGTGTCGTTCAGGCGCGATGTCGCCGATACTATCTCCCGTGCAACTTTCGATGACGAGATCGCGCCTATCGTTGATCCATCTAAAATTTGACGGTCACAGAACCTTGGCGAGTCGGGGCATTAAAATAACAATTTTTTTTGGCTAACCGTTGAACAGGCCGCGGATTTGAAATTAAACCTTTTGGTGACAAAACCAGAGGTAACACTTCTGGCGACTCGCAGGGGGCATGAGCCTGCTCAATGCATGACCAGTGCCTGAGAATGATCCATTGGGCTATGGAGTCGAAAGAGGGCCAGGAGGCACAAAGCTGAGAACTGCAAGAACCCTAATCGAAGAGAGCCACATGCTCGTGCACTTATTGCAAAACAAAAACAAGCAGGAAGCAACTGGATTAACTATATACATAGATTCACAACCCTTCAAAAATAGGGCTTCAGATAGATCCCATTGACTGGAATGGGTAGAACTTCACCACTTGGCCTGCTTAGTTGGAATGTGTTGGCCTGTTTGCAACTGGAAATCAGATAAGGGCCACTCCATAATGGGTCAAATTTGGAGTGCCTTCCTGGTTTTTCTCTGTCTGAGTCCCACTTGAGAACTAAATCCCCTCTCTAAAGATTCTGGCCCTTGCCTTCTTGTCAAAATTCCTCTTCATCTGTTGCTGGTGAATCTCTAGAGTTTTCATGGCTTTGTTTCTCTTTTCTTCCAACTCAATTAGTTCTGCCATTCTTAATGTCATGGCATCATCTTCAACCAGTTCCAGTTGATGAGCCAACTCCAAGGATGGGAACTCCAATGAGATTGGGAGTCTAGCTTCCCTACCATATACTAGCACAAAAGGTGAATTCCCAATAGATCTCTTGGGTGTTATCCTATCAGCCCACAGAGCAGTCCTTAATTTCTTGTGCCAGGTCCTCTGATTGTCTTCTATTGTCCTCTTCATAATTCTGATTAGATTCTTGTTGGAAGATTCAGCCAAACCATTACCCTGAGGATAGTAGTTCGATGATGTGCTTAGGTAGATATTCTGATTCATGGCCCATGCACAAATTTGAGTTCCAACAAAAGACTTGGCATTATCTAAGATGATAGTAGAAGGAGCACCAAATCTAGATACAATTCCATCAAGGAATTCAACAACTGATGGCTCTGTGGCATCCTTCAAGGCAACTGCCTCTGTCCACCTAGTGAAATAATCAGTAGTAGCCAAGAGCCATTTATGACCTACACTAGATAGAGGATTAATGGGGCCTATAAAATCCAACCCCTAGTGAGTGAAGGGCTGATCCACCTGAATAGGATGGAGAGAAAGAGCTACAAGTCTCTATTTGCCTGAGAAAAAAGCACATTTCTCACATTTCCTCACATACCTGTAACAATCATGGAACAAAGATGGCCAATAATATCCAACCCTCATGATCTTCATAGCAGTTGTTCTTGCAGATAAGTGGCTGCCATCAGGGCCATCATGGAGTTCTCTAATCACCCTTTCAGCCTGATTCACTTCAACACACCTCAACAGGGTCCCATTAAAATCCCTCCTGAATAGGATATTGTCAATCACAACATAGGGAATGGATTGTAGTCTATATTTTCTTCTTTTAGTTCTGTCCAATCCCTGAGGGTATCCATTCCCTAATAAGAAATTCTTCATGTCATTTATCCAACTCCTTGGACCATCAGCATACCTTTCCTCCTGTTGCTCTGCTATCACCATGGCAACTTCTTCATCTGAGTTCTGATATGATAAAATTTCTTTACATAATCCTCTTTCTCTTACCAATTTGGTAATTTGAATGTCAACATCATATTCCATTACCCTAGTGATCCATCCAGCTCTCTTCTCACTGACATCTTTGTTTAACAGGAAGTCTTTTACACTTGCATAGGGTACCAACAAATGGATCCTATTATGGGATAAGAGGTGCCTGAACTTCTTCAAGGCTCTAATGACTGCAAGGGCTTTCTTCTCAATGAAGCTATACTTATCTTCATATTCCTTAAGCCCTTCACTAAAGAAGGCTATGGGCTGCTCCTCATTCCTGTCATTTGTTTGGGTCAAGACAGCAGAGATACTTGACTCACCACCTAAAGTGTAGAGGATGAAATCTTTCTCAAATTTTGGGTTCATGAGGGTAGGGGCCGATGCTATGGCTGCCTTGATCTTTTCAAAACTCTCCTTCCCCTCCTTGGTCCATGAGAAGACCATATCTTTCTTGAGCATGGCTGTAAGGGGTTTCACCATGGTGGCAAGATTAGGAATAAACCTTCTTACAAAATTTATCCTACCAAGGAAACTTTGTAGCCCTTTCTTGTGTTTAGGGAGAGGAAGGGCAAGTATTGCTTTTGTCCTTTCTGGATCAACGGTCAATCCATCCTTAGATACAATGTGTCCCAATAGTTTTCCCTGGTTTGTAGCAAAGACACATTTGGCTGGGTTGAGAGATACCCCAAACTCTCTACATCTTAGAAATACCTGTCTCAAATGATCACGGTGATCCTCCACATTCTTGGAATACATAGTTATATCATCAAGGTATACCAAGACAAAATTTCCAATTAATCTTCTGAAAGCTACCTCCATTGCCTTTTGGAATGTGGCACCTGCATTTGTTAATCCAAATGGCATTTTGCAATAAGCATAGGTGCCCCATTTAGTAGTAAATGCCATCTTGTATCTATCAGACTCTTTAACCAGTACTTGATTATAACCTGAAAACCCATCAAGAAAAGAGAATCTCCTTGACCCACTGACCTTGGACAAAATTTGCTCCATAGAAGGGAGAGGATGGTGATCTTTAAGGGAAGCCTTATTGAGATCCCTAAAGTCCACACACAATCTAATTTCTCCATTCTTCTTCCTCACAGGGACAAGGTTAGCTACCCATGATGAGTGTTTGATAGGAAAAATTATGTTAGCCTCAATAAGTTTGGATAATTCTTTCCTCATTAAAGGTTCAATCTTGGGATTCACTGGCCTCTATTTTTGCCTTACTGGTTTGACCCTATCAACTAAATCTATGGTATGGTGAAACAAACTAGGGTCAAACCCTTTTAAATCATCATATGTCCAAGCAAATACATCACTAAATTCTTGACATAGATGAATGAAATCTTCTTGCTCAACTTTAGAACATACCTTCCCCATGTTAAGAGATTTTCCATTAGCAATAGTAACTGGGGCATGGTCATCCTTTTCTACAACTAGATTCATCCCTTTGCCTCTTGTTTGATCATAAGGATTAAAGACGCCCTCCAAGGTAATGAGACCCTTGGGTAGCTTGTTGGAACTGAGATGAATGATCTGATCACCATATTGATCTTGTAATCTTAGCTGACTTCTCTTTGAAAATTCTGCTTCATTCTGCAAGAAGCTTACAATTTGCTCATCAGACTCGAACACTTGCCAGTGAGTATTATTATCAGGAATAGTAGGCCTCACCACCACCCTTATTTGTTGTTTCTTTTCTTCCTCAAGATTCCCTGGCACATCATAAGATGCACCCACTGCTGCAAGTCTATCAACATGTTTATTTTCTTTCCTAGGAATGCTCTGAATGTTAAATGCATTGAAACCTTCGAGCAAATCCCAGACTCTATGTTTATAAGACTTGAGCAGGCCATTTTTGGTGATATTCTGATTTCTCACTTGGTTCACTACCAACTCACTGTCCCCATATACTTTCAAGGCTTGAATTCCCCTCTTTTGGGCAAGTAGGAGACCTTGGATCAAGGATTCATACTCGGCCACATTATTGGTACAACTGAATTGGAACCTAAAGGAGAAGTAGTATCTTATTTGTGTAGGAGAGATCAACATAACACCAGCCCCTGATCCATTTTTATTCCTTGAGCCATCAAAGTACATTCTCCATACTCCATTTATGTCATCATTAGTCCTAAAAAGGTCAGGAACTTGAACCTCCTTCTCTATTATGCAATATGTACTAAGGCCCATCTCAAGGGTTTCCGACATAGGTTCAAACTGACATGTATTTGCCCACTCATCCAAGAAGAAATCAGGAATCCCTACTATGGAAGTGACAGGCTCGTTTACTATGTTATTTTCATTCACCTCTAGGATAGGGCAATTCATATTGATGAAGTTGGGAGTGTAGGGTTCAGTGTGGTGAAGGGCTTGAGGTTCTGCTCTTATTGAAGCATTGGCCCCATATCTGGTCTTAAATGACATGTAAGACCAATCAGCATATATGAATCCACCAATTTGAGCAGTGAAGTCTCTCTAAAGACAGATGGCAAAATAGGGCTTAACCTCAGCCACAGATATGTCTTGAATCATAGTACAACCAGGGCATGCATGTAGGGCCATTTCCACACTTCTAAGGATGCCTATGGTTTTGACAGTACTCCCATCTAGTTGTAACACATCCCTAAAAATGGGCTCATATTTCATCCCTAAAGCATCAGCAACACACCTAGGCATTACTAAGCTGCTAGCCCCTGAATCTATCATGCAATTATGGACTAATTTGCCCCCTATAATCAGAGAAACATAAAATGGAGGAGGTCTAACCTTTTTATTTGCCTCCACATCTCCTGCTGGTTGTACTAAACTAGTGGCACTCTCCATGGTAGATGACTGATCCTTGGGCTCAATCCTTTCCAATTCTTGCTGTAGCATCTTCCTCTGCATTGGTATGTTAGCAAAAACATCCCACATGGAAATGTTTACATTGGTCTTCTTCATTTGCTCTACCACACTCAATGGTGCACTAGGAATTTTGGTAGAAACTTTGGGGGCTGCACTTATAAGAGGTTGAGATGGGGCAACAAAAGGATCACTTGCATCCTCATTTCTTGGACCTTGCTTTTGCTGTTGTGAAGTGTTCATCTACTCATTTGCTGTTTGTGTGTTAGGTATAACACTTGAAGTTGAGGCCTGCTTAGGAGAAGGAGGAGCAACATGTTCCATAGCTCTCTTCTTGCTTCTTGTGTTATGAGCAACGAAGTCCTGGTTTACATTACAATGTTCCTCCATTTGGTGATTCATAAAAGAGCAATCACCCTGCCTCTGAACACATGGGGCCTCCTTGGGATGATCTTCTTTGTGTGATTGCTTTACTGTGGACTCCTAGACAGTTAGGGCCAAATAAGATTCTGCTTTCTGACACAAGTAGTAGGTATAAGAATAGTTACATGAGGGACAAAAATCTTGGTCTTGGGCCAAGTTATTTTGAGGAAATATAGCTCTATTCTGATTTGAGCTTGAAGCAGAAGCATGACTATTCTACCTATTCTGATCAAAAGAGCTATTCCACTGATTAGGAGGCCTACCACTGCTTGGAGCCTGATATTGCAATTGGGGAGGCTTGCCACCCTGGGCCTGCTATCTTTCTAGGGCCACCACCTTGTTACTCATCTTTTGTATTAGAGAAAAACTATCCTCTAGTCTCTTCCCTTGGTCCTTCAACTCTCTCCCCTGCTCTTGTAATTTTTTATCCAGGGTCTTTTCTCTTTTATCTGCATTCAATACTAGACCTTGGAGAATTTCTTTGAGTTCATCTATTCCGTTTGAGGATGTGGAAGCTTGGGGAACTGGAGTAAGGGCTTACGATGTAGAAATTGTAGGGAGAGGGGCTATTGCTAGTTGGTGGTTGGGAACATCAGGAAAGAAAGGCATAGGAGGCCTTGGGGCCAACTTTCCTCCTTGTATTAGAATGTTCTCAGCTTTTATGGCTGTCTCATAAGCATTAGGTAATGTATCTCCTCCCATAGTTTGGATTGTGGTGGCAATATCACTGTTAAAAGCTCTAAGGTAATGCAAGAAAGCATTACCAGGGGTAGGTTTCACTATAGTAGGTATTCTATCCCATGTCTTTTGGAATCTGTAATTAAAATCAGTCATACATTCATGGGGGGCTCTTTTTATTGTAGTCAGCTGCTCTAATAGTGACAAATGGTCACTCTTATCCTCAAAATGTTTGCATAATCCTGATCCTAGTCCATCCCAATCAGTTATGGAACCATGAGCTAAGCCTCTATACCACTGTAATGCTTTTCCTTTTAAAGATGAGGCTAGAAGTCTGACAGCAACATCATCTTCTGTAATACCATGAATATTGCAGACATTCGCTACCTCTTGGATATGCTTTAGGGGGGAAATAGAAGTTTCACCAGTAAAATCAGGTATGCTTTTTAGTGCAGCTACTGGTATATCATGTCTTTGGGCTAACAACAGAGGACTTCCACCATTAAAGGTGGCAAAAGGATGAACTCTTGGTTGTGCCATATAAACAAGTGTTCTATTGATGAGTGCTGATGGCAATCTAGGCTGAGTTCGGATAGTAGGAGGAGTAGAGACAGATCTCATAGGTATGTTGATTGTTACTCCACCTCTAACTGGTGATAATGAAGCTCTAGCCCTCCTTCTTCTAGGACTTGAAAGTGAGAGTTCTTGATATTGAAAATTACCTCTAGAAGATGCCCTTGTTTCAGCTCTGGGCATGAATTTCTGCAACTTTGGCCCGAAACCAGATTTGTTGATGCTCAGAGTCGCCAAGTACTTGATGAATCAGCCTCTTGAAGGCTTGAATACTGAAGCCAGCACTACTTCTTCAGCATTAATCTTAGGAATTCTTTCTTCTTTTGACACCAGTAGACATGAAATCTTCTGATATAGGTCCCACCGGGCGTGCCAAAAACTGTTGTCACTTAGGTTTGCACCCTTGTCCAAGGCCTATGCGTGAGGACAACCTAGTGAAACATGGAAACAACCTCCAAGCTGTGGGACTTGAACTATGAGGTTGAGTCTCCAGAGAAGGCTGGCTTCCTCTTACTATTAGGACGCACCTATCTATTCTTAGAAGGGAAAGGGAGAAAGAGAGCGTCAAAGCAAATCTACCTAGTCTAATCTAAGGCAGTGATGCACCAAAATAGAGTGTTCAGACTCATTCCTGCCCATATATATGCTACAAAACAAGAATAACATACAAAATCCATACACATCCAGACTTATATCGATCAATAATCACATACGGATCAGAAGAAACCAACCGAATGACACTAGGAAAAGGAGATTTCACTTATGTATTATTCGATAGGCCAAAGATAGATACAGTATGCAGATCGTCGATCTCAACAATACACCAATGGGAGGCAAAGTGATGCACATTCACACTGATGGCTGAAAGAGATGATACAGGCTATTACATGGCTCAAAGATAAAGGGATTTTACACTGCAAGTCTGCAAGCAGTAGCAGAGAAAATTAGGAAGAATCGACCTTCAGAATAGATCATGAAACTGCCTTTATAGATCAAGCACAACTGAAGATTTCCGCGTAACATTCACTTCTTACCTACTGGCATTAACTTCCTGTCTTGAGAATCCAATCGGGGATCTGGATTGACATCCTGGCCTGCATACCAAGAAATCTCATTTCTTCTGAGAAGAGCCTGGAGAAGATAGAAATGGTGCCACAACATTCCCTGACATGGTAGATGGATCGACCGGATGGGTGGAGTGTCCTTATGTCCTGCATTCATTCCTGGTAGGTCAGAAATGATCGCAAAGATCAGATCGCAAGATACGTCAATCACCTCTGCATCTTGGTTCATGAATCAAACTGGCCTATTAGCCAACCCAATTTCTTATATGTCGACTGGGCCACGTGGGCCAATCGTAATCCTTTGTCTTGCCACTTGGAGAGTCCTTCCGTGGTTGACCACCTTCATCGAACTAACCGCGCCACCTTATCACCTAACCACTGGCCGTCAGCTAATTGCCACGTCAAAAATTGAAATGCGAGGACACGTGTCTTTCGAGTGCTAACTCGCTATTGTAAAATCTGTGCAGTTCCTCCATGGCGAGATAGCGCCGACCCTAGATTCCTGCAGATCTAATGGTGGAGAATCCACCCCTTAATGCGCTGGTCGTATCAGGAATTTTGGCCCCTCGACATATCTGTGTTCTGACTCGACACACGTGGTTGTTTTTGATTCGCTGTAAACTCCCTTTCCTGTGACTGGGCCCCATCCGAATCAGCACCACCTCAATGATGCATCCGGCAAAACCTGACCCCACCGACACGTGTCGTTTGGGCGCGATGTCGCCATGGTAAAAATCCTGCAGCTTCGCTAAGGTGACATGGCGCCTACCGTTGATCTCTTCAAATTTGACGGTGGAGAACCTGACCTTCTGTAACCCTCCGTTCCTATTGATTTGCTGGGCCTGCTAACACGTGGCATCCCTCCATTGGTTTGCCAGTCACCTCACCCTATCTGTTTCTGATGGCATGAAATGTAGCCCCACTAGGACACGTGGCACATGGGCGCTATGTCGCTGATGCTAAAGTCTGGGCAACTCCTGATGGCGAGATAACGCCAGCCGTAGATCTTGCAGATCTGACGATCAGAGCGACATCGTACTTCACTCGCCATCCCTCTTGAAAAATACTGGGCTCGTGGTTGCAGTGTCCTGACATATACACATGGCATCATTCGGTTGGTGAACCTGAGACTTGATCCATAGAATGGCCACGCGATGGATGGGTGCTATGTCGCCATGATAATATCTACGCCTCTCCGCCATAGCGAGATGGCACCATCCATCGATGCAATCAAATCTGACGGTGGAGATCGCAAACCTTGACTGTGCCAACCGTACTGATAGAGACTCCAGCCTGGTTACACACGGCGGTTCCTCACTGGCCCAGTGAAACACCACTAGGCAATCTTGCGACTTGGCCTCACAGGGTGACCACGTGTCGACCAGGTGCCATGTCGCAATGGGAAAATGGAGGTTAAATTTCCATAGCACCATAGCGCCCAACCGATGACGTGTCCCTATCTGTGCATGGTTCTTTTTGATTCATTGCCGTGACACAAACTCCGCCAACTGGGCAGATGAGGTACGCAATGGGGCCCAATATTTGTCTGAAGTTTTCGCCATTTATTTTCTCTGGCCCACCAAACTTTATCCGACTGTTGCAATATTTTTTCGGCAACGTGACCCGCCCGCCGACGTGAGCATCTCTGTCGGGCGCTATGTCGCCATGGAGATTTTTTGGTTGGCGTGCGATAGCACCATAGCGCTTTCGACGCCGGAAAACTTTTTGACCCGCCCTCCGTTGTAGCCTCCCGCCGAGCGCACCAAACACGTGTCGTTCGGGTGCGATGTCACCGATACTATCTCCCGTGCAACTTTTGATGACGAGATCACGCCTACCGTCGATCCATCTAAAATCTGACGGTCACAGAACCTTGGCGAGTCGGGGCATTAAAATAAAATTTTTTTTTTGGCTAACCGTTGAACAGGCCGCGGATTTGAATTTAAACCTTTTGGCAGCAAAACCAGAGGTAACAAATACCTTCTTTCTAATGTCTGGATTACTCTTCCCATAGGTTAATGTAAACCAGTCTCAAAGTATTTTCTTCTGGTTGTTTACTTTCGGCCTTCAAGGGTAAAGGTTTTGTTCTCTCCTCATCTCTTTAATTAACCAATTGTCTGTCATAATTTGCGTCATTAGAAATCCATGACATTAAAGCTTTTAGATGCACATCTCTTATATAGGGCAAAGGATTCCACTCAGTTTCTACAGGAATGAAAAAATTGTGAATATACAACTCACACAATAGATTTTGTTGCCATGGTGGTAAGGTTTGATACAACCCATAAAACTCTTGTGTGGTTTTGAATTCTGCATTTACATTTTTGAGGGTTAACATCAACTGAAACAAAAGATATTGTTCTTCTAAACAAAAAACATATACTCGAGGAGGTGGTCTGCAAGCAAGAGCTTGATCAGCTAATTTAAGTGCATGTTCCATGCACTATTTCTATTTTTCGAGCTGTTCTTTCAATTCTTCAATCTCCTCATTTTCTGATGTTATGATCTTGCTCATTCTTTTCTTCTCCTCTTTCCATAGTGCCTCAGCAAATAAATGCTATCCATATAATTGGAAAAGGAGTTTTTGCAAGGTGACGACACTGTTATCCTTTTCATAATCCTTTTTCTTTTTCCATTCCCACCATAGATGTTCTGCCAAACTATTGATCCATGTTGACTTATAGGGGACTAAGGTAGTATTTGAATCATGACTTTCAAGAACTACTTCATTCTCATGGCTTGAAACACCTAGTAAATCCATTAAGGTTTCATTAATTTCTTGCTCACATACTACAGGAGGACTACCAGAAGCTTCTGTCATCCCAGTGTGAAGGGGAGAATGGTCAAAAATTATCTGCACAGGAGACTCTGGAGCAGGTGCTTTAGACAATATAGGATTTTTAAAAATCTGCCCTCTCATTCTAGGGCTTCTCTACAAAGGAGTCTCTTCTTGCACTATTTTCTTTTGCCTACTTTTCTATTTCGGTATCACTACTGTAGGATTAGTTTCTGCAGGAACCTTCTTTGTTTTCTTCTGTTGCTGAATTGTAGGGCTAGGTTTTTGTTGAGAAATGGTTTCTTCTAGTGACTTTCGTTTCCTTTTAGCTTGACTAGTAGTGGGTTTAGGGATGTCCTATTCAAGTGAAGGCACATTCGCTTGAGTGGAAGCAATTTCTAGTTCAATCCCTTGTGCATTTTCTATTTCAGCTCCCTCAATATTTTGTTCTGTAGGCTCACTGTTGGGAACTACGTTTTCCTCACCTTGCTGTTCACTAGGGTCAACTTGGGGTTGTAGGGTTTTAAATTTCACAAAGTCATCCCATGTCAAAGGGGATACATCCCTAAGAGACCTTTCTATTAACAACTTAATCAAAGCATGGTGAGTGATAGAATTATCTTTCCCTTTTTGAGTCTCTTCCGCTCTAATACAGAGCATATTATATAGAAAATTTGGGAGATTCACGGCAATATTATGCCTTATACAACTAAGCAACTTAAAATGGTGTGCATGTAAGTGAGAAAATCTACCTTCACAAGTAAAATACCTGATGACATGCATTCCTAGGTCAGGGTATGGAGGCGGCAAAGACAATCTCTTGCACCCCTGCTTTGTAACATCTAATGGAGGGTCATGTGGGGTAGTGAATTGGGCCCTTGCTGACCTAGCATCATGCGAGCTCGGATAATGCTCTCCAACAGGAGGTAACCCTGTTACTTCTACAATTCATTCTTCTATTGCAATTACTGTCAAACCCCACATAGAAGCTTCACCTTCATCAAATGTCTTGGTGAATTCTATAGCTGCTCCTTCATCATATGCCGTTAAATTCAAACAATAACCTAACCACCCGCATACACTGAATCTTCTTACTGCTTCTACATTAGAGAGCAACAATATGTGCTCGACCGACTCTTTTCTCTCTAAACCTCCTCCCATTTCTTGATACTTCTGCTACTTTGTTTCCCTCTCCCTTTCTGAATGCAAACTTCAAAACTTTGCATTATTTCTTAGATGCTTCATCGCTTCTTTTTGGGAATATTAATTGCTATAACCAATTTTTATGTGCCATAATTAAACTTTAAGTAAAAGTAAATCATAAATTTGTGTGGAAATTGTCTGAAAACATGCTTCAAATGCCAAAATTTAAAAAAATAAAAATAAAAATAAAAATAGGTCACATCATGGCTTAGCTTAGCACGAAAATTTTTGCATGAACAACAAAAAATTCGTTTAGAAAGTGGGAGTACAACACTTGACATGGCATACTTATAGCAAAAAGTTCTCATTAATAAAGGGTAATGCCAAGATTTTTGAAAATCATCACAATTAATCAGGCATGTCATTGGATAATACGACACTCCCCTACCCCCTGCTAATTTTACAACAAGTGTCCTCACATGTCAGACTAGTATGGGTTAGGGATTGGAATACGCCGTAATTATAAAGACTATGCAGTATTAGATATAATTAACAAAATCTGCAAACTTATAAATGAATAATAGTTTGAAAACATTTATACCTACCAAGTGGATTGTCATGTGCTCCAAAGAAAGGTGGTAGAAATAATGTAAATGACAACATCCATTAGCATGTGCAGATTTGATTGAAAACACAAAAATGTAAGTATGTAGAAAGTGAGTGGATGGAAGATTAAGAAATGGAGTGAGGTGGGTGGATGGAAGATTAAGATATGAATGGAAAGAAATATCATGAAAAGAAAATGGACTTTATGCAAACATAAAGTTATTATTATGGACATGCAAATTAGAATTAATGTTGAAGAAGAGCATGCAAAAGGTTTTCACCTTTGACTGTAGGAAGAGATACTTGAGTTGTTGGATCCGGTTGTTCGAACTATTGCATGAACTCGGCTTTTGTTTGAGGTTGTTTGTAAAGTTTAAGTCGATGACTGTTGATCAGCATTTTGAAAGGCATATCATCAATTGTGGTTAGTTGAACTGTTCCATTGTCAAAGACATGGATGATTTTATATGGTCCTAACCATCACGTTTGCAGCTTCCCTGGCATATCCTTGAAATGAGAATCATACAATAATGCCTAGTCACCAGCTTTGACCTGTTTGTTGAGGATATGAGAATCATGCCAATGTTTTCTCTATTTTTGCACTAGTTCAGTATGTTCTAAAGCGGTCCTGCGCATTTCATCCAAGGAATTAAGATGCAGGAGATGTTCTCTTTGTGTTGCAGGAAGATCAATATCTAAGGTCAAGACTGTTCTTAAAGTATTGTGTTCAAATTCAATTGGAAGCATTGCCACTTTCCCATACAAAAGCTCAAATGGTGTGAATTTGGTAGTGGTTTTCCAAGTTATTCTATAAGCCCAAACAACTTCTTGTAATCGGCTGGTCCAATCCCGACAATGCAAATGGACTATTTTAGTTAGAATATTTTCTAGCTCACGGTTGGTAACTTCTGCTTGTCCATTGGCTTGTGGATGATAAGGACTGGATCTACGATGCTTGATGTTATACTATTTCATCAATTCTGAAATTAGGTTAGAAGTAAACTGTGTGCCTTGATCAGTAACCAATTCTTTAGGAACTCCATAATGTGTAAAAATCTCTTCATATAGAAATTCAACAACTTTTTCATCACATGGATGTTTCATAGCCTTAACCTCAACCCATTTGGTTAGGTAGTCAGTACAAATCAAAATATAAGACTTCCCATTGGATGGAGGATCAATAGGACCGATGAAGTCCATTCCCCATTTTTCAAATGATGTTAACACCATTTGAGGGTTCAAAGGCATTTCATCTATTTTGGTTGGGCGACCCATTCTTTGGCATTGGTCACACTTCCTTGTATAATTGATTGCATCTTTATGAAGGGTAGGCCAATAGTAACTAGTGGCTAAGATTTTGAAAGCTATTCTTTTGGCTGCAAAATGTCCTCTACAGGGCTCATTATGACATGCATGCAAAATATCATATGTCTCATCTTCTCTTACACATCTGTGCATAACTTGATCAGGTCCAGTATAGAACAGAAAATTGTCTATCCATGAGAAATGGAAGCTTTTCTGTATGAGCAGCTTTCTTTCCTTATAAGAAAAATGCATTGGTGTCTTATTAGTTACAATGTAGTTAGCAATATCTGCATACCATGGAACTTTAACAGCAATATGAAACAAATGTTCATCTGGAAATGCATCATCTACCAGAGTAGTGTAAGTATCATGATGATTGATTCTTGACAAATAATCAGCTATGACATTTGTTTTTCCAGGCTTATCTACTATGGTTATGTCAAATTCTTGTAACAAGAGTAACCATCTTGCTAACCTACCAATTATAGTAGGTTTTTTCATGAGATACTTGATTGTTGCATGATCAGTATGAACATAGATAGGATAACCTGTGATGTAATGCCAAAATTTATTTAGAGCATAGACTACTGCTAACAATTCTTTTTTAGTCACTATGTAATTCAGTTCTGGACCATGAAGACTCTTACTAATATAATAAATGGCATTCTCAAGATTTGAGTGTTTCTATGCTAAAACTGCTCCTATGGCATAATCAGAAGCATCTGTATATATGTGAAAAGGTAGGTTCTAATCAGGGCCTTGTAAAATTGGGGTTGTGGTCAAAAGTTGCTTAAGCTGTAGGAAAGCTTTATCACACTCAGGTGTCCATTTGAATTTAGCTTCTTTTGTAAGCAACTTATACAAGGGACTGGCTATTTTATTGAAATCTTTTATAAAATGCCTGTAATATCCAACATGTCCCAGAAAAGATATGACATCTTTTAATTTAGTGGGTATGGGTAATGTTTGAATTACCTCAATTTTAGTTGGGTCTACTTGTATACTTGCAGTAGATATGAAATGACCGAGTATGACACCCTCTTGCATGAGCATGAAACACTTTTCACTATTTAGTGCCAAATTATGTTCTTGACATCTTACCAAAACTTTTTCAAGATTTATCATTGCTTCTTCAAAAGTAACTCCAAATGTTGTAAAGTCATCCATATAGATTTCCATATAATCATGTGATATATCAGCAAAAATACTAATTACGGCCCATTGAAACATTGTAGGAGTCTTACAAAGACCAAATGGTAAAATAGAGTATGCAAAAGTACCCCATGGACAGGTAAATGTATTTTTGTCTTGGTCTTTAGGAGCAATATTGATTTGATTATAGCCACTGTATCCATCTAAAAAGAAGAAGTACTTTTTTCTAGCTAGTGTATCCAAAACTTGATCTATGAAGGGTAAAGGAAAATGATCCTTTTTAGTAGCCTTATTCAACTCCCTATAATCTACACAAATTCTCCATTTTCCTCCTTTCTTAGGTACTATAACTAGCGGTGATACCCATTTACTATCAAATATAGGATAGATAAAGCCAACATCAAGCAGTTTTTGCAATTCTGTTTTGACTATTTCTCTGAGGCTTGGATTTATCCTCCTCTGAGGTTGACGAAGTGGTAGACAACCTTCATTAATGTATATCCTATGGGTACACAGTGTAGGGCTTAATCCTTTCATATCATCATAATCCCAAGCAAAAGTCTTCTCATGCTTCTAAAGCAATTCTTTTAATTGTTCAATCTGTATGTATGTCAATTTGGGGTTAACATGCACTTTATGGCCTTTACTCAGTTCAATAGGAATAGTGGATTCTACCATAGTAGTTTCAGAGATTGGGCTTCCTTCTACTTCATAGGGAAGTAATGAACAAAGATTTTTAGGTTCCTTAAGTAAAGTACAACTTGTATCACACTCCTCATATGTAATCAATTCTAATACAGAGCTTTCAGACACATCTTTTCCTACCACACAGGTGTTGGTAAGGATGCTCTGGATTACTGAATCTTCTTCTTGCAACTTTAGAAAAGATTGCCTATGTAACATCATAAGTTGTACTATGGAATTTATCTCTTCTTCATCTCCTAAATCTGGCCAAAAAGATGTATTCAAATCTAGTAATGGTTGTGCAGGAGGATATAGATCAAATTGCTTGGTTGCTTGGCCATTTGATATGGTCATATTCCCTGATCTACAATTTACGTTTGCATTAGCTGTGGCTAACCATGGTCTACTTAGAATGATAGGATAGCCAGATAGGTTTACTTTAGGGGAGAAAATCATGAAATCCACAGGATATTCTAGGGAATCTAAGGTCACAACAATATTTTCTATCATTCCATCAGGAGTGACAGTGGAACTATTTGCAAGCTGCAGAATAGTTGGTGTGGGCCTTAATCCTTCTATTTGTAACTTCTTCATGGTTTCTTTAGTCATCACATTTATAGCAGCTCCCAAATCTATTAAGACATTTTTAACAAATTGACCATTGATGCTAACACTTACTACTGGACTCCCTAGGTCAGAATATTTTGGTGTAATCACTCTTCATAACATGATATCAGCTAAATGTCCAACAACATGAACTATGGTAGGATCCTTCTTCTTCCTTCTAGGTTTCTTTAGATAGGCTTACCTTATAGCTTTTCCATAAGCAGGAATGTCCTTAATAGCTTGAAACAAAGGTATTCAGACATGCATATTCTTCAACTAGTTAACAATGTCAAATGGTTGTTCCTTTCTTTGTTCCTTTTGTATTAGTTGGTCTGGAAAAGGAGGCTCTACTGCTGGTTGGTCTGGTATTGGTATGGTAACATTAGTTGGGTCAACAGGTTCATCAACCAAAGGTTTTGATGCTGTAGGAGAGTTTGATACTTTAGTTATAAGAGGTGTCCTTGGTGCTGGTAAGGTCATTCCAGATCTCAAATGTATATCTACGAGATCTAGGGCATAAGCAGGGTACTGCTGGGTATCAGTACTATACATGGGCTATTGTGGTTTTCTATTTGGATTTGGTTGAGGCTTTGCAGGTAGCTGTGTTTGCTTTTGAGGTCCACTATTTATAGGTGGTGGCATTAAAGCAGGTTGTTGAGCTGGAGGGGGTAATTGTGGAACACCAGTATTTTGGTTAGGCCATTGTTGAAATCCCTTCCATTGGTTTAGAGATTGCCAATTCCCTTGGTTTGGAGATTGCTAATTCTGTTGGGGTGGTTGCCATTGGTTCTGCTGGTTCTGGGGCCATTGGTTATTCTGCTAGTTAGGCCAAGGTTGTTGGAAATTTTGAGACCATTGAGACTGTTGTGGGTTATTTTGCCCAACATTATTCCAATTAGGTCAGTTTTGTGGAGGACCTTGAGTATTGCTGTTTTGCCATTGATTACCATATAAATTTGAATTTTGCAAGGGGTCTTGAGGCATACCTTGACGTTAAGCCCATGGTCAGCATTGAGCAACGAAGAATACTTGCTCATCATCCCCATCTATCTTTACATATTCAGTTGGAAGATGCTGGTTCTCCATGCTTGCAACCAATTTATAGTGGCAATCTTTCTTTTGCTTTCGGCATGAGGACAGTACTTAGCTAGTTGTAACTCAACCTCTACTTGCTTCTTCTTTTCAGTCATTGTATCCAATTGTGTAGCGACATCATTACTGATGTCTTGTTTAAAATTTGACAACAAATTGGATATTTCAAGTTTTGAAATGCCTTGACTAATTCCTTTTGTAACTGTAGAACGGGGTCCTCGAACTTTCTTCATGGTTGACCTTGAGTAGTTCTATAATATCTTTTTGAGGTCATCCCATTGAGCTTGATATACATCTCCACTGGCCATCAGGTCCAATGCTTCCAAACAGTCTTCATTCACTCCTCTTAGAAAGACTAGTTTTTGGGAATCTTCAGACAATGTGTGCTGAGGATTCTTTTGTAGTGTATATAAAAATTGAGAAACATAGTCTTCTAATGTCTCTTCCTCCTTCTATGATATCCTAAAGATATCATCTCCTCTTGTGCCAGATGCTTTACAATATTCTTTATATTTTTCCAAAAACAAGGCTTGCATTTCATCGCAATTTATAGCTGCATTGGCTCCTAAGCCCATGAACCATCGTAAAGCTGATTCTTTCAATGTGGTTGGAAATAATTTAAGCTTATGGGCATCAGTGTTGTAGTCAAAACTATGACAAAGGATTTTGAACTCAAACAAGAAGGTATCGAGGTCTTCAGTTGCAAGGCCATAGAACTTTAGAAGAGCAGTGGGAGGTATATTCTTGAGATTGGCATTAGTTATGAGACTTGGAAGTGGAAATGGAAAAGTGGGTTGTGCCATGACTGGTGGAACTGGATTATGAGGTTGCTGCTGAAAAGGAAGGTTAGGTACTGGGTGATTAACAACTAGTGGATTCGAGGTAGTGTTATTTCAGTGAAGCATTGGAGACCAGATATATCTAGGGATTCAGCTTTTGATGATGATACTATGGGGAAAATAGGACTTGCATCTTCAAAGGGAAACTCAACCTCTTCTTCAACTTCTTCATTCAAATTAAAAGATCCCTGTGGAAGAAATCTACCATATTCATCTCGTCATCTTCCTCTTCGATGCATGCAACTAAAATTTTCACACTGGTAAAAAGAACTTAATCTAAAAACTATGACTCAAAAATGCTCCTGGCTTGACACCATCCCCAACAACGGTGCCAAAAATGAACTGCCTCACAATAGGTGTTCCATAGTCATGTGTTAGGCTTGGCTTAGGAATAATCTATTCAAGCTAAGGACTACTTTTCCCCTACCATGAGGTGCATTTAGATTGTAAACCCAGGGATGTATATTTGAAATGGTCGACACAGTATGTGCACTAAGTACCTTGATGAGTCATTATGCTTGTGCTGCAGGAAAGTAAAAATGCAAAGGAAGGAAGCTACACTACTACTGTAGAAAGGAAACTACTGAATCTATGAATGTTGAAAACACAATGACAAGATAACAGAGATTCCATCTTGACTCATCCATTAGACTATTCTTGCAAATGCTGCAGGAACGTTCATGAAGTGTGATGCTACAGGAAGGAATTAACTAGCTATGTCTTAGTTAAAATACTGCTAATGCTTAGTAAAATGAATCTATTCTATTCTACTCTAATCCACCTTCCAAGTGCCCCCCCTTGGTTGGCTTCTCTAATCTACCAATGTAGGATAGAAACTAAAGAGAACTAATTCATTTGATTAATCAGTCATTACATAATTAAGAATTATAAAACACAACTGCAACAAACTTCAGTGTTTTCTCTTACTCGATAAAACTTATCAAAACCAAAAATTGAAAACTAAAAACTTCACACAGAGGAGTTGATCCTAACATATATAGGGAATCTACTCTTTATTACATAACAAAAATGTAACTATCCTAAGTTAAGTCCGCAGGAGAGAATATAGGAGAACAACTGAAAGCAGAAAAGAAGGATAATGGAATTGAGGAGGGAGCAAAGAAGTCATGGCATCCACTTGTTACAAGGTAAATGTAGAGAAGGTAATGGCTCATAAAAAAGCCTCCTCATTCGCTGCCATGTTTCTTGGAGTGGTTATAACTTCCTTTTCATGGTTGTTCCTTGATGCTCGTTTCTCCTTGAATGCTGTCGGCAACCAACTTTTGGATTCTTCCGCTCATCCTTTAATCCTTATCATCAGGTTAGTTATGATATAAAACATGTTTGCAAATAAACATCCATCAAACTAAATTCAAGCATAAGAATGCACATTTGGATATTTATATGAAATACTGCATATTAGATATAATTTAGGCAAAGGATGACATAGTTTTTCTACCCCATAAATCATCAAAGGTTTATCAAACATAAGCTTATAAATGTTAAAACAAGGATGTACAGAGTATCATAAAGTATCTTAAACATAACAAAATAAAGGCATTTTTTTAGACCCATCAACCATAATCTCTCTTAGTATAGCATTTGCTCCTAAATATCTTAAAATATTTGAATGATGGTGAATGTTCAAACCATAGTTGATAAGGTGTCTTGTCCATACCTTTTCTAATCTATACTCTGCTAAGATTATATACTATTGTATTCCACTACTTCTCTCTAGAATATCTTTGAAACATCAGTCTCAAATAACATTTCTCTAGCTACTTTTGCTAAAGTCTTATTTCTTCTCTTAGCAAAAATCCCATTTTTCTCAGGTGTTCTAGGTGCAAATAGTTGTCTTTTGATTCCATTTTCTTCACAAAACATGTTAAATTCTCTAGAGGTGAATTCTCCTCCTCTATAAGATCTCAAACACTTAATCTGAACACTAGATTCATTCTCAAATCTATTCTTAAATATCTTAAACTTCTCAAAAGATTCAAATTTATCTTTAAGAAATGCTACCCACATCATTGTAGTGAAATCATCAACAAAAATCATTAAATACCTTTCACCATAGAATTTTTTTGTTCTAGAAGGACCACTTAGATATGTGTGAATGATCTCTAGCTTCTCTGTGGTAGTAAACTTCTTGCTAGGGAATGATATTTTTTTTGCTTAGACAAAATACATTCCTTACACACAACATTGTTAGGCTTGAAAATCTTAGGAAAATCTCTGACTGCAAAAGTGCTACTAACCTTCACAATATTATCAAAGTTTATGTGAAAAAATCTTTTATGCCACAACCAATAGTTAACCACTTTATCTACCAAACATGTCATCTCATTAGGATTCAAATGAAATACATTACCTTTGAAGCTAGTGTTAGTTCCTATCATCTTACCATCTTTTTCTTTGATAGTTTAGGTCTTCCGAGTGAACTGTAATAGATAATCATTGTCCACCAATTGTCCAACAATCAAAAAGTTATTCTTGAATCCATCAATAAAATAGACATCATTAGTGTTAGTTTTACCATCAAGAGTAATGGATCCAATCACTGTTATATAATAGGATGTATGTTACCAACTCTAACAATACCTCCATCATGATTCTTAAAATTGAAAAACTTATTCATATCACCAGTCATGTGATGTGAACAATGACTATCAATTATCCAATCAAACTTCTTTTCCACTTGGGTAACTAGAGCTCTTTCTTCTCTAATTTCTCTATCAAGATCATCTTAATTGATAACCACAAATCCTAATTCATCATCACTTTTACTTTGACCTTTTTCATCAAATTCTTCGTCTCCATTTTCATACAAACAATTTTTATCTCTATCACTTCTAGGGTTAAATTTCCCTTTATACTTTTTCTCTCTTTTAGGACTTTTAGATGCATAATGAACAAATTCATTACATGTCCAACATTTAAATATTTTTTATCATCTTTTTCTCTTCTCACCAAAAAGGTTATTCCTTCCTCAATCTTCTTGTCTTAATCAAATCTGCTATTGCCAACAAAATCTCCATGAGTTCTTACACTCCCTGTCAAATTAGGTCAAATGTTTAGGTCACTAAAGGTTGTTTTGACTCTTCCAAGTTCTCCAGACTATCTTAGATCTACTTCAAATGATTCTAATCTTCCAAGTAAAGTTTCCTTAGTGAAATTATTAGTGTAAGGCATTACTAGCTGAATCATCTATGCTATTGGCTTGAATGGTGATGTCAAAATTTCCAAGATCTTCCATATGACTTCATCATTTTCCTTGGTTCCACCATGAGACCATATACCTGCAACCATTTATGATATTCTACCAATATAACTTATTACAGATTCATCTTCCATCATTCTAGTAGCTTGAAATGAGCATATCCAATTATGTAATCTCGTTCTTTTTGCATGACCATCACCTTCAAAAGTAGACGTTAAAGCCTTCCAAATTTCATGAGATGTTACAAGTGATTTTACTCGAATATACTCATTCTATGGAAGTGTTGTTAGTAGGCCTTCTCTTGCTCTCATGTGATACATGAATAGATCTCTCTCTTCTTCATTGCAACCTTCAAGGTCTTCTTCTTTAGCGATTATCTTCTGACTTTTTGTCAAGATCCGATATCCTAGACCCATGCAGAATAGATGAGTCTTCATCTTCTCCTTCCAACTATCACAGGTGGCCTCATAAAATCTTGGACTATCCTTCCTGAACATATTTTCCATTGATCTCCAAAAATTATTAAGCTTGTTCTTCAAGAACGTGACGCTTTGATACCAATTGTTAGAATATATAGTCCATTGATATAACTCAGGTGGTGGTGGTGGGTGTGGGGGGCGGGGGTGAATCAGTTATACAACTAATATCATAATTAAAAATCTTAAATAATCTTAACCATATTATTAATGTAAACTAAAACCATAAAAATATACTCATACACAATAACACCAAATATGTTAACTAGGGAAACCCTTGATTAGAGGGAGAATGGTACCCACAACATGATGTGCTAATATAAATATTCATTTTTATTTTTAGATGATAGACCCTATTAGGAGTTTGTTAAAAGACTCAATACATGTGAGTCCCTATTAGGAGACTTTGAATCCTTGTTAGGAGATTCTAACCCTAGTAGGAGTTGTGCCAACCCTATTAGGAGTTTTGGAAGATAGTTGGACCCACTGCCCAAACAAATTCAGGGGCAAGACCAATGAACTCATTGTCCAAATGATCTCTGTATTATTCCTTACAAAATAATAGAACTGAAATGTACTTCCTTCCTCTATCTCTATCCTTTTAGCCAAACTTCTACTACTTCTAATCATGTAACCAGACCTCAAATCTTGTATCCAATAATCCCTTGGATCATTTACACACATTTAGAAAGTGGTCTCCTTCTTTTCACAATTAACACTTTAGCAATGATTTCAATCATGCACCATACACTTTATAATCAAGGAAAACATCCTTCCTTTAAACCATATCTTCATAATAATTCCTTGAGTTAGCCTTGAGGCTTTCCCAATTAATTAAAATAAGATAATTAATTTAATTACAATTACAATAGCATTGTCAACTCATAGTCTATACAAATCTTCACACATGCAATACTAAGGCTTGCACACTCACTAGCATCATCACCTAACTATTCTATGTCACTACCTAATTTCACATCACTTCATTACATCTGGGATGTAGGATAGACAACAATCATCAAGAACTATTTTCCCAACATTCTTTCATTGAACTAATATCTGCAAATTAGGTACAACTTCTGTAACCCATCAACGTAGACTCTATCCACTTAGCCATGTCATCAGGATACTCTACTATATATGTCCATAAATGTGCATGACTAGACAATTAAACCATTGTCCATACCATCAAGATCTTTGTCTACTACTCTTCTAGTCTCTATAGAAATAATGCTATGTTGACATCAATAACAAACACAGTCATGAATGTAATATATCAATACTATCCAATGCTCAAGGTATTCCCCCAATATAGTATCATCATCATTCATGTTAACAGTAATGAGAGGATGCACATTCCAACAGTGACAGAGGATAGTTAGCTGATGATGTCAGTAAGTGCACAAGCCCTAGTACCACATGTGTGAAGTTTTGTACTATGAGCTAGCACTACTATTGTAATTGTAATTAATTAATTACATTATTATAATTACTTGGGAAAGCCTCAAGGTTTACTTAAGGAATTATTATGAAGATATGGTATAAAGGAAAGATGTTTTTGTTGTTTTGTAATCTACATGAACTATTAATTGTTGCATGAAGTGCAAAATGTCAAAAGAAGTAGAGTGCTTACTAAATGTGTGTAAGTGATCCAAAGGATTATTGGATGTGAGATTTATGATTTGGTTACAAGATCAGAAGGAGTAGAAGTCCAATTGACAGGATAGAGATAGAGGAAGGAAGAATATAGTACAATTCTATTATTCTACAAGGAATAATATAGAGATCATTTGGATAGTGGGTTCATTGGTCTTTCCCTTGAAGCTATTTGGGAAGTGGGTCCAACTGTCTTTCACAACTCCTAATAGGGTTGGAATCTCCTAACAGGGACTCATATGTACTAAATGCATTCATAGACTCCTAACAGGGTCCATCCTCTAACAAGGAATATTTATAATAGTACATCTTCTTGTGGGTGCCATCCCCACTGGGGTTTTCCCTCTGATAAAGGGTTTCCCTAGTTAACATATCTGGTGTTATTATGTATGAGTATCTTGTTGTGGTTTTAGTTTATATTACTCATATGGTTAAGTTTATATAAGTTTGATAATTGTGATAATACTTGGATAATGGATTCAACCCCCCTCACCCTAGTTATATCAATGGACTATATATTCTAACAAGAAGATCAAATTAAAGGTTAGAGGAAATGGAGGTAGGAGCATATCTATCATCTCGAACTAGTTTCTTGTTGAGGGGTGCTTTATTGCATGGTTTTATTTTCATATTTTTGTCCCTAAAGAAAAGAGGGGGCTTGACATACTTTGAATCCATCTTCATGGAGAAAAGAGCTAATCTTGTAGATAATTGAGTTTCTCTCAATCAGCAAAGCAATTGTTTTCTTTCATAGATAATTGTGTTCATTTACAACAATAATTTTCTTTTGCTAATAATTGAGGTTGTCTCAATATGCATAGTAGTTGATTTACTTTGCATATAATTGACCATGGTCTTGATTTATAGACATGAGTAGTGGTATTCTCATGAAAATTGAGTATGCTTCGATTCATAGACATTACTCAAAATTTTTCTACACAAGGGGAGCTTGTGTTAATATGATCAGATTTGGATACCCAATCATTTGCCTAAACCAAAAATTTTAGGTTGACATTGAGGTTCAAAACATTTTCTTAGATCATGAAGTTAAAATTGATGTTGATAAAAAAAGTTAGCTTAACCACTGGCAATTTGGATAACCACTAGTGGTTGCTGCCTGTGGTGTTTTTATTTATAGCAACACTCCACTATGTGGCCACCAAAGCACCTTGGCATGACTACCAAAGCCCCACCACCACCGGTGTCCAACCACTCTACCAACCGACCACCTACCTCCAACTATGCCACCATCCAACAACTAATCTGCCACTAGCGTGCTGATTGGGTGCCATCACCACACCACTACGGTGGTAGGAATTTTTTAAATTAAAAAAAAAAAAATCATTCCGGGGCCCCTACCAATTTTTTGAAAATATCTTGAGCATACAGGGGTCTCTTTTCAATCTAAAAGAAGCACCAAAAAGCTAACTCAGAGATAGAGATAATGGAGCAACTATTTTTTGGAATTTTTCTAGTTTGGTACCTATTTTTTTACTTTAATTGCAATAATATATTCCATCATTTGGGGGGGGGGGGGGGGGGGGGGGGTTAACTTGTTTTTTATGGCTCTATTTTTTGATTTGGAAAAAGTACCAGAAAGCTCTTTTTGAGAACTTTCTAGATTCTCCATCATTTCACTAGTATTTAATACTAGGTATTTCAAATACACATCTAAATATTTTATTCTCTCTTTTTTAGAAATATTTTAGAATAACTAAGAGGGGGGTGAATCAGTTATTCAAGGTCCAAAATTGACTAATCAAACTTTTTCACTAAGTATAGTGAGCCCATTCAAACTAACATGTATCCAATCTTAAACCTTCATCCTAGCAAGTTACTGATAAATCAATATGCAGAAATGAAACACATGAAATCAACACATAACACAATGATTTATGTGGAAACCCAATTTGGGAAAAACCACTAGTAACATGCTACCTTGTTTCTCACCCTTCTAAAGTGATGCCCTATTAAAGGCTTGGCCTATTAAAGGCTACATCACATTGTTAAGTGTGACCCTGCTAAAGGATTTCAACACCTTGTTAGGAATGTGCCTGGTTAAAGGACTTTAGAACATTCAACTTGGAATATCACCCTGTTAAAGGATTTCTCAATAGCTATTAGGCTAACCTAAGTCCATATGATTTTTTCTCAACTAATACAATTATAAGAGAGTACAAATTTGCTTGGCTTTCTATCTCTACAACTCTAATAGCTTGTCCACCCTTCAAGCTTTGTCTCCTTAATTCTTCTAGCTTTTTGTGCCAATGCAATCTCCTCTCTATGGTCACTTAATTGAATTAGAGTCTCTATGCTCTATTCTTCCTCACTGTGCCTTCTTGACACTTCACACACTCTAACCACTCTCTGCTACACTCTTCTACACACACTTCGATCTTCTAACCCACAATTTCTTAAATAGAAGTTTGGAATGCATTTCCCACTCAGTTCTTCTTGCTCATAATTTTGAATTCATTTGGAAAGATATGATGTAGCTTTCCCTCCAATTTGTTTCTTCTAGAAATATCATGTAAAATCCACCTATATTCACCTAAAAATAGTTAACATCAAATTTTATGACACTAGCTCATCATCCTTATCTTCCACCTAGTTCACAAAGTTCAATGTAACAACCTTATCGACTCAAATCTAGCGAATCTTTGACTTTTTAAATAATGCAACAACTTGGCATTATTAAAATACTAGTGCTCAGCACATACTGTGTTACTCGACACTTGAACACTACTCGACACCCACTGTGATTTCACTCAGCATCTATTGAATTTTACTAATGCTCGACACTTACTACATTTTCCTTGCTCGACACCTAAAGTTTGCTTAGCACCAATTGATTGCTTGAAACCTGAACACTTTTACTCAGCACACACTAGATTTTGCATTTACTTAGCACTAATTAAAAAATCTGCTCAGCATGAACTAACTTGCTCGGCAACCACTAATGAATTTAGTCAAGCTTTGTAGATAGCCTTGTTACAACTTGTTCTTCTAATGTTTCTAAGTGTGACCAACCTCTATATCTTTGAACTTATGTTATCAATACATCATTTTACCAATGTCTTAACTGATCCTTGGACTTCATTACAACATCATAACTCAACCTTTCCCATAGGTTCTTTTGTTACATCTAATTGATTAACTCCTCCTCATTAATCAACTAAGTGATAGTGCTTGGATCATATAAGAAATTGTCATTCTAGCAAAGAGCAGGTTTGACATTAGTGACAAAACATTGATTGAAAACATTCTTTATCAACAATATCCGTTCTTCATCATTTCATCATTCTTCAACAATGATCTTTTCAATCATATTCCAACAATCTCCCTCTTTATCATTGATGGCAAACCAAACCGATCAACTGACCAAGCTAATCAACCAAGTTACCATAATGCTAATATGCTAAAAAGAAAACTTGTTGTCATTTCATATCTCCCTCTATGTATCATATCTCCCTCTTTGCTGATACAAACTAATTCCTCTGATCTGTCATCTTGATTTCTTTGCTTCTACTTCTCCCTCTTAGCTATTGTTTTCTTTCTCCCTCTATACATCATTCCTCTATTTCTTCCTCTGACTGATCTATATCCCTTTGATCATCTTAGATCAGTTTTTGCATTTCATCTGTTAGCATTCTTTTTAGAATAACTCTAGGGGGGGGGGGAGGTTGAATTAGTTATTCAAGGTCCAATAATGTCCAATACAAATTTTTAATAAAATGGGGGTGAATTAGAAGTACTATCCTTTTCACTTTCTTGTCAAATCCTTAATTGAAATTATCATGCATGCAATTAAACATTAAACACTCATGAAAAGTAAACATGCATCACCTCATAACACAAAGGATTTTGGTGACCTAGAAACCCTCCAGGAATAAGAAGGTAAAATTGGGGTGGGAATGATACCCACAAAAATACGGTGCAATAGATTTCAACCATTTCTGATGGTTTGCCCTATTAAAGGCCTACCCCGCTAAAGGCTTTACACATTGTTAGATGTGACCCTATTAAAGGATTTCTACACCCTATTAGGAGTGTGCCCTATTAGAGGACTTAAGAACATTCAAATTAGAATGCCACCCTATTAAAGAATTTATATAGAGCTGTTAGGCCCACCCAAGTCCATGGGATTTATAGTCACCTTCTCAAAAGAATCTTTTATCCCTCTCTAAGGATCTCCTATCCTTCTCCTAAGGATCTCTTATCCTTCTCTTGGGGATCTTCTATCCTTTTCCTAAGGCTTATCCACCTAGCTATTAAGCTAACCTAGCAATGTAGGATTTCAATGTCTAATACAATGGTAAGAAAGTATTAGAAAGGTTTTGACCTAATAAAGATTGCAACTCTAACCTTGCATATTTTAGATCACTCTTCAGTTCTTTTCTTTGCTTGGCTTTTCTTCCTTGCAGTGCTGACAACTTATCCACCCTTCAAGATCTATCTCCTTGAGTTCTTCCACTCATTATGCCAATGCACTCTATGGTCACTTGATCAACTTAGAGTCTTGATGCTCTATGCTTACTCCTCTCTGTGTCCTCTTCTTGACACTTCACACTAGCCTTCTCTTTGTTTCATAACACGACCACACTTGTGACCAACTCACTCTCTCACTCTCCTTTGATCTCTGACCTGTAACTCCTTATAAAGAAGTTCTGTTCTTCATTTCCCACTCAAATCTTCTTGCTCATCAATTTGATTTGATCTGAGAGAATGATATTGCTTTCCCTCTTAATTGTTTCTTCCAGAAACTTCATGATAAGTCCATCAGTATTCGCTCAAAATTGGTTTGCATGGTTTACATGAAATTCTATGACATCTACTCATCATCCTTATCATCCAACTAATTCACAAAATTCAATGTAACAACCTTATCATTACTGATTTGGCAAATCTTTTGACTTAACAAATAATGCAGCAACTTGGCATCATTGGTTTACTGATGCTCGACATTGACTGGGTTACTTGACTTCTACTGCTATTTACTAATGCTCCACACTATCTAGTTCTGGATTGCTTGGCATCCTCTGTAGTTTCTACTTTACTTGGCACCTAAATATTTCCTATATTGCTCAGCTTCTACTATTTTCTTGAATCACTCAGCTTCTATTTACTTCGTAGTGCTCAGCTCCTATTGGATCCTGAGTTACTCGACACATGTTGAATTCTATATAGCTCGGCATATGAACATCTCTGTTACTTGACATGTATAGTTTTCTAGATCACTCGATATCTGAATGATTCTTGATTTTATTGGCATCCATTACCTTTTTCTGATGCTTGGCTCCTGAAGGATTGCGCGACACTCACAAATGAACTTAGTCAGGTTTTACAAATGACTTAGTTAAACCTTACATCTTTGATGTGTCTTAGTGTGTCCAATCCCTATATCTTAGAGTATGTCATCAATACACTATTGCATTAATGGCTTACCTAATCCTTATACTTCATTACAACATCATAACTTCAACCTTTCTCTAGGTGCTCTAGTTACATCTTGTTGATTAACTCCTCCTTGTCAATCAACTAAGTGATAGTATTTGGATCACTTAAGCAGTTGTCATTCCTGTAGTTAACAAGTTTGACATCAATGACAAAAAAATGATTGAAAACATTCTTTACCAATTCCATCATTCTTCATTCAAAGATCTTTTCAATCATTTCCAACATCATCTCCCTTTGATCATCTACTGTTGATCATTTTCTGCTATTTCTCCCTCTTTGACAACAATGCCAAAGATGTAGCATCTTTGAATATGTAGATGTATACTTTTGCATCTTACAACTTCTCCCTCTATCACCATTCTTGTGACTAATTTGGAATTTCAGCACTTTGATATCCTCTACATCAACTCATATTATTTCAACAATCAACATTTATTGATGCAAGGCAATTTTGTTATTTGCTTAAATAGCCTGGGATAGGGGTTTTACCCCTAACTTAGCTCTAAGATACTCAAAAGAATCTTTAGGTAATGGTTTTGTGAAGATATCAGCAATTTGTTCCTTTGAGTTGATATATTCCATCTTCACTTGTTTGTCTTCAACTAGTTCTCTTACATAGTGATACTTGACTGCAATGTGCTTAGTTTTTGCATGCATTATAGGGTTCTTGGATATGTTGATGGAACTTGTGTTATCACAATAGAGTATCAGTGGCTCAGTTATCTCCTCCTTCATTCCTTTCAATAGGTGCTTGATCCACACAATGTTAGTACAATTGGTGGCAGCTGCAACATACTTAGCTTCAATTGTGGACTATGAGGTACAACTTTGCTTCTTGCTTGTCTAGGTGACTGGTCTTTTTCCTAAGAAGAGTGCTCCTCCACTGGTTCTTTTCCTATCATCAATGTTTCCTCCCTAATCTTCATTAGTATAGGCATTCAATTCAAACTTTTCACTCCTCTTGTTGTACAAACCAAAGTAATCTGTTCCTTTTAGATACCTCATTATTCTCTTCACTTCCATAAGGTAATTTTCTTTTAGATTAGCAAAAAATATTACTACTATCCCAATAGCTAATGCAATTTTTTATCTACTATGTACAACATACTACAATTTTCCAATCATTGACCTATACATTGTCTGATTGACTTCAGTAGACTCATCATTCTTAGATAACTTGTGTCTTGTTACCATTGGTGTACTGATAGGTTTGGAATCCTCTAAGCCAAATGTCTTGAGTATCTCCTTGATATACTTTGATTGGGTCATAAATATACATATTTTAGTTGATGTACTTGTAATCCAACAAAGAAATTTATTTCTCCAAATATAGACATTTCAAATTCATGTTTCATTTTGTGAGAAAAATCTTTTCTTAGTGCATATTTTCCTCCAAAGATTATATCATCCACAAAGATTTCTAATATTAGAATATCCTTACATTCTTCTAACTTGATGTACATGTTTTTGTTGTCATCTATTCTTTCAAAGCCTATCTTCACCAGATATTTATGAAGTCTCTCATACCAAGCTCTAGGAGCTTGTTTCAACCCATAGAGAGCTTTGTGCAATTTGTAAACTTTATCCTTGTTGTTTTCATCAACAAAACCCTCTAGTTTCTCTATGTAGACTTCCTCTTCTAGTATGCCATTAAGAAAAGAAGATTTTACATCCATTTGGTAGATTTTGAAACCTTTATAGACAACATATGCAAGTAGAGTCCTTACTCCTTCCATTCTTGCAATAAGGGCAAATGTTTCCCCATAATCTAGTCCTTCTTCTTGTGCATAGCCTTTGCAGACTAGTCTAGCCTTATTTCTTGTGATCTCACCCTTTTCAACTAACTTGTTTCTGAACACCCAGTTGGTTCCAATCACATTCTTATCTGTTGGTCCTAGAACTAAAGTCCAAGTCTTTTTCTTCTCAATTTTCTCTATCTCTTCTTTCATTTCTTTGTACCAATCATCATCTTGTAGTGCATCATTCACTATCCTAGGTTCAATCTTGTTAAGTGGATAGGTTTCATTCCTTTATCTGTTCCTTGTCATTGGTGATATGTTCTACAGGATGATGTCTTCTTACATACTTTGATAGCCTAGGGTCAATCCTTGTTTCTATGTTTGGCCTTTCAACATCAGAGTCACTATGCACATCTCTATCAGGTAACTCTTTATCTCTTTAATGTGTACTAACTTCAAAATTAGAATGTGCATTTCCTTCATTCTGCAACTTGACATTCACTGGCTATGACTCGACATATATTAAAACTTGTTACTGATTCCCAATTTGATTGGCAACATTTCCTTCATCTGGCATTCCTTCATAGAAGTATACAAAGGACTTGTATTCTTCTAGTGTTCTTGATGGATTCATTATTTTGAACTTCTGCATGCTCATCAAAGTTTACATTTACACTTTCCACAACTTTGTTAGTATTAGCATTTAAAGACTTATAAGCTTTGCTTCTAGTGGAATATCCAAGGAATATGCCTTCATCACTTTTTGCATCAAATTTTCCATTCCTAGACTCTTTAAGAATATAGAACTTACAACCAAACACTTTGAAATGTTTAACATTAGGTGAGTGACCATACCATAGTTCAAGAGGTGTTGCATTAGTACCTTTCTTGATTTGAACTCTATTGAGGGTGTAGACTATTGTACTTACAACTTCTCTCTAGTACTTTAGTGTAGCATTCTTCTCCATCATCAAGGTTCTAGCATAGTCAGTCACTGATCTTTTTCTCCTTTTTTCTATACCATTTTTTGGTGGAGTTCTAGGTGCTGATGTTTGGATTTTGATTCCTTTATCATTGCAGAACATCTAAAAATTCTCTTGATGTGAACTCACCTCCTTTGTCAGATCTTAAGCATTTCAAGCATTTTCTTGTTTCCTTCTCAACTTTGGCCAAGTACCACTTAAACATTTGGAATGCATCAAATTTTTGTTTCAAGAACATGATAGTCATCATTCTTGAGTAGTCATCCACAAACAACATTATATACCTATCTCCTTTGTACCTCTACACTTTAATTGGACCACATAAGTTAGTATGAACTAAATCTAGTACTTCTTTGGAAGTATAGGTCTTGCTCTTGAAACTATACTTTGTCATCTTCCCTAGTTGACACTGTTTGTACATTGTGTTGTCAGGCTTCTTCAGTTTTGGTAATCCCCTGACTTTCTTCATTTTGCTAATGCTGATCAAATTATCAAAATTTACATGGTATAGCCTCTTATGCCATAGCCACACATCATCAAGTCTTACTACAAGACAAACAAAATTTTCCATATCTAGATAAAACAAGTTACTCCTAGTTTGGTCACCCTTTCCTATCAGATTTCCATTAGTGTCATGGATTTTGGTAGTTTTATTTCCAAATTCTACTGTGCATCCTACATTGCCTAACTATGACACACTTAGTAGATTATAGTTCAACCCTTCAACATAATATGCATTATCGCATGATGAGAGCCCATTATAACCTATTTAATGCCCTATTTTAATCCATTTCATGCACTTTCTTACTCTCTTTCCTATTACATTTCCATTCCATTTCATCTCATTATTACCATTTTTACATTACATATGGTTTAATATAAATAAGTAGTATTTAATATTGTTTTGGGATTAAAATATGGAAAATTAATCATTGATTTATTTTACTAATGTTTATTATGACAACATGTTGATTTGTGGAATAAAACTTCTTGTCGCATTTGGAAAACCAAATCTTCAATTATATATGATAACTCTTTTTAAACTAGGAGTGTATCTATGTGCCACATGGAGAAGTTGGCATGGGCAACATCAATCTGTCCCTTTGATATGCATTGCATAATCACAGCCTAAATCTCTTTATTGGGAGATGGATATTATGCCATGGTTGTTGACTGTACACTATTGGTTACCCTCCCTTGGCTCTTTTTGTAGATATTTTACCAATGTTGGTTTCTCTTCCTGATACTCATTATGGACAATGCAAACTTGTGCAAGCTACATTCTTTAACTGCATAACGACTGTCAATTTTAATTTGCTAGTATTCACGTGACCCAATATCATACTATATCACATGGACTAGAATTTGATATACCATTGCCTATTCTTGGCATAGAATATATTTATTTTCTATGCCATATATATATTCAACCTATACCTACAACAAACTACATGGATACATGCTAGAAAAAAACCTATGGTTTTATACATTCTGTTACAACTAAATTTCTTATTGGTTATGGGTCATAATATAATCAAAACTTAATTAAATATGAGAAATAGAGTCTTTTGTTGAAACAAAATGCCTATTCTCTACAAACAGTAGATTTCTTAAATAAATTTGTTATGTAAAAGCCAGTCTAATGCTATGTCTATATAAGCAGCATGAGAAAGAGGAAAGTGTACAGGTTTTATAGAATGCACAACATTGTAATAGATTATTTTCATTTGGAAATATAAAGTTTATATTTGCATGATTACGGGGTCTTAAGACTACTACTTGGTTTCATCACTAGGTAGCTGAGGAGGAAGGGCCCACTCCAAAGTTACCTAGTGATCTCATTTTATTTCTGTATGATGTGCATTTAAGTTAATTTCCATTTGTATTTTAATTAGCTTAGCATTACATAGTATATATTTAATCATAGTATATTAGTTTATGTATTCAATATTTGTATTTGATTATATAATAATATTTTATATGAATTAGATTATGAGATGATAATTTATTAAGAGTTCTAGTTATTTTTATTATAGATGAGTTTTTTTGAGTTATTTATGTTTTAGATGTTCCTGTCACTAGGAAGCGACAGTTCCTGTCGCTAGGTTTATTTAGTTTTTATTAGACTCAATTTTTCATGTTATAGTTGTATTCATAATCACTTAGGTCACAACTATCACCCCTTGATAGCATATTGCTCGGACACCTTTTGCAAGCTTATGCTCTCAGATTCACATGTATAGACCAACCAAACTTCATCATAAAATTGTTAATTGTTTTTTTATTATTTTCCCCAGTGTTGGCCTATCACTACCTTTTCCTTTGATTAGACATGGAGCATCATTTCCAAATCTAACACTATTACCATCATATTGAGTAAAGATAATAAACTTACTTTTATCTCCTATCATGTGATGAGAGCATCCACTATCTATGATCCAGTTATCATTCTTGTTGACACAAGTTACCAATGTTGTTGCCTCATCTTCATCTAATTCATCTTTCATGGCTATGTAGACAACTTAATCATTATTCTCATCAGAATCTTCTTCTTCAACAATGTAGCACTTTTTTCCCTTGTCCTTATGGTCTCTAATATCATCTTCTCTTCTATTCTTGTACTTATTTCCTTCTTTGTAGTTCTTCTTCTTTGGACATCTTGCAACAATGTGACCAATCTCATTGCAATTGAAACATATGATAGGAAGCTTACCTTTGAATTTACCTTTGCCTTTGTGAAATCTTCTAGCCAAAAATGCTTCCAACTATTCCACATCCTCTTCATTAATGTTGTTGTCACTGGATGCATATTTGATCTTTCTTTTCTTCTTCTTTGGCTTTACCTCTTCAGTTTCCTTTATCATTAGCTTGTCTTTGAAAGCAGATTCAAGGTTCTCAAGTCTATAGTTATCAAAGTTAGATAAATCAAATGTAGTAAGCCTACCCACTATCCCTTCAAGATTGAGCTTGGTCCCTGGTATACATCTCAATTCTTGTATGACTGATACTCTAATGGAATAAATGGAGAGCAAGGTTCTCAAGACTTTGCTATTAATAGTTTCATCATCTAGAGTACCATTAGCACTTCTTATTACACTTACTACCTCTTTTATCCTAAAGGCATATTGAGTTATGTTCTCACCTTCCTCCATTCTCATTTGTTCAAAGTTTCCTCTGAGGCTTTCTCTTTTTGCTCTTTAGACATTCTCATCTCATCCATAGATATTTGACAAGGCTTCCCACATTTGGTGTGCAGATTTACATCCTTTGATGTCATCAAACTCGACATAATAGAGGGCAGAGGCTATCTCCAACATAGCTTGGTTATGCTCCTTCTTTTTCTTCATGTCTTCTATAGTAGGGACACCAATTGGATCAACATATTCCACTATGATTGTAGATTTTGTATGATCACCTATAGATCCAAGGTGCAACTTCATCAAACTTTGCCATGCTACAAAGTTATCTCTATTAAGCTTGGGAACTTCTCTCTTAGTCATCTTGATCCTTCCTGCTTCTAGTACCTTTAAACTAAATCAGCAGATGGCTCTAATACCAATTGTTAGAAATGTTTTAGAATAACTAAGAGGGGGGTGAATTAGGTATTCAAGGTCCAAAATTGACTAATCAATTTTTTTCACTAAGTATATTGAGCCCATTCAAACTGCCATGCATCCAATCTTAAACCTTCATCCTAGAAAGTTACTAATAAATCAATATGTAGAAATGAAACACATGAAATCAACACATAACATAGTGATTTACGTGGAAACCAAATTTGGGAAAAATCACTAGTAACATGCTACCTTGTTTCTCACCCTTGTGAAGTGATGCCCTATTATAGGCTACAACATACTGTTAAGTGTGACCCTGCTAAAGGATTTCAACACCCTATTAGGAGTATGCCTGGTTAAAGGACTTTAGAACATTCAACTTGGAATGTCACCCTATTAAAGGATTTATCAATAGCTATTAGGCCAACCTAAGTCCATAGGATTTTTCCTTAACTAATACAATTGTAAGAGAGTAACAATTAAGGACTTTTGACCTGATACAAATTACAACTTAACCTTGTAGATTTCATATCATAATTCATCTCACAAATTTTCTTGGCTTTCTATCTTTTTGGCTTTCTATCTTTTTAGCTTTGACAACTTTTCCACCCTTCAAGCTTTTTATCCTTAAGTCTTCTTGCTTATTATGCCAATGCAATCTCCTCTCTATGATCACTTAATCAATCAGAGTCTCTATACTCTATTCTTCCTCACTGTGTCTTCTTCTTGACACTTCACATACTTTAACTACTCTTTGCCACACTCTTCCACACACACTTAGATCTTTTGACATGTAACTTCTTAAATAGAAGTTTGGAATGCATTTTCTGCTCAGTTCTTCCCACTCATAATTTTGAATTCATTTGGAAAGATACGATGTAGCTTTCCCTCCAATTTTTTTCTTCTAGAAACATCATGTGAAATCCACCTGTGTTCACCTAAAAATAGTTAACATAAAATTTTGTGACATTAGCTCATCATTCTTATCTTCCACTTGGTTCACAAAGTTCAATGTAACAACCTTATCAGCTCAGATCTGACAAATCTTTTACTTTTCAAATAATGTAGTAGCTTGGCATTATTGAAATACTGGTGCTTGGGACATACTGTGCTACTCGGCACTTGAACATTGCTCAATACCCACTTTGAATTCACTTGGCATCTATGAATTTTACTAATGCTTGAAACTTACTACATTTTCCTTTCTTGGCACCTTAAGTTTGCTCGACACCAATTGATTGCTCAGCACCTAAACACTTCTACTCAACACACACTAGATTTTTCATTTACTCAACACTAACTAAAAAATCTGTTCGGCATGAACTAACTTGCTCGAAAACCACTGATGAATTTAGTCAAGCCTTGTAGATAGCCTTGTTACAAATTGATCTTCTAATTTTTATAAGTGTGACCAATCTCTATATCTTTGAGTATGTTATCAATACATCATTTTACCAATGTCTTAATTTATCCTTGCACTTCATTACTACATCATAAATCAACCTTTCCCTTAGGTGCTTTTGTTACATCTAATTGATTAACTCCTCATTAATCAACTTTGACATCAGTGACAAAACAATGATTGAAAACATTCTTTATCAACAATATCCTTTCTTCATCATTTCATCATTCTCCAACAATGATCTTTTCAATCATATTCCAACACTTTTCTCATTTATGCATTCCTTCTACAAGCTAGGGTTCAATTTTTTGCATTATCGGGGGTGTTTTTATATTACTTTATGTTATAATATCAACATATCAAAAAACTTCAAAAACCCTTCTTAAAATAATGGCCAAGACCTCTTCTTGTCTATTACTTCTAAACCCACACAACTATCTCACATGAAAGTCTCATATGCAGTGAATTCTTGGTTCAAAGTATTTTTGGTCTTGCCTAGATATAGTGCAGCCAATATTTCAGATTCAATACTAGAATTTGTAGCATAAGAATAAGATGGATGGAGCCATGGCTCTAATTTCTTTGAGTTTCTTAGATAACTTATAGTTTCATCTTGATAAATGTTCCATTCTTCAAGAAATGTGGGACAAGTTTAATGACTTTTTTGGCACCATCAACAAGTTTAGAGCACTTCAAATTGAGGTAGAGCTTACTTCTCTTATACTTGATGCTTTCCCCTCTATTGAGGAATTTCTTATGAGGTTCAAAAAAATAGAAGAATTTATTATAGGGATGAGGAAAAGAGAAGAAAAATAAGGAATGCATCCATCTTATTCTCTCCAAGCTTCAAGAAAACTTTCAAGTTTTCTCTTCTACCTTCCATTCCACTATGGATGCCTTGGGTCCCAGATTTTTATGCCCACTTATGAAGTCTTTTGTGATTTCTTGACTATAGAGAAGTCTGAGATTACATAGTTGGAACTATCTCTAGTTCAAAGACACAAGCATTGGTTTCTCAGACATCTACAAGGAAGTCAAAGAAAAAATTGAAGCATAAGACAAATTCAATAGGTAGTGAGAGTTCCTCCAAAATTATCCTAAGTCAAATTCTTGAAAGCCCTCTCAAAAGGGTAAACCTTCTAAGTCCCATGATTCTTCCTCCAAGACTAAGAAATACATAGGTGATCCTTGCAATTTTTGTGGCAAGGAAGGACATCCAGCTTCCAAATGTTGGAAACATCTTGAGACTTTAGAGGAGTCCATGCAACAACATAGTATTACTTCTCCAAAGCCACCACCTGGTCCTTCAAGGAAGGGATATGATATTTTTGCATGAACTTTTTCTTTTATAGCTACTTGAATTCTTGATTTAGGGGTTTTAAACCATATGCCACACTCACTTAATTTGGTTACCTCACTTGCTCAGAGTGTTACTATACAGATTGCAGTGGGTGATTCTACACAACTTCCAGTGACATGTTCAAGAGCTATCTCTTTAGAAGGTGGTTCACTCTAGGATGTTCTCTTGGCTCTTTCTATTTCTATGAACCTCATGTCTATTTTTTAGATTTTTTATTCTAGCTCTAGAAATATAATTGAGTTCTCACCACATGATGTGGTTATTTGAGACCTCTATGATCCTGACTTGTTTGTTGCTATAGGGAGTATTGATCTTCAGTCTCACTTATATTAGTTTGATGGATTTGAGAGCTCTAATTCTACATGTATTTATCTCATTTCTCATGCAAATATAGTGAGAAAGCTTTCACATGAATGTTTTGGCCATGCCAACTACAAATATCTACTGCAGATGATTATGCATGAGCTAGTGATTGGGTTACCTTAGATCTCTTGTAGTGATGGTGTGTGTCAAGGTTGTGCACTTGGAAGATCAATTTCCAATAGGTAGATCCACATTTACTAAGGAACTATTAGAGTTGATACACAATGATCTTATGTCATTTCCCACTCCATCTTTTTTAGGTGCTCGATATGTGCTTACCTTCATAGATGACTTCTTCTCTAGATGCACATGGGTGTACTTTTTGAAGTACTAGTTGATTAATTTTGAATATCTAAGAAATTTTTGGAGAAGTGTTTTGCTCTTTCTATTAGGAATATATGCACTAACAATGGGGGGAATATGTGAATCAATATTTTAGATGTTTTTTCACAAAGCATGGTTTAAATAATTAGTTCATAGTTCCCCATACCACTCAGCAAAATGGGGTTGCAAATAGAAAGAATAGGACATTATAGGAGATGGCTTATGTTTCTACTTTTTGCATAATTGGTAGTGAGGCTTGGGAATTTATTCCAAATTCTTAGTGGAAAGCCATGGAGAAGAAGACCTGATCACTCATCTTTGTTGGCTATTGTGAGGATATGAAGGTATATAGGTTATTTGATCTAGATTCCAAAGATGTCTTGTCTTGGAAAGATTTTTAGTTTGATGAGTGTTATCCTCAGATGGATCCACCATCACTAACTTCTCCCTCACTACCCATTACCTCCTCGACTCCTCTAGAGGATTATGCATCATCTGAGGAAGATTTTGATATTGGTCCCCCTTCACGACCTCCACTAGTTGTTTAGTAAGTGACCAAGTGAGCTTGTTCTACTATTGACGCAAGAAGACTTGTGGTAGGTTATCTTACAAATTCTCACTACACTCATGTTCAAACTTCTGGTGTTGGACTCTTGAGTCATGCCATTTTAGATGATCCACAAATTTTTTCACAGGCAAAAGGACACTTAGAGTGGGATAGGGCTATGGATAAGAAGTACTCTTCTTTGATGAAGAACCACACATGGGATCTTTTTCCTCTTCCAAAAGGAAAAAAAATGGTTTGGTCTTGGTGGGTGTATTGTACTAAGTATGTTGTAGATGGTGCTAGAATATATAATCCACTGATATAACTTGGGGGGGGGGGGGGGGGGTGAATCAGTTAACCAACTATCACCATAATCATTAACCTTAAATAACCTTAAACATGTGAGTAATATAAATTAAAGCCACAACATGATACTCATACAAAGTTAACACCAGATATGTTAACTATTGAAATCCTTGATCAGAGGAAAAACTCTAGTGGGAATGGTACCCACAAGATGATATACTAATATAAAAATTCCTTGCTAGAGGATAGACCCTATTAAGAGTTTGTTACAACATTTAGTACATATGATTCCCTAATGCAGAAGCATATTGGGTGTAAGAGCAATCTTGTATCACCCAATTTTTTTAATTTTTTTTCAAACTTTTCTATTTCAATAAGGACAAGTAGAGAGTGGGGTTGCTATTTATGGAAACTTGCTATTTTTAGTAACTTTGTCATACAAGCTTAGAATGTTCTGATTTTCTAGATGAAGGTTCATTTTAGAGTTGTAAGCCTACCATAAAAATCTCATAGCTCAAACATAAGTATCAGAGAAGTTATTGCAGATTTTTGGTGGAAAATTTGTAGAAAAAACCTTCAGGCTCATTGTTGGAGGCCTTAGAATGCCCATATGAGGTCCAAAAACTCAATAGAAGGGCACTAATGTGATTTCGAGCCTATAGATCAGGAGCTGGTATTTCTAAAAAGTGGTTATAATAGCTAATTAGAGAAACAATTTGTGAGTTATGGGCTTTCAAAGTTGGGCTACTCAAAATATCTAAAATAATTGTCAAAGATGTATTTGGCTAACTCTATATGTATTGTTAAGTTTCGTCAGCCCTAGGTATTAAGTTTCAATGTCTAGAACCTTCTTGGGTGGCATAAAATTGCCTATTTAAGAAAGGCCTAAACATTGTCTAGAACAGTTCTGGGTGGTAGTTCATAGCTTGTCTTGCAAATTATTGTAATGATGGTGCCAATGCGGGTTAGCATTTTGTACTTGTGAATTTTGTAATACCACATTTGTAGCACAAATAAGAAGTGCATTTTTTTCTCATATTTGTTGTTTTTTCTTTGTTTCTGTTATGATTTTTTAGTATTAAGGGGAGAATCCTTCATCTAGTGGTATCAAAGCAAGAGTTCTTGAGTGTGTGGATAGATTTTTTACTATGAGGTAGTTCATACTAGGACTGTAGTTTGGGTTGAGCATCTAGACAGATCACCAATTGTGAGGTAGTTTGCACTAGGGTTTCAGTGAAAGCACAAAAATGCCTCCACAAAGAGAGCATGGCGAAAGAGCTATAGGTGTTATACTTGAGGGTTTTAGAGCCTTCAAAAGAAAAATGCAAGAATTTTGACAAAAAGAATAGTGGAAGAGGCCACAGTGGAAGATCTACAGACGATCTTATGGAGGTCGTAATGATGATCAAAAGAACAAGGATTAGGTTGGAAGTAGTAGTTAGAACCAAACTGGAAACAATTCCAATCATTTTCATGATTAGAACAATAAAGATCGGAGACGAAGAGGCAAAGGACAAGGATCTGGAAGAGGAGGCTTCTATGGGGAATATTTTCACTGTAGAGAAGAAGGGCATAGAGCATTTGAATATTCCTAGCACCAAGGAAGGATATATTGAAGAACCACAGGCTAGGCCAAAGTTGCACATGTTGATGAAATGCCAAATCCTCACATTCCAAAGATGTTAAGAGGAGAAGTACTAGTTAATAGAAGAGTCCTATTGAGTGGTGAGAATGAACCTAATCAAAGAAGAAGCTTGTTTCGCACAAGGTACAAATGTGAAGATAAGTGTTGTGATGTGATCATTGATGGTGGAAGTACTGACAATCTGGTGTTAGAAATGATGGTCACAAAGTTGAAGTTGAAGAGACAAAAACACCTATGTCCATACTGTATTGCTTGGGTACAAGATGACCACAAGATCATGGTCAATGATCATTTTTTAGTGAAGTTCAAGATTGGAAGCTACCAGGATGTGGTACTTTGTGATATCATACCTATGAACATATGTCATATGTTGTTGGGTAGGTCATGGAAATTTGACAAGCATGCTTTACACGATGGGCGAGAAAATACATACACTCTAACCAAGGATGGAGTGAAACATAAGTTGAAGCCATTGAAGGATAAAAAGAAAAGGTATGTAGTGTTGCTAGAATATGTTTTGTTGATGGAAAATAGTTTCTCAAAGCTATGAAGCATGAGAATACGTGTCTTTCTATAATTCCAAAAGATAGTAAAGAGTAAGTAGAGGAGGTACCTATGGAAGTTGTAAATATGTTGGAAGATTTTTGTGATATTGCATCAGATAATGTGCGTAATGAATTGCCCCCAATGAAGAAGATCAGTCATTGGATGTATTTAGTGTATATGAGCAATGTTAGTATGCTAATAGAAACCAAATTTAAATAAAGCTTCTACAAACTAAACAAAATTCATAAACTTCAAGATAGACTAAGATGAGCTCTCAATTGAAAATATGAGCCATTAATGGGCTCTCTCAATGAGAAGCTCTCTTGTTGAGTGGCTTTATCTAAATGGATAGGATGTATGCTCAATATGCTTCCAAAAGCTTCAATGGATGATTGTGGATTTTTGGTGTGGATAGATGGCTTTAGTATGGATTTGGCTCTCAAAATAGCATTATAACTTTACTTCATGGATTGTGTTATTTTGCAAAGGGGAAGGATCCAATTTATAGGCAAGAGGCTTGAGGGATTGAGGGCTAAGATGCAAGGATGGAAAAAAGCTCATGGAGGGCTTAGATTGCATGAGAAGAGAGCACATGGATTGTGCTTCCTTATAGCCAATCAAGGAGTGACACATGTCACATGGTGAGAGGATGGAGGAAAGGGGAAGGATGAGTCAACAAAGGAGGCTCAAGGGATAAAATCTTCATAAAGACCCTCATAATGATTTGTAAGAGCAATAAAAGGGCTTGTAAGAGTCATTTATGACCTAGTGGACTTCATAAAGTTTTATGGTTGAGATATTTTGAGGGTGATGAGAGCAATTTCGACTTGGACTTGATTAGGAAGGTTTTAAGCTTGTTTAGGCTTGTGCAAATGATTAGAGGATGGATTAGGATGGTTTAGGATTAGCTTAGGGATAGGCAAGTGGATGGCATTTAATGAGGGTGGGTGAAGGAGGAGATATTTGTTAACTTTGCCTTGAGTTAGCAAGTCTTAACCCATGTTTAGGGAATGTGACAAGGTTAGGAGGGGATTAGGATTAGGGTTAAAGACATCTTCTAGAAGAGTCTAGGCTTTGGATGAGGATGAAGACTTTCTAGAAGAGTCTAGAACTTCCTAGGATAAGATTTTATGAAATAAATAAAGTTTTATTTATTTCAAGGGTTTGGGTTGAGGAGATATTTATTAAAATATTTTTAATAAACATGAGGATTAATATTTAATCTTGATTAAATATTTTGAGTTGGGATTAGGGGTAGGAAATGATGAGATTAGCCTTTAATCGAAATTAAAGAAGGATTAGAAGATTTTGGAAGAGGTTAGTGGTCTTAAGGAAATTGGCCAAGTTTTGGGCAAAAAATAAATTTTTTATTTATTTTAAGATTTTTGGTCAATTTATTAATTAAATAATTAATAAATAAGGAAATAATGTTTAAATAAGATTTAAACATTTTTGGGAGGGATTCTTAATTAAATATTTTTAATTAAAGGGATTTAATGGCATAAAAATAAATAAATAAATTAAATAATTAATTAATTAATAAATGATGATGTCATCAGGACTTTTTCAAAAAATAAAAATACTTTATTTTCTAAAGGTTTTTAGGTGTCTACATTTAGTTCTAGGAGCTAGTTTGTCAAACAAGGCAATGCATAGAATGACATCGGCAGAAAGTGAAGAGTTGAATAGGAAAGTTCATGAGTTGTTGTAGAAGGGGTTGATTTGAGAGAGTCTGAGTCCATGTGCTATACCAACAGTATTAGCACCAAAGAAGAATGGAGAATGGAGGATGTGCACAAATTCTTGTGCTATCAAAAGATCACAATCAAGTATAGATGTCCATTTCCAAGGATGGATGATATTATGGACTATTTGATTGGGGCTGAGTATTTCACAAAGATAGATCTAAAGAGTAGATACCATCAGATTCGTATCAAAGAAGGAGATGAATGGAAGACTACTTTCAAGACAATAGAAGGGTTGTATGAGTGGTTAGTCATGCCTTTTGGGCTAACCAATGCACCAAGCAGTTTCATGAGGCTCATGAATGAGGTACTGAAGGAGTTTTTAGGTAATTTTATCATTGTTTACCTAGATGACATATTGATGTTTAGTAAGACATTGGAGGAGAATTTGATTCAAATTCATGAGGTATTTGATAAGTTGAGGGAAGAAAAGTTGCTAATAAATCTGAAGAAGTGCAGTTTTGTAAAGGAGTTGGTGTACCTAGAATTTTTAGTCTCAGTAGAAGGTCTAAAAATGGAATCAAAGAAAGTGAAGGCTATCCTTGAATGGCTTACTCCAAGGAGTACAATAGAGGTAAGATCTTTTCATGGATTGGCTATTTTTTATAGAAAGTTCATAAGAGGTTTTAGTAGTATTTGTGGACCCCTGACTGAAATAATGATAGGGGATAGGAAAGAGTTTAAGTGGACTGTAGGAGCAGATAAGAGTTTTAATCTATTGAAATAGAAAGTTATTGAGCAACCTATTTTAGCACTTCCAAACTTTAATAAGGTGTTTCAAGTAGACAGTGATGCTAGTGGTACTATAATAGGAGTTGTTATGAGCCAAGTAGGTAGACCTATTGCTTATTTCAGTGAGAAATTGAATGATGCAAAGAGAAAATATATTGTTCATGATCATGAATTTTATGCTATAGTTCAAGCATTGAAGAAGTGGAGACAGTATCTTCTTCCTAAGGAGTTTGTTTTGTATATTGATCATCAAGCTTTGCAAAATTTGAATAGTAAAGGAAAATTAAACCAAAGGCATTTGAAGTGGGTTGAGTTCTTGCAAAGTTATAAATTTATTTTGAAACACTGGAGTGGGAAGTCCAACAAAGTTGTAGATGCTCTTAGTAGAAGACAACTTTTGCTAACAAAAATGTAGATAGAGGTGGTTGGGTTCAAGGAACTTAGTACTTTGTATCTAGATGATCTTAATTTTGGTGAAGTGTGGAAGGCTTATACAAAACCTATTACACTTGATAGGACAAAGTGGCTGGATTTCATGATCCAAGATAGTATGTTGTTCAAAGAAAGCTAGTTGTGCATTCCTAGAAGTTCTATAAGAGAGAATCTCATCAAGAAGAAGCATAGTGGAGGATTTGTTGGATGCTTTGGTTGAGATAAAACCATTTCTTTGGTTGCTGAGAATTATTACTGGCCATAGTTGTAGAAATATGTGAAGAAATTTGCACAAAGTTGCAGAGTATGTCAGATTGTGAAAGGAGTGAAGTAGAATATAGGGTTGTATCAACATTTACCTGTACCAAAGAAACCATGGGAGGATGTTAGCATGGATTTTGTTCTTGGATTAACAAGGACATAGCATGGGCATGATTCTATTTTTTTTGTGGTTGATAGGTTTTCAAAGATGATACATTTTATTCCTTGTAAGAATAGTAGTGATGTTGTTCATGTAGTAGAATTTTTTTTCAGAGAAGTGGTGAGACTATATGGTCTACACCAAAGAGCATAGTTTTAGATCAAGATACCAAATTTTTTGGGTATTTCTGGCATACATTGTAGAAAAAGTTGAAGAGATATTTGAAGTTCAGTTCATCACATCATCCATAGACTGATGGACATACAAAAGTTGTGAATAGCAGTTTGGGAAACTTACTGAGATGTTTGCTTGAAGACAAGCCAAAAGGATGGGATTTTATTTTACCATAGGAAAAATTTGCATATAATAATTCTATAAACATGAGTACTAGTAAATCATCATTCCAGATTGTGAATGGGAGTAGTCCCATAAATTTTTCTAAATTGGGATAGTTGGATAAAGGAGAGATAAGTAGTGTTGAAGAAGAAGAATTTACTAAATATTTGAAGAACATCTATGAGGAGGTGAGGAAGCACATTATAAAGATGAATACACAGTATAAAGATAAGGATAATGTGAAAATGAGGTATAAGGAATTTTAGATTGGAGATGAAGTCATGGTTCATTCAAGAAAGGAGCATTTTCTAGTGGGTACATATAATAAGCTGAAGATGAAGAAGTTTGGACTGTGCAAGATAGTGAAAAGGCATGATTCTAGAAATTCTTATGAAGTATATTTTTCTACTCAATTGAATATTTTATCAGTATTTAATATTTCATATTTGATAGAGTATTATGAAGGAGGTGATGGAGATTAAGTTGTAGAAGCTCAATGGAGTATTCTAGTAGCTAGTTTGACTACAAAGGAGATTGAGGAGATACTGGACAGTCGTAATGGAAAAAGTACCAGGAACATAACTTATGAGGAATATCTCATCAAATGGAAAGGGACACTAGTAGAGGATTCATCATAGCTAGCAAAGGAGGAGGTTAACCAGAATGGTTTTCCTTTGAACACTTGAGACATGATAGAGTCACTTCTCAAATTACCCTAAGTGTCTGATGCAGGAGCATCTTGGGTGTAAGAGAAATCTTGCATCACCCAAAAAATATTTTGTTTTCAATCTTTTCTATTTTAATAAGGACTAGTAGATAGGGTAGTTACTATTTATGACAACTTGTTATTTTTAGTAAGTTTCTCATATGAGCTTAGAATGTTCTCCTTTTCTACATGAAGGTTCATTTTGGAATTATAAGCCTACCATAAAAATCCCATTGCTCCATCTTAAGTATTGGAGATGTTATTGCAGATTTTCAATCAAGAATTTTTATAGAAAAATCTTCAGGCTCATCCTTGGAGGCCTTAGAGTTCCTAGATAAGTTCTGAAAACTTGACGAAAGGGTGCTAGCATGGTTTCAAGCCTATAGATCAAAAGTTGGCATTTCTAAAAAGTGGCTATAATAGCCAATTGGAGCAATGGTTCATGAGTTATGGCCTTTCAGAATTGAGCTACCCAAAATATCTAAAATAATTTTCAAAGATGTATTTGGCCGACTCTATATGTATTGTTAAAGATCGTCAGCTCTAGGTATTAGGTTTCAATGTCTAGAACCTTCTCTGGTGACATAAAATTTCCTATTTAAGAAAGGCTTGAACATTGTCTATAATAGCTTTGGGTGGTAGTTTGTAGCTTAGTCTTGGAGATTACTATAATGAAGGAACCCATGTGGGTTAGCATATTGTACTTGCAAATTTTGTAATTTTGCATTTGTGGGGCAAATAAGAAGTCCGTATTTTGTTCTTGCATTTGTTTTTGTTTCTTTGTTTCTGCTACAAGTTTATGGTTTTAAGGGGAGCACCCTTCATCAATCCCTACTAGGAGACTTTGAATCCTTGTTAGGAGATTTCAACCCTATTAGGAGTTGTGGAAGATAGATGGACCCATTGTTCAAACAAATTCAAGCTTAAGATCAAAGAACCCATGATCTATGTATTATACCTTGCAAAATAATAGAACTAAAATGTAATTCTTCCTCTATCTCTATCCTATTAACTAAACTTTTTCTCTTTTAGATATTGTAACTAGATCTCATACTATGCATCTAGTGATCCCTTGGATCACTTACATGCATTTAGTAAGCATTTTTCTCCTTGCACAATGCACTAATACTTTGCATTCCACTTCATCCTCTAATAAAAGTTCTCTTTAAAAGAAAGAAAAATAGTTTTCCTTTATACCATATATTTATAATAAATCCTTGAGTCGACCTTGAGGCTTTCCCAATTAATTAAAATAAGATAATTAATTAATTCACAATTACAATAGCATTGTCAGCTCATAATCTATACAAAATTTTACACGTGTGAAGTCATGTCTTGCACACATGCTAGAGTCACCTCATTATTGTACTCTATCACTATATAACTGCACATCTCTTCATTACATCTTAGATGAAAGATAGCGATAGATCATCAAAACTCTATTTTCCAGTACTCTCTTTCTGCACTCCTTCTAGTAAATCAAGTGTAACTTTCATACACCATTGACTCATACTTAGTCCTTTTAACCATGTCATTAGGACAACCTCAGGAACATGTTTTCCACTATGCATCATCTAAAACTTCCTCAGCTTCTATACATCATAAGATCTTTGACTGCTATTCTTCTAGTCTCTAAAAATTTACTACTATGTTGACATCAATGACAAATGCAGTCGTGAATGCAACATATCAATACTTTTCAATACTTGGGATACTCCCCCATGTAGTATCATCAACATTCATGCAAACAATCTCCCCCTTTGGCATTGATGGAAACATAGATGAAAAACATCTAAGTTCCAAGAATACCAAACTATACTCTGTATTTGCTGTTATTGTCATCTTCTCAAATTTGCTTTATCAATCTGAAATCTTTTGGCTATTGGTCACAAGCTATTCATGGTGAACAACTTACAACATTTTTTTGGCCACATATCTTCCTCATAGAGATATCCTTCTGTGTACTAACATATGACATTATTCTGCCACTTACATGAATCTTTCTAAATCTCCCTAAAGAGAAAACACCCCCCCCATTGACATCTAACATGTGCATCTTTCATATTTTCTCTCCCCATTTCCTAGGAGATGTTTTTCATGTACACATTCTCTCCCCCATTGACATCAATGTCAAAGGCATCAATACAAGTACACAATACCAATTGCTAATTACCAATTGTTATAATATATTTCTTCCAACCTTTTTAATCATCTCAAGTGTCCAAAGACACTATTTAATGCAAAATACCAAAATACCAAGAGTACTTAATGAATTAGTTCATACTATATACTCCCCCATACAAGAAGCATCAACATTCAGTCCAGTCTAACCATAATGCTCTGTACCACTAGACTGATACACTCCTTGCATCGTCTACTCTAAATTAGGTAGGGGCATAACCCCTAGCATACCTCTTAGGTACTCAAAAGTATCTTTACGAAAAGGTTTCATAAAGATATCTACAATCTGATCTTTAGTACATACATACTCCAACCTTGTCTCTTTTTTAAATGCCTTTTCTCTCAAAACATGATATGTAATGGATATGTGCTTTTTCTTAGAATGCAATACTCAATTCTTAGACATACTACACTTGTGTTATCATAGTAAATGATAATATGTTCTATAAACTCAATTCCAATATCCTTCAACATTTGTTTCATCCACATAACTTGATTCCAGTTATTTGCTGCTGCGACATACTCTACCTCAGCTATACTCTGAGATATATAGTCATGTTTCTTGCTTAACCAAGAAACCAATCTCCCTCCAAGAAAGAATGCTCCACCATGGGTGCTCTTTTTGTCATCCATATTGCTTGCCCAATCTGCATCAGTATATGTGCACAAAGTAAAATCATTTGATCTTTCATACCAAATTCCATAATCAGATGTACCCTTCAAATATCTGAATATCCTTTTTACTACTGCATAATCATACTCATTAGGATCAGCTTGAAATCTTGCTACAATCCCAAGTGCATTTTCTATATCTAGTTTGGTGTACATCAGATATTACAATCCTCCAATCATAGTTCTATGCTTCTTTTGCTCAATTGCAGTTGTTTCATCTTTACTAGACAACTTGTGACTAGTTATCATGGGTGTACCAATAGGTTTGCAACTTTCTAAACCACATATTTTCAATAAGTCTTTTAGATACTTGGTTTGTGAAATAAATATCCCATCTCTACTCTGTGCAATATGCAATCCTAGGAAAAAATTCATTTCTCCTATCATGCTCATTTCAAATTCATTTTTCATATCTTCAAAAAACTTATCACTTTCTTTATCATTTCCTCCAAATATTATGTCATCCACAAATATTACAATGATAAATAAACCATCATCAAAATTTCTCAAATACAAATTACCATCTGTTGTACCTTTGATAAATCTAAGTTTAGACAAATACCTATCTAACCTTGCATACCAGGTTCTAGGTGCTTGTTTTAGACCATACAATGCTTTCATTAATCTACATACAAATTCTTTTTCTTTTGTTAGAGGGAATCTATTAGGTTTCTCAATGTAGACTTCTTCTTCAAGTTCTCCATTTAGAAAGGATGACTTGACATCCATCTAATTAACCTTCAAATTTTTGCTTGCTGCATAAGTCAAGAACATTCTTACTACTTCCATTCTTGCCACAAGTACATAAGTTTCTTCATAATCTATGTCTTCCTATAGTGAGTAACCTTTGCAAATAAGTTTGGCCTTGTTTCTCGCAACCTCTCCTTTCTCATTCATCTTATTTCTAAATGCCCACTTGGTTCCTATAAGATTTTTGTCTTTAGGTCTAGAAACTAATTCCTATGTCTCATTCTTCACAATCTGATCTAGTTCTTCTTTCATTTCTTGCATCTACTGATCATTCTTACATGCTTCATCCATGCTCTTAGGTTCCACTTGAGAAATCAAACACAATTCCTCATTCACTCTGTTCCTTTTCATCACACCTTTATCCTTGCTCCCAATTATCTTCTTTAGAGGTTGATTCTTTGTCATGTTTTTGCTAGAAGTAGGAGTTGACATCTCAACTCTTATTTCTTCTCTAGGTTTAAATCTTTGTTCTTCTCTATGCTCAACAGATACATTATTCTACAAGTCATTGTTAGTCTCAAAATGAACTTCAAAATTCTATCTATCAATTCCAAAGTTATCCTCTTCTTTATTAGAATTATAATCTACCATCTTCTCTTTATTACCAAACTTTTCATCAATCCTTACATTTTCACACTCAACTATTTTCTTAGTTCTATATTTGAAACATCTATATGCTTTACTTTTCAACAAGTAACCAAGAAACACAATATGTCTTCTAGGATCAAACTTACTAATATCACCATCTCTCTTTATATAAAACTTACTTCCAAATATTCTAAGATACTTGAGTGATGGTGAATGACCAAACCATAACTCATAGGGTGTCTTGCTCATACCTTTTTTGATCTATACTCTTTTTAGAGTATATATTACAGTGTTAACTGCTTCACTCCAAAATGTCTTTGAGACATTATTCTCAAATAACATCACTCTTGTTGTTTCTACTACTAACTTATTCCTTCAACAATCCCATTCTATTTTGGTGTTCTAGGTGCAGATAACAATCTTTTGATTCCATTATCTTCACAGAACATGTTGTACTCTCTAGAGATGAAATCTCCTCCTTTATATGATCTCAAGCATTTAATCTTGACACCAAATTCATTTTCAACTCTATTCTTAAATATCTTAAATTTCTCAAAGCTTTAGACTTCTCTTTAAGAAATGCTACCCACATCATCCTAGTGAAATCATTAACAAAAATCATAAAGTACCTTTCACCACAAAACTCTCTAGTTCTTGTAGGACCACTCACATCTATGTGAACAATATCTAGTTTTTCTATAGTAGAGAACTTCTTTCTTGGAAGTTAAACTTTCCTCTTCTTAGCCAAAATACATTCCTTGTAGACAATATTAGTAGGCTTAATAATCTTAGGCAAATCTCTCATTGCAAATGTATTGCTAACCTTCACAATATTATATAATTTTATTTGGAATAACCTTCTATGCCATAACTAACTATTGTCAATCTTTGCAACCAAGTACATTATTTCAATAGGATTCAACTAAAATACATTACCTCTAGATCTAGTTCTAGTACCAATTAGTTTAACATATTTGTCTTTGATAATGCAAGTCTTCTTTGTGAACTACAAAAAATATCCCTTATCTACCAACTATCCAACACTTAAAAAATTATGTTTCAGACCATCAACAAAGTAAACATCATTAGTCTTAGTTTTACCATCAAGATAATAGATCCAATCCCTATGATATGATAGGCTACATTGTTACCAACTCTAACAATACCTCCATCATGATTTTTGAACTTAAAAAAAATGTTCATATAACCAATCTTGTGATGTACATCCACTATCAATTATCCAATCTAATTTCTTCTTAACTTGAGTAACTAGAGCTCTCTCTTATCTAATTTCTCTATCAAGATCATCTTACTTGATAGCCACAAATCCTAATTCATCATCACTTTCACTTTGATATCTTTCATTAGATTCTTCATCCTCACTAGCATGTAAACAATTTCTATCCTTATCTCTTCTAGGCTTAAATTTTCCACTAAACATTTTCTTTCTTTTAGAACATTTAGGTGCACAATGACCATATTCATTACAAGTCCAACACTTAAATATTTTCTTACCATCTTTCTCTCTTCTTACCAAAAAGGCTATTCCTTTTTCAACCTTTTTATCTTCTTTATATCTGCTACTACTAGAAAAGTCTCATCTTGCACTTGTACTTCTTGATAGATTAGGTCAAATGTTTAGAGTACTGAAAGTTGCCTCAACTTTGGCTAATTCTATAGATTGTCTCATTTCTGCTTCTATAGATTATAATCTTCCAAGCAATGTTTCCTTTGTGAAATCTTTGGTGCAAGGAATTACTAGTTGAATCATATGAGTTGTCTGCTTGAATGGTGGTGTTAAACTTTTCAAGATCTTCCATATAACCTCATCATCTTCTTTAGTTCCACTAAGAGACCGAATTCCTACAATAATTTCTAATATTCTTCCTACATAACTTCTCACAGATTCATCTTCCATCATCTTAGCATCTTGAAACATGCAAATCCAATTTTTCAATCTCATTCTTTTTGCATGATCACCACCTTCAAAAGAAACTTCTAATGCTTTCCAAATTTCATAAGAAGTTTGAAATGTTTTTACCTGATTGTATTCATTCTCTAGAAGAGCTAAAAATAGGGCTTCTTTGGCTCTCATGTTATACATTAACAAATCTCTTTCACCCTCATTACATTCCTTTAGCTTTGATTCTTCAATAATTTCCTTCTTAGCTTTCATCAAAAGCCAATATCTTGGACCCATGCATAGCAGATGATTCTTCATATTTTCCTTCCAACTATCATAGTTGGCCCCATTGAATCTTTGACTATCCTTCCAGAACATATTCACCATTGATCTCCCAAAGTTGTTAAGCCTTATCTTCAAGGACCTGGAGCTTGAATACCAATTGTTAGAATATATAATCCACTAATATGACTAAGAAGGGTTTGGGGGGGGGGGGGGGGGGGGGGTTGGCAGGCGGGGGTGAATCAATTAACCAACTATCATCACAATCATTAACCTTAAACAACCTTAACCATGTGAGTAATATAAAATGAAGCTACAACAAGATACTCATACATAATTAACACCAGATATGTTAGCTAGGGAAACCCTTAATCAGAGGGAAAACCCTAGTGGGAATGGTAGCCACAAGATGATGTACTAATATAAATATTCCTTGTTGGAGGATAGATCCTGTTAAGAGTCTGTTACAACATTTAGTACATATGAGTCCCTATTAGGAGATTTTGAATCCCTGTTAGGAGTTGTACTAACCTTGTTAGGAGTTGTACTAATCTTGTTAGGAGTTATGGAAGACAACTGGACCCATTTCCCATACAACTTCAAGGTTAAGATCAAAGAACCCATTGTCCAAATGATCTCTGCATTATACATTGTAGAATAATAGACATGAAATGTAGTTCTTCCTCTGTTTTTGTCTTGTCAATTGAACTTTTTCTCCTTCAAATCTTGTAACCAAATCTCATACTACACATCTAATGATCCCTTGGAACACTTATACGCATTCAGTAAGCATTATTCTCCTTCTCGCACTACACACTAATACTTCACACTCCACTTGATCCTCTAATCTAAGTTCTCTTTACAAGAATGTAAAATAACTTTCCTTTATATTGTATCTTCATAATAATTCCTTGAGTCAGCCTTGAGGCTTTCCCTACTTATTAAAATAATATAATTAATTAATTCACAATTACAATAGCACTGTCAACTCATAGTCTATACAAAAATTCACATGTGTGAAACCATGTCATTCACACATGCTAGCATCACCACATAATTTTCCTCTATTACTATATAATTGTGCATCTCTTCATTACATCTCAGATGAAAGATAGTGATAGATCATCATAACTCTATTTTCCAGTACTTTGTTTCTACATTGCTTCTAGTAAAACAAGTGTAACTTCTGTACACCATTAACTCATACTTAGTCCTTTTAACCACGTCGTAAGGACAACCTTAGGAACATATCCTCCACTGCACATCATCTAAAACTTTCTCAACTTTTGCACATCATAATATCTTTGACTATTATTCTTCTACTCTTTACAAAATTACTACTATGTTGACATCAATGACAAATGCAATCATGAATGCAAAAAATCAATACTCTTTAATGCTTAGGATACTCTCCCAAAGTAGTATGACTATAATTCATGCTCAGAAGGTTCTATTGATAGGTATAAGTAATGTCTTATTGCAAAGGGATTTTCATAGGTTGAGGGTATTGATTACTCCAATACCTTTGCTCTTATTACCAAGATGAATTCTATTCACCTTGTACTATCTCTTGTAGCTTCATAGGGATGGAGAGTTTTTTTCAAATAAATGTGAAGAGTGCCATTTTGCATGGAGACCTTCATGAGGAAATCTATATGGAGCAGCCACATGATTTTGTGTAGGACTATTCATTGGTATGTAGGCTTTGGATAGGATAACCATTCTCCAAAAAATGTATGCTCTTGATATGCTTCAGAGATTCAACATGCTTGATTGCAAGCCTTCTCCCACACATTTTAGTTAGGTGTTATTCTATCTACCACTTGCAATACTCCTATAGTGGATTCCACTTTATATAGATAACTTGTGGGTAGTTTTTTGTACTTGACACACGCGTGTCTTAATATTTCCTATGTAGTTGGATTTGTCTCTCATATCACTTGATCCACATGAGATTCATTGGAAGGCTTCCAAATATATCTTGAGGTAATTATGGGTACTACATGTTATGACATTCACTACACATCAAGTAATCCTCACATTGTTGGTTACACATAATTAGATTGAGTTGGTGATGTTGATGATTGCAAGTCTACTTTTGGATTCATTTTCTATCTTGGTTCTGGTCCTATCACATGGTCTTGCAAGAAGCAACATGGTTACGCATTATCATCTACCAACTCAGAGAATAAGGTAGTTGTGCTATCTAGTTAGGAGGTTTTGTGGCTTTGATAATTGATGACAGAGTTTAGATTTCCTCTTGATAGTCCCACCTTTCTGTAGTTTGACAATTAGAGTTGTATACATATTTTTCCACAACCTAGTTGAGCATCAGTGGACCAAGCACATTGAGCTTCACATGCACTTCATCAGGCATCTGATTCAACATGGCACTTTGAGCTTGGAGTGCATTCCCACTACTGAGAAGTTTGTAGACCTCTCCACTAAACCTTTTGCATTTCCATGGTATCTTTAGTTTTATTCTATATTTGGGGTGAAGGAAGTTGTCCTTGAGGGGTCTTAGTGATGAGTCCTTCCTTCCTTCTTTTCTTTCTATCTCTCTTTGGAGTAGAGTTTTTCCCATTAGGTTTTCTCTATTTCTCTATTTCATAGAGATTTTGGTTGTGATTGGGTACCTCATCAGGCCTTATTGTTGGGACCCAAAGTTTCTTTCAGCATTGCATTGTAGTTTCCTTTCTCTTTTTGCATTGTTTGTAGTTGCATTGTTGCTCATCTTAAGGGGGTTGTTAGAGTAAAGAGTTAGTTTAACTTAATTTATTAAATCACCTTTACTCCCTTCTTAAGATTTCACTTTATGCACTGTACATTTCCATTTTATAATTAATTAGTAATTATTAAATGTCATTTACCTCTTAGGGTTTCCCTTTTAGGTTTTCAATCTCCTTCTATAAGGATTGATCTTTTGTAAATATCTAATATTCTTTTCATTTTTGAGAATATAGCTTGCATATTTTTAGAAAAAAACCCTTGCCTCTTCTTATCTTTTTCTTCTTTGTGACAGGTTCTTGCATGCAGGTATTCTTTGGGCTTTATGGATTTGTCTGGCTCAAATCCTTCAATTACATGATAAATTGATTGTTACATACTATTCTTTGAGATTTGTGTGCGTGAGGGACATAAGTGTCTTAATTTGCTGAGATAAATTTGGTACATTTTATTTGTGCTTGGTTTATTATATTATTTGTGGTATTTTGTATAATATTTTGTTTATCTGTTAAGGTTAGAATTTTGTACATTCAGTTTGTAGATTTACATATTCAACTAAAATACTATTAGAATTACTAGTTGAAGATCCTTGGTATTGCACTAATGTGAAAACTTACAATAAGAATATTGTGAAAGGTTTAATTAGATTAATATTGCATTACATCGGTTTTGGAAACAAGGTATTATTTTCTAAAAGGATTTCCACATATAATTTTTTTTTTGGTTTTATGATTATTTTAGTTCCTATATGGCTTATTTTAACAAGGTAGATCCATTTTTAAATTTATCATGTATGTTCCCCTAAATATTAGTGAGTGAAATTTATTTTTTTCGTCTATTTTGTTTGATTTGAATGCCTGGAAAGACATACCTCTATGAACAACCACATAATTTTAGAGTGAACCTAGCTGTGAAAAAAGTAACCTCTATTGTTGTAAGACCTAAATCATTCATAATCTATTGATGAACCTTTTTTTTATCTTTATAAATAATATTCCATATGCTTATAGGCAAACCTATTTTTAGGCTTGTGGGAGATTAGTTTTGGTGCCTAACATCACCTATGCAAAACAACCCCATCAAAATAAAGAAAAATAGTATTCCCACTATGCACTTTCTTCCCATGATTTTAAATACCCCATTTTATTTCTAAGAGAAAATAAAAGAAAAATAACATATCATATTGTGAGAGTAATGTAAAAAATGTATAGGTTTACAATTACTACTGCACATTTCAATTGAGTCATGAAATGAAGCATATAATTTACCCTATGAAAATCCTTATAGGATAAATCAAAGAATCTAAAACCATGCTATAAACTATCTCAAATTTAAATGCTACAATAGAATTCAGTCATGTTATCACAAAGATATTGAACTCAAAATTTTGAGAAATAAGAATTCAAGAAACCACAAATGGGCTTCTCTTGTGAGGAATCACATTGCAATTATGAACTACAATCCATTATTAAACTCACGATATACTAAAGTATTTTGAAAAGAAGATTTTTTTCCTCTAAAAGGGTTTTCACCATGGAAATATACAAATTATAGTTACATGCCTATTTTAGTCTTCTATGCATTTCAATGCTTACTATAATAAGTTCAATTATTTTCAAATTTATTTACATAAAATTCTCCTCAAAATTAGTAGATGAAGCATATTTTGGTCATTCATTTTGTTCGAATTTTGTTCCAACTAAGGTATGCCTCTACAAACACCCTACTAGATTTAGTTTTATCTTGAATTGTGAGAGATTACTCAATCTCATAATTAGCCTCCAATTTAGTATAATTTATTGACAAACTTTTATTTCAGAGTTATGGTGACATTCCTTAGAATTGTAGGTAAAAAAAATCTTAGGATTGTGGGAGAGTGGTTTTGGAACCTAAAATTGCTCATAGGAAACCTCCCATTAAAATAAATTTTAACTTTAGGGACAATGTACACTTTTCCCTATGAATCTAATCAATCCACTCTGTCTCCAAGAAAAAAACTAGAAGTAAGGGTCTAGTTAATCTATGAGAGTAATGCAAAAGTATTTATGATCAATGTAAGTTCCATCAAAGTGATGAAATAGACCATTAAATTTAATGTATAAAAATTCCTATGGATTAAAGCAATAAAATAATAATACTTTTCTACTATATAGTCTCAAATAAAGACTATGCAATATTATCATGATATCAAGGAGATCTTGAACTCTATATGAAGCAAGATTGGTAACATGTAAGTGTGATTTAAAACAACATAACCTTCCATTCCAATAGTCTAATATAAATGCAATGAGAGTTCAACAAACTAAAAATGGAATTCTAAAACTATGGATCAATACCATGATCCAACTTAGTCAAACTATTCCAACAAAGACCAATGCTCTATCATCTAAGAATGCATTCACATGAATACAATGGTTACTCTATATTAGGAATATTGATCCCTAAAACTCTTATACAAAGCTCCTATAATTGGCTAGAAATAGTCAAAGATGCTCAAAATAGATGCTTCTAATCTTAATACCTTACAAAAAAAATATTTTAAGCATAAGTAAATGTACACTTGAAATCTATAATCTATTAATATATCTTAATTCTATTTGAAACATAAAAAATAATCTATGCAACCACTTCCATGCCTTAACTTGACCCTCTATGGTATAGATATGTCTCTTAAATAGGATTTCCTTATGAATATATCTCCTAATTCAAAAATGATTTTTCACTTTCCCTTATAAATCCTATAATATATGCTAAATACTTAGAATAAAGAATTAAATATTTCATATCTAAATATAGATCCTAGGTTAATGGCTCATCATTAGACTATCTTTATCAAATCTCATTTGCATGATATTATATAAAGATCTACAATTTCTATTCGTACCTTATCAATAAATTCCATCCAACTGACTTAGAATTGAAGCATCCTATATTTTTAACATTTTAGTTTTGCACACTAATACTATCCATATGTCTCCCTAAATTACTTCTTATCATTATCCATCTTAACTATGTGGACGCGAAGTATGGAGGAATTAAAAACAAACAGCATAGTTGTGCCATTATGTGCAATCTAATACAAAACTAAAACATACCTTTTCAACAAATATGTTATAATTAAGTAAACCCTAAATTAACACTGATGCCTTATTTTTTCACATTCCCGAGTACAATAAAAGTAGAACTTCATCTTGAGTGACAAATACTACAAATCAAATCACTCACAGTCTTCTTTGGTATCTCTCATTCTGCCATGATAGGCATATGGCGGACATTAGCATGAATGTACCACTAAATTTGTTGAAAAGACCAGAGAAGATTCATGGCTTCATTGTTTGGGATTTCAATTTGTACTTGAAATTTAAATCTATGATTCAGATGTGGAAATTTTTGTGAATAACAAGTCTACCATCTAGTTTTGAATGTACTCCTGTCTAATCGAAAGTGCACTCTTAGATATTGGGATTCCCACTTTGTATGGAAGCCTTCTCAGTTGGGAATGTTTACTATGAAATCCAAAATTAAATTGATTGCAAGCTGATAACGTCATCATTCACTCGGCAGTGCTGCTCATTGATGATCTCTCCTTTTCTTTCTAAAAACCAAGGTTATCGATAAATATTACTATTATTAAGATAAGACATTTTTCAAACATCTCTCGTCCCTCTGTCTGGATCGAAGAACAAGGGAGGAAATGAGAAACTAGTTCACAGTAAAGACACGTTTGAGCATTTCAGGTCTTTGGAGAAGATTTACACCTTGTACAGAAGTTTTGAATGTCGTGGATATGTTTTTTTTTTTTTAGTATCTTTGATGTTACAATAAACATTACGCAGCAGATTTTTATTTTATTTTTATAATTCACTTCTCCACACTAGTACAATAATTCTATTATTTTGAACTAATCAAGGGCAACTTTTTTTTTCATTAATTCAATATTTGTGAAGTTTTAATCTTATTAATTTTTTTTATTACACAATTTATTTATCTTAGATACAATTGGCTCAATTTGTTTTGCCTTATAGAGCCCTTTTTTGGGAGCTCTTTATATTCCGCTACATTTTTGTTATAAATTTTAGTTAACCTCAATTGTTAACATAATATATTTTTACCACAAAACTACAAATATATTTTTAAATTGTTATTATGATGATCAATATAAAAATAAAGATATGTTGTAGACAATTTTTTAAAATATAGTTTTAGAATATAAAAAGAGTTGGAATTGTTTAGTAAGATTGAATTTATTATGTCAATTTTTTAATTTTAATTTTATGTAGTTTAGAAATTTATGTTTTAACATTTAAACAACTAAACACTCTATTTTTCATTAAATATTTCTATTTTTTATTATTTTAAAATAATTTAAATTATTAATATTCTAAATTTTTATTAATTTTTTTTTTAAATTTACTTTTTAACACACTATGTAGGTATATTGTTGTACTTTTCGTAGGCAATAGTACTATTGTATTCAGTTTTTTCGACTTTCCAACTCATCACTATCAATTTACATAAAAACTATTATTATTAAATCTATTACATATTTTTTTAAAATCATCACAAAACTATATATTATATTTCTATAAAAAATTAATCTCACATAAATATATAATTTTAATAACATTATTATTTTAATGAGTTAATTGAAATAAATCATTTAAGTTAATTTTTTATTAAGCGTTACAATATATTATATTTTATCATTATATCTTTTATATACAAATTAATACTATCTTACTAACATTTGTAAAATATGCAAAGTTCACTATCAAAATGACACATGTAGCGGCTACTACGCTTCACCTACTTAAAGATTAGGAGGATGACATGTCGAAGGACTCCAAATTGCTATTTGACTTCCTTGCAGAAGATTGGGTCAAGATCCTCTTGGGAAGGAAGGAAGCTAAGAAGCCTTAAGGGCTCTCTCCTTTTGATTTTTTATGTTGTTTTTTTGCTGGTTGTTAAACTTGGCTAGGTTTAAGGCTTTTATGCCTTTGTGTTTATATTTCTATAACTTCTTTAGTTTTATTATAGGCAATATGTATGTCATGCCTGTTGATACTCTTTTACTTAAGTTTTTGAACTATGTTTTTGTATTTTAAGTGTTAGGGGGTACTTTTGGTTATTGGTAATCTGCTAGTAGTTTGCCAGTTTGACTATTTAAGGGCTAGCCCCCTAGTTTTGGTTGCTTTTAATTCAAAAACATTTGTAAAAATATATTTTTAAAATTAAAATAAAACTATAACATTTTTTTCAAAACTATCTACTATGACTAAACGACAAGTACATGCCACTATGTGGCACTTTTTAAATGTTGTTATGACTATCAATGTTTGGATGATCTAATTAAAAATAAAGGTTATTGTATTTGTGACATTTTAAAAACATTTTTGTATGCATTTAAGATAAATATATTTTATTATATAATAATTTATTAAAAAAGAAAAAGATTATAAGTATAAAATATTATTCAAATTACTTAATATCTATTATGTATATCACTTTAGATTTAAAACTCTTCTTTGAAAAGATTAGAGGGCAAAAATAACAATATTTTAATCAATTTTAAATTTTTAAATCTACTTTACTAATAAATCATTATATTTAGTAGAATTAATCTAATTGACTTACTATTAGAGGCAAGTACTAAGCCACTATGTGACACTTGTTTTATATTATATAATCATAGAATAATTTATTTACTTAGCTTCTTATTTGTTTGTTTATAATTTTAATCTTTTACTCTATTGTATTATATATATATATATATATATATAACAACATAGCATAATTATATTCTATAAATTATTTATTATATTAAACTTGCAATATATAATACTATAAATAAATTTTATGATTTAAAAAATATTATTATATAATCTATATATAATATAATAATACAATTTAACATATGTAAATTAAATATATTTACAATATAACTTATATTTTTAATACAATTTATCAATCACAATTCATATTTTTATTTACAATGTAATTTAAATCTATTAACAATAAATACAAGCCACTATATGACACTTGTTAAGATTAAAATCAGTTTAGTCAGATATCCGGAACAAATTATATGTGATTTTATTGTATTATTAAAAAATAATGTATTTCAAGATTTTTATTAGATATATATGTTTTATTATAAATAATTTTAAAGTTAAAGGAATGTGATATTTATGATTGTTGCACTTTAAAAAAAAATGAAATTGGATTATTATTATTAATATTTTAAGAATTTTAGGCAAGAGTCTATAACACATCGGTAAATTGTGAGCCTCTCATCAAGGAGGTCTTGGGTTCAAATCTACTTGAGATTAACACATAATAATAATTAATCTAACAATAATAATAAAAATGAATGATAAATAATCTAGGCTTCGGCCACTTGGATATAAAGATTTTTTTTAAAAAAGAATTTTCATAATCATAATCATAATATTTTAAGTTCACATATTTTTAAAAGGAGATTTGAAATAATGTAATTTTTTAAAAAGAAAAGTCAACTTATTATCAAACTTCATTAAATTAAAACTTGAATACTTGTCATTTTATATTTATTAAACTTTATGAACATCTATAATTACTATATTTCAAATGTGTCATTTTGTGTTGGAGAAGCCAAGATCTAAAAGACAACTATTTGTACAGTATGTATGATTCATTTAATAATCATTCATTTATACAATTTAGCATCTAAGATGATTGGACTATAAATAGGATCTAATATTTATCATATTCCTAGGTTCACAACTTATTTGGATCATTGTTGCATGAGTCATGATCTTTTCCTTCTTGGGTAGGGTGTTTTAACTAGTTCTTGACCCTATTTGTGGAATTTGATCTTGAGATGAAAATCTATAATCCAAATTCATTGGTGGCATGTATCACTATGTTCTTGGACTATGTATGGATCTAAATCTTAGACCAAAAGTTGTCAAATGGTTTATGTAATTTATTTCTTATGATTTATAAGCCACATAAGGGGAGAGTATGTAGGTTGGGACTTCACTTTGTTACAATATCATTTTAGTGAAAAAATGCCTTTTACAAATGTGTGATGTCCCTGACAATGGTTTAAAGAGAAAATGCTAGGCTAGTCAAAGATCCAAAAAAGTAATTACTTTGAAAACTTGAGAAGGGATATTTTAACTATACTTGTGTTGTTGCACAAATTGAGAGGGACTGAATAAGCTATAAACCTTGAAGAATAAATGTTCTTCTTCATGAATACAATGAGTTCAAAATTCCACTATATGGATTTGGTAGAGATTAAGCAACATAATATGTCAATTGGCCAAACCTTTTCCCCTTAGTGGCCAAATTTATATGTTGCCATGTATCATTTAGGCTCTAATATGGACAACACTAGCCAGGTTTGATCAATGTAAAAGAGTTTGATGACAATATTAAAATATATGATTTTTACCCTAATTCTTCATTGTGTAAAATCTATGCCAACTCTAGAATGGTCAATGTCGTCCTCACAATGACGTTGACCTATGGACTACAAGTATGCTAGAACAAATAATCTCTACAAAAGTGGTCAATGCAGTACTAAAATATGGGAGCTACTTCACCTAATTACTAATATTCACCTACATTAGAATAGATGCATTCAATGATTTCTTACCTAAGCTATTGAGGTATCCATATGATAAAAATGATTATGATTGTGTTGTGTAGAAAAATTATAGAAATTAATAAAAGATGTGGAGAGAACCATAAGGCTGAAATTTCCTTTCCAATTTCTGTTAAAGCTTACTCGTTATCCTCTATTTCAAACTCTATCAATGTTCCCAAAGAAATAAAAAATACCCATTTGAAGTTTATGAAATTTTGAGATCAAATTTCAACCCTAACTTAGTCTTGTAAAGAATTATTTATAACTCAATTTAGCATGTTGTTGTGTTGCTTCATTGGATGATTACTAGGATAATTGTGTGGATGATTTTTAGATGAGTGAAAGATCATGGTCAAGATTAACATCTTCCATATTCAAGAGTATAAATTGCCACTTGATATCAAATGAATTGAGGAAGATGGATCTAATACAATAAATCCTCACTACCTAAAGAATATTAAAGGGACCTTGCTAAGATAAATCAACTACGACATTCCAGAACTAGATAACATTGATCTCATAATGACTCTAATTCTAAAAAGAACAAAAAAAAATCAAGCATAAGAAATATGGAAGGGAGATGATCTCTTTATCTTAGGTTTCCTTATCCCTAAGATAACGTTATCTAATTTTCACATCTTCTTCTACCTAAGTGTTAAGTGTTCCACAATTAATAAGAATTAGGTGGAGGTGATGAAACACCTCAAAAAGAGCAAGACCAATAAATACACATGTGGTTTTGGATCTCTCTCACACATTGATTTGATAGTGGAAGATAAAATAGAGAAGAAAGAGGCTACAATTCAAGATATACAAGTCCAAGAAGTATTAGAACACAGGTGATTAGCCCCACAATAAGAGAAAAAAGAGGATTTTCTAAAGAAACAAGAAGCTCAAAAGAAAGATATGGGTATGTGCAAGATCATGGTGTACCAAACTATGGCCTTAAGTGGCAGTGAAAAATCAGCACATCAGGTTTATGTCAACTTGACACATAATTTTGAAGTGGTTATGGACTTTATATCAAAAAGTTGTAAGAAAATAATTTGTAAAAAATTGAATGTAGTTTCTAAACTACTAGGCCTTATCTGGAGAAAAAAATAATTGATTGGTCAAAAGTTTGAATTTTAATGCAGTACTAAGAAAATTTCAGGGTGAAAATAAAAAGTAGGTGTATGTCTGACCACCTTAATCAAAATCAAATCATAATATTTTTTTAATATAATTATAGATATGAAAACTAGACTCATGCCTGGATGTGACGCATATTTTTTGATATTTTTATTCCAAATAAATAATTAAATATGAATTTTCTACCAAAACCTTTTCAGATTAAAAAAAGTCTCGTGTCTGACCACCTTAACTAATAGAAAATTTGATCAAATTTTTCTTTTTTTGTTTTTTTCTTATACTAGGCGAAGTATAGAATGTGACACAACTTTTAGATTTAAAAAATGTTATACCGTTTGAAAGTTATAGCTATTTTTCATTCAGTATGTCAATCAGCACTTTACAATAATCTTCATTGATAATTAAATAATAAATGCTTATCGAACTCAGAATTTGACAGAAATTATATTGATGGAATCTAGAGAGCGATATTAAAAAACCCATTTCGTTTCAACAATTTTGATCAAAATAACATTGTTAGACGGCTACCCAAAGTCTGAGTATCACTAAAACTCTCTATAAACACGTCTTTGGGGTTGACCGAGTAGGCTTGGTAAATACCAAGCCTGATCGGATATTCGATTCAAAATCGGATATCCGATATGGCTCGGTAGTCAAATTCCAAAAATCTTCAAATTTTGGAGGGAAATTCGATTTAAACGTTCTAGTTTTTTTATTTTTAAATTATTTCACTTATATTAATATGTAAAGGCATATTTTAATATATTATATATATATAATAACGCAATGTAAACATATAAGATATAATCTAGTAATATATAATAATATCTTATGTTAATCTTATTACAATCTATAAATATAATAAATATTATTATTATTTTTACTAAATATAATAACGTAATTTATATATATATATAAAATACGTATTATATATTATTATATTAATATGTATGTTATTAATATATTTATATAATAACGTAATATTTTCATTAAATATAATAATGTAATATGTATATGTATATATATATTACTATATTGATATGTATATTATTAATATATAAGAGTCAGAGGGGGTCATAGGGTGACCTATAACCCTTTTTGACCCATTAAACGACGATATATGTCTCTAGGGGTCCTAGGAACCCTAGGGACATATGTCATCCTTTACTGGGTCAAAGGGGGTCCCTTTGACCCATTAAATGATGACATATGTCCCTAGGACCCCCAGGGACATAGCCGAATCGTTCATATCGGTCAAAGGGGGTCATAGGGTGACCTATGACCCCCTTTGACCTATTAAACGATGACATATGTCTCTAGGGGTCCTAGGACCCCTAGGGACATATTCGAATGGGTATTATGGGTCAAAGGGGGTCATAGGGTGACCTATGACCCTCTTTGACCCATTAAACGATGACATATGTTCCTAGGGGTCCTAGGACCCCTAGGGACATAGTCGAATCGTTCATATGGGTCAAAGGTGGTCATAGGGTGACCTCTGACCCCATTTGACCCATTAAATGATGACATATGTCCCTAGGGGTCCTAGGACCCCCAGGGACATAGTCGAATCATTCATATGGGTCAAAGGGGGTCATAGGGTGACCTATGACCCTCTTTGACCCATTAAATGACGACATATGTCCCTAGGGGTCCTAGGACCTCTAGGGACATATTCGAATGGGTAATATGGGTCAAAGGGGGTCATAGGGTGACCTATGACCCTCTTTGACCCATTAAACGATGACATATGTCCCTAAGGGTCCTAGAACCCCTAGGGACATATTCCAATCGTTCATATGGGTCAAAGGGGGTCATAGGGTGAACTATGACCCTCTTTGACCCATTAAACGACAATATATGTCTCTAGGGGTCCTAGGACCCCTAGGGACATATTCGAATGGGTAATATGGGTCAAAGGGGGTCATAGGGTGACCTATGACCCTCTTTGACTCATTAAACGATGACATATTTCTCTAGGGGTCCTTGGAACCCTAGGGACATATTCGAATTGTTCATATGGGTCAAAGGGGGTCATAGGGTGACCTATGATCCCCTTTGATCCATTAAATGACGACATATGTCCCTAGGGGTCCTAGGACCCCTAGGGACATATTCGAATGGGTATGACCCATTAAACGACGTAATATGTCCCTAGGGGTCCTAGGACCCTAGGGACATATTCGAATCATTCAGATGGGTCAAAGGGGGTCATAGGGTGACCTATGACCCCTTTTGACTCATTAAACGATGACATATGTCCCTAGGGGTCCTAGGACCCCTAGGGACATATTTGAATCGTTCATATGAGTCAAAGGGGGTCGTAGGGTGACCTATGACCCCCTTTGACCCATTAAACGAAGACATATGTCCCTAGGGGTCCTAGGACCCCTAGGGACATATTCGAATGGGTAATATGGGTCAACTGGGGTCATAGGGTAACCTATTACCCTCTTTGACCCATTAAATGACGACATATGTCTCTAGGGGTCCTAGGACCCCTAGGGACATATTCGAATCGTTCATATGGGTCAAAGGGGGTCATAGGGTGACCTATGACCCTCTTGACCCATTAAACGACGATATATGTCTCTAGGGGTCCTAGGACCCCTAGGGACATATTCGAATGGGTAATATGGGTCAAAGGGGGTCATAGGGTGACCTATGACCCTCTTTGACCCATTAAATGACGACATATATCCCTAGGGGTCCTAGGACCCCTAGGGACATATTCGAATGGGTAATATGGGTCAAAGGGGGTCATAGGGTGACCTATGACCCTCTTTGACCCATTAAACGAAGACATATGTCCCTAGGGGTCCTAGGACACTAGGGACATATTCGAATGGTTCATATGGATCAAAGGGGGTCATAGGGTGACCTATGACCCCCTTTGACCCATTAAACGATGACATATGTCCTTAGGGGTCCTAGGACCCCTAGAGACATATTTGAATCGTTCATATGAGTCAAAGGGGGTCATAGGGTGACCTATGAAGCCCTTTGACCCATTAAACGACGACATATGTTCCTAGGGGTCCTAGGACCCTAGGGACATATTCGAATGGTTCATATGGGTCAAAGGGGGTCATAGGGTGACCTATGACCCCCTTTGACCCATTAAACGACGACATATGTCCCTAGGGGTCCTAGGACCCCTAGGGACATATTCAAATGGGTAATATGGGTCAAATGGGGTCATAGGGTAACCTATGACCCTCTTTGACCAATTAAATGATGACATATGTCCCTAGGGGTCCTAGGACCCTAGGGACATATTCGAATCGTTCATATGGGTCAAAGGGGGTCATAGGGTGACCTATGGCCCCCTTTGACTCATTAAACGATGACATATGTCCCTAGGGGTCCTAGGACCCCTAGGGACATATTTGAATCGTTCATATGAGTCAAAGGGGGTCGTAGGGTGACCTATGACCCCCTTTGACCCATTAAACGACGACATATGTCCCTAGGGGTCCTAGGACCCCTAGGGACATATTCGAATGGGTAATATGGGTCAAATGGGGTCATAGGGTAACCTATGACCCTCTTTGACCCATTAAATGCAACATATGTCTCTAGGGGTCCTATGCCCCCTAGGGACATATTCGAATCGTTCATATGGGTCAAAGGGGGTCATAGGGTGACCTATGACCCTCTTGACCCATTAAATGACGATATATGTCTCTAGGGGTCTTAGGACCCCTAGGGACATATTCGAATGGGTAATATGGGTCAAAGGGGGTCATAGGTCTCTTTGACCCATTAAACGACGACACATGTCCCTAAGGGTCCTAAGATCCTTAAGGACATATTCGAATGGGTAATATGGGTCAAAGGGGGTCATAGGGTGACCTATGACCCTCTTTGACCCATTAAACGAAGACATATGTCCCTAGGGGTCCTGGGACCCTAGGGACATATTCGAATGGTTCATATGGGTCAAAGGGGGTCATAGGGTGACCTATGACCCCCTTTGACCCATTAAATGACGACATATGTCCCTAGGGGTCCTAGGACCCCTAGGGACATATTTGAATCATTCATATGAGTCAAAGGGGGTCATAGGGTGACCTATGACCCCCTTTGACCCATTAAACGACGACATATGTCCCTAGGGGTCCTAGGACCTTAGGGACATATTCGAATGGTTCATATGGGTCAAAGGGGGTCATAGGGTGACCTATGACCTCCTTTGACCCATTAAACGACGACATATGTCTCTAGGGGTCCTAGGACCCCTAGGGACATATTTGAATCGTTCATATGAGTCAAAAGGGGTCATAGGGTGACCTATGACCCCCTTTGACCCATTAAACGACGACATATGTCCTTAGGGGTCCTAGGACCCCTAGGGACATATTCGAATGGGTAATATGGGTCAAATGGGGTCATAGGGTAACCTATGACCCTCTTTGACCCATTAAACGACGACATATGTCTCTAGGGGTCCTAGGACCCCTAGGGACATATTCGAATCATTCATATGGGTCAAAGGGGGTCATAGGGTGACCTATGACCCTCTTGACCTATTAAACGATGATATATGTCTCTAGGGGTCCTCGGACCCTAGGGACATATTCGAATGGGTAATATGGGTCAAAGGGGGTCATAGGGTGACCTATGACCTCTTTGACCCATTAAACGATGACATATGTCCCTAAGGATCCTAAGACCCCTAGAGACATATTCGAATGGGTAATATGGGTCAAATGGGGTCATAGGGTAACTTATGACCCTCTTTGACCTATTAAATGATGACATATGTCTCTAGGGGTCCTAGGACCCCTAGGGACATATTCAAATCGTTCATATGGGTCAAAGGGGGTCATAGGGTGGCCTATGACCCTCTTGACACATTAAATGACGATATATGTCTCTAGGGGTCCTAGGACCCCTAGGGACATATTTGAATGGGTAATATGGGTCAAAGGGGGTCATAGGGTGACCTATGACCCTCTTTGACCCATTAAACGACGACATATGTCCCTAGGGGTCCTCGGACCCCAAAGGACATATTCGAATGGGTAATATGGGTCAAATGGGGTCATAGGGTGACCTATGACCTTCTTTGACCCATTAAATGACGACATATGTCCCTAGGGGTCCTAGGACCCCTAGGGACATATTCCAATCATTCATATGGGTCAAAGGGGGTCATAGGGTGACCTATGACCCCCTTTGACCTATTAAACGACAACATATGTCCCTAGAGGTCCTAGGACCCCTAGGGACATATTTGAATTGTTCATATGAGTCAAAGGGGTTCATAGGGTGACCTATGACCCCCTTTGATGCATTAAACGACGAGATATGTCCCTAGGGGTCCTAGGAACCCTAGGGACATATTCGAATGGGTAATATGGGTCAAATGGGGTCATAGGGTAACCTATGACCCTCTTTGACCCTTTAAATGATGACATATGTCTCTAGGGGTCCTAGGACCCCTAGGGACATATTCGAATCGTACATATGGGTCAAAGGGGGTCATAGGATGACCTATGACCCTCTTTGACCCATTAAACGATGATATATGTCTCTAGGGGTCCTAGGACCCCTAGGGACATATTCGAATGGGTAATATGGGTCAAAGTGGGTCATAGGGTGACCTATGACCCTCTTTGACCCATTAAACGGTGAGATATGTCGCTAGGAGTCCTAGGACCCCTAGGGACATATTCGAATGGGTAATATGGGTCAAAGGGGGTCATAGTGTGACTTATGACCCCCTTTGACCCATTAAACGATGACATATGTCTCTAGGGGTCCTAGGACCCCTGAGGACATATTCGAATGGGTATTATGGGTCAAAGGGGGTCATAGGGTGACCTATGACCCTCTTTGACCCATTAAACGATGACATATGTCCCTAGGGGTCCTCGGACCCCAAGGGACATATTCCAATGGATAATATGGGTCAAATGGGGTCATAGAGTGACCTATGACCCTCTTTGACCCATGAAATGACGACATATGTCCCTAGGGGTCCTAGGACCCTAGGGACATATTCCAATCGTTCATATGGGTCAAAGGGGGTCATAGGGTGACGTATGACCCCCTTTGAGCCATTAAACGACAACATATGTCCCTAGGGTTCCTAGGACCCCTAGGGACATATTTGAATCGTTCATATGAGTCAAAGGGGGTCATAGGGTGACCTATGACCCCCTTTGATGCATTAAACGACGACATATGTTCCTAGGGGTCCTAGGACCCCTAGAGACATATTCGAATGGGTAATATAGTTCAAATGGGGTCATAGGGTAACCTATGACCTTCTTTGACCCTTTAAATGACAACATATGTCTCTAGGGGTCCTAGGACCCCTAGAGACATATTCGAATCGTACATATGGGTCAAAGGGGGTCATAGGGTGACCTATGACCCTCTTGACCCATTAAACGACGATATATGTCTCTAGGGGTCCTAGGACCCCTAGGGACATATTCAAATGGGTAATATGGGTCAAAGGGGGTCATAGGGTGACCTATGACCCTCTTTGACCCATTAATCGACGATATATGTCTCTAGGGGTCCTAGGACCCCTAGGGACATATTCGAATGGGTAATATGGGTCAAAGGGGGTCATAGGATGACCTATGACCCTCTTTGACCCATTAAACAACGCGATATGTCGCTAGGGGTCCTAGGACCCCTAGGGACATATTCGAATGGGTAATATGGGTCAAAGGGGGTCATAGGGTGACCTATGACGCCCTTTGACCCATTAAACGATGACATATGTCTCTAGGGGTCCTAGGACCCCTAGGGACATATTCAAATGTGTATTATGGGTCAAAGGGGGTCATAGGGTGACCTATGACCCTCTTTGACCCATTAAACGACGACATATGTCCCTAGGGGTTCTTGGACCCCAAGGGACATATTCGAATGGGTAATATGGGTCAAAGGGGGTCATAGGGTGACCTATGACCCTCTTTGACCCATTAAATGACGACATATGTCCCTAGGGGTCCTAGTACCCCTAGGGACATATTTGAATCATTCATATGAGTCAAAGGGGGTTCATATTTGAATCGTTTATATATTTTTATATTATATTTTATATTTATTATATTAATTTACTATATATTTTAATATAAAATATTATTATTATACTATATTATTATAATTTATAATATATTATACTTTTTTATTATATATTATATTATAAGATATTACTTTTTATTATTATATTATATTATATATATATTATATTACATTACTATATATTATAATATATGAAATATTATATTATATTATTATAATATAATATGTTATTATAATATTATTATTATAGTATAATATTGTACGATTATAATATAATAATAATAATATTATTATATTATAGTATAATAATTATTATAATAATATTATTATTATATTATAGTATAATAATAATTATAATAATAATATTAAATAATATATCATACTATTATATGATTTTAATTATTAGTCGGATATTGGATTTAAAATCGGATATCCGATATGATATCGGATATCTGATAAGGCTCGGCTTAACCTTCTAGGTTTGGTTCCTGGATAGGTAAAAAAAAAGTCAGAGTGGATTTTGAAGCACTTTTAGGCGTCTTCAAACTCTTTTTTTTTCACATCGCCACTTTTTGGCACACCATGATCCTGCACATACCCATATAGAAACTCCACAAGGAGGTTCTGAAAAAATTGATTAGGTGACATAAAAAAACCTTTTCTCCGTTTTTTAAATTATAAATTACCAAAGTTCCTCTATTAAAAATCCTTCCCAAATAGAATCTCCTCCAACCATGAGGAAATTATTCTTTGATTATAACACTCTTAAACCTTCATCTAGAGTCCTTAACGCCTCACCTCAGTTGGAGGAAACCTTAGACAAAAAGAAGAACTGGGAAAATGAAAAATAAGTTTCTAAAGAATTTGTGTCATTGTATTTGCAAAACCCACCCCCTTATAATAAAAATAAGACCAAGATATCAAAAACTCTAGGAAAAAATGACTCATAAGATGGCACACAATTTTATAAATGGAATAGGTCATACCAATCAAAAGCCTTAGCCAATCTCAAACCTCTAAGCTCATTCCAACAATAATTCGTGTAGTCCTACCATGTCATTATTGAAAACTACAATTAGAACAATTGTTTTATTGTCATTAATGTCAAACCTTACTAACAAGACACTTGCTACCTACATAGAGTGCCATATCAAGATGATTGATGAATAGGATTTGAGAAGAAGAGATAACAAGAAGACCTAGTGGAAAGCTTTAGTTATGTGGAACTAATTTGGGCACTTGATTAGTTGGCACATTACCAAGATAATGAGTTTTTTAATCATTACACTAAATGGAGAAGATAGTTGAGTTGAAGTCTAGTAGAGATGATCAATAGAAGACCAAATCATAGGCTAAAACAAGCAACAAAGAAGAAGATTAATGAATTTATAGTTGAATTTGAACTTTTTTAGTGTCAACCGAGTTAATAGTAGTGTTGGAAATAACAATGGGAAAGTAAGTTTTGAGTAGGGGGGAATCAACAATTAAAACTTATGCCTCTAAAACATATCATCAACATCCATCTCATAACTTAACATGTAAATTAAAATAACATAACATTCATAACATCCATGGGTAAGTGCACCAAGTTGTGGTGCTAAAAGGGGGGCATAAGTGGACACCATTTTTCTGAAATCAACAATTTCTAAACTTCAACAAGAATTTGAAGATAGTTATGCTCAAAATTTTAAGATATGACAAAAACAAAAGTAGTAGTCCTTTGAGTCTAGTTTCTAAACTACTAATTTTTTTTCAAAATAGTTTAGTTTTAGGTCCTCAAAAAAGGGGGCCATAGAAAGTGGGACTATTTATTCCTAAAAAACATAACACGGTACAAAGTGTGGCCCCCCAAAAATTTTAACTTTAAAACAAAAAAAAAATCTTTAATTGCTCTAGTCAAAAGTTAGCTAACACTATGTAATTTATCCCAATTTTTTTGGGTAAATTTATAATGTGTATTTTTTTAATGAATTTTTTAATTAGACACATCCCAAAAATGTGAAATATCTATGTGCTCCCCTTAGAAATGATTGAAAAATAATCTAAAATCAAAACTTCTTTTTTTCAAAGTGTGTAGAATGGAGTCTAGTTTATAAAAAACTAAACTATTGCAAAATTCAATGAACAAGCTAAAATCTACAGCCCAATTAGTACATGTTGGTTTTTGACAAAAAATGGACATACATTCAAAATAAATTATAGTTGAAAGGCTTCAAATAGTTCAAATAAAAAATAAATTATATGGTTATATAGCTAACACAAAGACCTACAATGTCATGTAACCTAATTTTATTGATTCTCAACCATGAGGAAACTTGAAGGAGAGCACATAAGAACAATCAATAATTTTTTGTATGTTTGCAAAAAAACACATCTCAGACCAGTTTACAGACTCCAAACCTTTGGGTTGGATCCCCAAGGAAAAATCAAGCCTTAGGCTTGGTAGAATGCAAAGCTTTAAATAGCTTGTGTGCACTATAGCACATACACACTATTTAAAGCTTTTTAAAATATGAGTTTTAATAGTGTGTGCATGCACTATTAAGACCTAAATAGTGCATAGAGAGGGAAGGAGAGAGGCAGAGCGAGAGTGAGAGAGAGAGAGGAGGGGGGGATGAGAGTTTGAGAGAGAGAGAGAGTGTGTGTGTGTGTGTGTGTGTGAGAGAGAGAGAGAGAGAGAGAGAGAGAGAGAGAGAGAGAGAGACTATAGGTAGTGGGAGAGGGAGAGCGAGAGAGAGAGAGAGGAGGATGGGAGCATGTGAGAGAGAGAGTAGGGGATGGGAGAGGAGAGAGAGAAAGAGAGGGGGGATGGGAGTGTGTGTGTGTGTGTGTGAAAGAGAGAGAGAGAGAGTAGGGAATGGGAGAGGGGAGAGAGAGATAGTAGCCTAAGAGAGAGAGAGTAGGTGGTGGGAGAGGGAGAGAGAGAGTGAGAGTAGGGGATGGGAGAAAGAGAGAGTAGAGAGGGAGAGAGAGTGAGAGAGAGAGTAGGTGGTGGATAGGGAGTGGGAGAGGGAGGGAGAGAGAGGGGGGATGGGAGCGTGCGTGTGAAAGAGAGAGAGAAGGGAATGGGGGAGAGAGAGAGAGAGAGAGAGAGAGAGAGAGAGAGAGAGAGTAGGTGGTGGAACAGGGAGTGGGAGAGGGAGAGAGATAGAGGGGGATGGGAGTGTGTGTAAGAGAGAAAGTAGGGGGGTGGTAGAGAGAGTATAGGATGGGAGAGAAAGTGAGAGTAGGGGATGTGAGAGTGAGAAAGAGTAGGGGGTGGTAGAGAGAGTATGAGATGGGAGAGAAAGTAGGCAGTGGGAGAGGGAGAGTCTAAGAGAGAGAGGAGGAGGATGAGAGTGAGTGAGTGAGTGAGAGAGAGAGTAGGGGATGGGAGAGGAGAGAGATAGTAGGGGATAAGAGAGGAAAGAGAGAGTAGGGATGGGAGTGTGTGTGTGTGTGTGTGAAAGAGAGAGAGTAGGGGGTGGGAGAGGAGATAGAGAGAGAGAGAGAGTAGGGGATGGGAGAGAGAGTAGGTAGTGGGAGAGGGAGTGGGAGAGGGAGAGAGAGGGGGGTGGGAATTTTTGTAAGAGAGAGAGTAGTGGATGCGAGAGAGTGTGAGAGTGTGAGAGAGTAGGGGGTGGCAGAGAGTATGGGATGGGAGAGAGAGAGTGAGAGTAGGGGATGGGAGAGAGAGAGAGTAGAGAGGGAGAGAGTAAGAGTGAGAGAGAGTAGGTGGTGGGAGAGGGAGTGGGAAAGGGAGAGTGAGTGAGAGAGAGTAGGGAATGGGAGAGGGGAGAGAGATAAAGAGAGGGGAGATAGGTGTGTGTGTGTGTGTGTGATAGAGAGAGAGATTAAGGGATGGGAGAGGGGGGAGAGAGAGAGTAGCCTGAGAGAGAGAGTAAGGGATGGGGGAGAGAGAGAGAGTAGGTGGTGGGAGAGGGAGTGGGAGAGAGAGAGAGAGGGGGGATGGAAGTGTGTGTGAGAGATATAGAGAGTAGGGGATGCGAGAGGAGAGAGAGAGATTGGGGGATGGGAATGTGTGTGAAAGAGAGAGAGTAGGGGATGGGAGAGGGGAGAGAGAGTAGCCTGAGAGAGAGAGAGAGAGAGAGAGAGAGAGAGAGAGAGAGAGAGAGAGAGAGAGAGAGAGAGAGAAGGGGATGGGATAGAGAGAGTAGGTAGTGGGAGAGGGAGTGGGAGAGGGAGAGAGAGGGGGGGATAGGAATGTGTGTAAGAGAGAGAGTAGGGGATGGGAGAGAGTGTGAGAGAGAGTAGGGGGTGGGAAGAGAGAGAGAGTATGGGGTGGGAGAGAGTGAGATTAAGGGATGGGAGAGAGAGAGTAGAGAGGGAGAGAGTGAGAGTGAGAGTCAGAGTTAGAGAGAGAGAGAGAGAGTGAGAGAGAGTAGACAATGGGAGAGTGAGTGAGAGAGAGTAGGGAATGGGAGAGGAGAGATAGAGAAAGAGAGGGGGGATGGGTGTGTGTGTTTATGAAAGAGAGAGAGTAGGGGATGGGATAAAGAGAGAGAGTAGGTGGTGGGAGAGGGAGAGGGAGAGGGAGAGAGAGGGGGATGGGAGTGTGTGTAAGAGAGAGATTAGAGGATGGGAGAGAGTGTGAGTAGGGGTGGCAGAGAGAGTAGGGGATGGGAGAGAGAGAGTGAGAGTAGGGGATGGGAGAGAGGGAGTAGAAAGGGAGAGAGAGCAAGAGAGAGAGATAGTAGGTAGTGGGAGAGGGAATGGGAGAGGGAGAGAGAGTGGGGATGGGATTGTGTGTGAGAGATCTAGAGAGTAGGGGATGGGAGAGGAGAGAGAGGGGGATGAGAGTGTATGTATGTGAAAGAGAGAGAGTAGGGGATGGGAGAGGGGGGAGAGAGAGTAGCCTAAGAGAGAGAGTAGGGGATGGGAGAGAGAGAGTGAGAAAGAGAGAGAGTAGGTGGTGGGAGAGGGAGTGGGAGAGGGAGAGAGAGGGGGGATGAGAGTGTGTGTAAGAGAGAGAGTAGGAGATGGGAGAGAGTGAGAGAGAGAGAGAGAGAGAGAGAGAGAGAGAGAGAGAGAGAGAGAGAGAGAGAGAGTGTGTGAGAGAGAGAGAGAGAGTAGGGGGTGGCTAAGAGAGAGAATAGGATGGGAGAGAGAGTGAGAGTAGGGGATGGGAGAGAGAGAGAGAGTAGGCAGTAGGAGAGGGAGTGGGAGAGGGAGAAAAAGAGAGGGAGAGAGGATGAGAGTTTGTGAGTGAAAGAGAGAGAGTAGGGGATGGGAGAGGGGAGAGAGAGAAAGAGTAGCCTGAGAGAGAGAGAGAGAGTAGGGGATGGGAGAGAGGGAGTAGGTGGTGGGAGAGGGAGAGAGAAAGAGAGGGGGGATGAGAGTGTGTGTAAGAGAGAGAGAGTAGAAAATGGGAGAGGGAGTAGGAGAGGGAGAGTGAGAGAGAGAGTAGGAGATGGGAGAGGAGAGAGAGAGGAGAGAGAGAGAGAGAGTAGGGGATGGGAGAGGAGAGAGAGTGAGAGAGAGTAGGGGATGGGAGTGAGAGAGAGTAGGTGATGGGAGAGGGAGTAGGAGAGGGAGAGTGAGAAAGAGAGTAGGGGATGGGAGAGGAGAGAGAGTAGGGAGAGAGAGTAGGGGATGGGGGATGGTGGCATAGGGAGAGATTATTTTTCACATAGTGCATATGCGCTTTATAGTGTGTATGCAATATAGTGCATACATACTATATGAAAACACCAAAAAATGGTCATAACACAAGTTTGGGTCCCTGTTGATCCATATTCTACTTTTTCTCTATTGTGTATTCTATTGTTCTAATAGAAAACACGTGTTTCAAGCTGTTGGAAGTTAACAAACACTATTTGAAGGCTTTTTGAATATTCTTTCTATAGAAAAGGTTAGTGTAGTCCTTTTTAAATATTCTTTTTTATTATATAGAGACAAATTTGATTATAATTTGACATGTTTAATATAAAGTAAATTCATTGAAATTTGTATGTTTGAATGAATTTTTATTTGGAAATGGTTGGAAATTTTACAAGTTGTTTAATATATATTGTGTATTCATTAAATAATTATAATTTTATATGTATTTGAATGATTTGTAATTTACAAATTATAAGTAATTCAGATGTTTGAATAATTTGACATATAGAAATCATCATCATGCTAAGGAAGAAACCAAAAACTCAAACAACAGAAGGGAGGGAGCAAGATTTGGCAATTAAAAGAGATAAAATGAAACTACTATGTGAACAAAGAAAATTGCGAAGCAATAATGAAAAATTGACTTTTGAAGAGGAACAAGAACCACTGATATAAAGAAACAAAGAGGAAGAATTGGAAAGACAAAGAAAATGAATAAGACTCTACTCAAGAAGACAATTGAATTATAAAGCTACACCATCTTCAAATGTTGGAGTCATATCATCATCTCATGTTGAAGAGATGCTAATTTGCAGATCCGACGATGTACACACTTCATCATGTCATGTTGAAAACACAACATCAACATACCAAGTAGGTGATATTCCATCTTTTTCATCTTATTTCCAAGGCACATCATCTTTGGTTCAAGGTACGTAAAGTACTCAACCTTATGTTGATGTTCAAAATGTTGAGGGAATGGAAGAGATTATAACACCTTCTAGAATTCATTTTAGAAGATCAAAATATTTGATTGATATTGATACTAACATTTTGAAATCAATGCCTGACAAGATTAGCAAGCGTACTTGTCAAAGAAAATTTAATCATATGTGGAGATTATTCTTTGAAGAGTTAAATATTATAGGTCAATGCCAATTATTTTCTGAAATGATGAGGAATTTGAAATTTAGGCCTATCATGAAGATTCTTGGGCTAAGAACGATGGACGATTCAAATGAAAAAACATTGTAAAGAATCTAATGAGTGCTTATGAAAAAGTTGGTTCTAAAGCATGCACCAAAGATATTAATATCACAAGACAAGTACTTACATAAAAAATAGTAAGTACTCAAATGAAGAAACCTTGACTCATGAGAAAGACAAGAAAAATATTGAAAATCGATAGAGGTACTCTAAGGAGAGCCACGCTAAGGAGTGAGAGATTGGAAGTTCCAACAAAAAATGAGTTATGGGCATTTAGTGGTAGACTACCATGAAAGGATAAAGAAATTAGTGAAGCTTTGAAATCATTGATCAAAGATTTTTGGAAAAATAACACACGTGTTTCCCCTAATCAAAGAGATGTTGTAAGGAGGCTTGGTAGCCAAAATTGTGACCCACATGTGAAACATTTTTTGGACTCAACTTAGACACAATTTTTTGCAAAATTTATTGGTATGTATCATTAAATTTGAATAAGTCAAAGATTTTTTGAGATGGTAAACCTTTTTATGTGAAGATAAATCACACATGCACAATTTGTTGTTGTAGGATACATATTGAACTTTCTAACTATTTTGATGTCTTTAGGCATATATGTGTGTTTTTGCATTCTAAGTTTTTTTTGTAGGATTGTGACATGAATGAGCCACCAAGATCTTCAAGGAAATTCATATCCAACATTTTATGTGAAATAGGGGATGACTAAAAATTTTACAAGACATCATGCTTGGATGGTACATGCTTATTTTGAAGTTCTTTGCAACTTTTATCAGCTTATAAACATATGGATAGTACATATGCAATTGGAAATGAAATAGTAGATTATAGAAAATATAAGATAGTGACATATGCTCTAAAAGATGGAAAATAGGGTAAAAGATGTGATTTAGTCATTGAAAAGATTTCAGTATATGAGTTCATGAAGATTTTTTGTGAAAATATTATTTATGAGTATGCAAGGCATACACATAGAGCTTGATGGCTAGATTTGCAATTCAAGTTGTGCAAGGATACATTTCCACTAGATACCATTGTTTTAGTTGTAGAATTTGTAAAGAACTACACACAATAACCACAAAATTAGGTGCAAGCAAAGTATTATACTTCTTAACAGGTTTCCATATTTGTTTACATAACATTCATTCATTCACCTACAAGTACAGAGGATGATAGGAAGATTTTGAGGGTGTACCATTTTTACATCAATGATGATTGATCACATTCTACAGAGTTTGTGCATGGTTGTTTTCAACTATTTTATGGTGATTTGGCTAACAAGGGCATACCATATCATCACCACATTATTTGGTTAGAAAATTGTACATCTCAATTCAAGAATGCATGGATGTTCTATTGATTGAGCAAGATGCACAAGTTGTCTAGAATTCAAAAAATGTGAAATTTGATAGAGGCTGGTCATGGGAAGGGAGAGCATGATGGTGTAGGTGCATGCATCAAAAGAGCCTTAGCTTATGAAGAACTATAGCACAAAGATGGAGCAATATTGACAAATGCAAAATCCATCATCCAATGGTGTAATGCTACAATAGGTCTAGGCAAGGAAGGTGAGTCTATGGTTTGTAAATTTTTTTGGTTCATAGATAATACTAACATTGCAGCATATGAGGATTGTTGCACACTTATAGGATCAAGTGAGTTGCACTCTTTTAGAAGCTCTAATGCAGGTTCATGGAGTATCCACACACAAAAAATGGCATGCTATTGTCTATCATGTGTAGAGGAAAATTGGGATGATTGCAAGTTGACTGAATGGGTGGACAAATGGGATATATGAGTTTTGGACCCAATTGAAACCTATCATCCCCCACAAGCATTGGAAATGGTAGAGATGGATTCATCCGTTGACTTTGATCACACACACACACACACACACACACACACACACACACACACACACACACACACACACACACACACACACACACACACACACACACACACATATATATATTTATATATCTTTGTATTTTTAATATGTAACTCTATAACTTTTACCTAAGTATTTTGTAAATTAATGATCTCATTTTGTACATTTATGATAGTAGGCCATGTTTTTGCTGTTGGTGCACCTGAAGACAAGAAGAAGGGATAGATTATTATTTGTGTCATTATGTCCAAGCCAAATTTTTTTTGGATCATTTGGTTATAAATGGTGAAGGTTTAGAGTACCATATCAGTGTAGCAGTTGTAATAGCACATGGCTTAGAAAATACTCTATGAAGAACCTTAACTTTTGGTTATTTGAGGATTGGAAAACAGAGAGGAAGATTCTTCATTATTCAAACGTTTTTGTCACATCAAATGTCCACTTGATAAAATGTGGTGGAAAATGACATAATAAGACTCTTTGGAAAGTTCATGAGTAGAGTAGATCCAGTTGGTTCATTAGATTGAATAGGGAGAGAGGGAGAGAGAGAGAGTGTGTTATGGATTGGTATAGATGTTGGGACATGTGCTAATGATCCTAGGAGTTAGAGGGGTGAGTTACCTTTCATTTTCATTTGGTTTCATGTTTCGATCCTTTGTACTTTGCAAGTTATTCAAATTTTGCTAAAGGTCCCTAGAAATCAGCATTAAACCAAAGGTTTCACTTAGGGCCTTATTGTTTTAGCACTTTCCACCATTGGAATTTGATTCCCATAGTGGAATACAATCCCTATCAGTGTAATTTATGATTTTGTAGGTTTTATTGATGGTTAAGCAAGGAATGAATTTTTCTACCATACCCTAGGTGTATGGCGCCATACATGCATCATTCAACATTTCACCACAGTCACTATAACTTTTTCTCTAAAGTGATCCAAGTTCTATAAATCTGGATTTGGACTTGTTTCACATGCCCCTAGATGTTCCAATAATTTTTTTTTAGATTGGTATGTATGAAAGGGTACTTGTAGTGTAACTATAGCCTAATTGGCATATCAACACTTTCCAAATGTTGTTACAGTAGTGGCTTCTAGTCTCTTCCAGTTTGTAAGGTTTACATATGTTTTATATGTCCTAAAAGGGTGTTTCAATCTCACTTTAAACCATGTCTTCATGTGGAGATTTTCCTTATTATGTTCAATTTACAGTTTGAAGGGCTATTAGCCTTTTCAATGGAAAACTATTGTAACTATATATCAGTGTTGTTTGGACACAATAGAATCACTTTATTTGTTGCATACAGATCTTAATAGGTCTAAGGTGTGTTTGTATTCCATTCCATGGTCATTGTTCTCTTTTCATTCATGTTTGGGGTTATGTTCCTAGTGCAAAGCACCAAGGCACTTGGTTTATATTTTTGTTTTCATATTTTTTTTTTACCTACTTAGGCTAGAATAAACAAACCTTGGATGAGAATTCCATGGTTGTCAAAGAAATACACCAATTTGTATGCTTAAGGCACTTTATGCAATTTATAAGAAAAAGTTGCTCATTAGGAAAATTTAGGATTTTTAATGTTTTTGGTCAAGAAATCCTAGGATTAGTTTTTTATAGTAGGTTTTAGGTATGTTGGAACCTTTTCCAACTCCTAGAAGTGGAATCAACTAAAAAATGTAAAAATTGCACTTTTTGTGCAAAGTTGCATTGTTGAAAGTTGTAAAAGTTGCTCAAATTCACAACTTAGCGGGAAAAGGGTTATAAATATTAAAATATTCATTGTAATCATTAAAATAGAAATAGGAGATACATATATCTCATTTTTGAGGTCTGGAGGGCATTAACTATGGATTGGAAGAAGTTGTAAAGAAATAAATTTAGTTTTGGAGTCATTTTTACTATTGTTTGCGTGTTGCACAAACTGTATGAAATTTTAGACTAGATGTGATGGATTTTTGAGATATATCTTTTAATCATCTTTCTTTTTCTTCTAGTCTCATCATTCTACATGTTTTCTAACTCAAGTTATTGTACTTTTAGTGAAACTAAGTTTTTAGGACAACATTTTGGTGCACACAACAAAAATGGACCTCTAACTTTAATTTCCTTGGTTGAAATTTCATGGCCACTTGGGAAATGGTAGTTATTAGGGTCCTTTGAAGATTCCATAGTTTCAAGATTGGAGGATGTGTTTTGTGATTTTGCCAATCAAGCCCTAGGTCAAGTACCATGAAGGATTTGACCTCTTATAGCATGTTGATTTGTGAATGGAAAGAGTTTGGGAATTGGTGAAGGGTTGTGCATTTGGAAATAAGTTATTTTAGTGTTTCTAAACCTTCTCAAGAATTTATTTCATTTCCACAACCCCATTTCCTATTGGTTTCTTTGTAAACCAAGCCTAACTTGATCACTTAGGTTTGTGTTGTTTTGTGAAGGAAAGGGAATGTTAGAGTGGGGCTAGAACTTGATGCTTTGGGTTTTGAAGTAAATTTGAAAAGGGTATTCAATTTTTTTTTTTTTTTTGAGTCTTGTTTGAAAATTTTTGAACTTATATCCAAAAAACCATTTCAAGAGGGCTGAAAGGGGCTCACAGGGCTACTAGGCCAAATTGGGGTTTGAGGCTTTGTGCAAGTGTATGATTCAAAATAGTGATTTATTATATGGTAAATAGGTGCCCTAAGATCATTTAGCCTCTTATAATCCTTGGGAAAAACTTCTAGGGTGTTTTCCTAGTATTAACCTAGTTGTGGGAGATTGGTGCAAAACCCATAAAGTGGGAAAGTCTGGTCCTTTGTCCTTGGATTCTCGATGAATTTGGAGAGCGTGTTTCTTTGATCCATTGGAGGATTGGAGTGTGCTAAAACCTTGTAATAAGGTTAAATATTTGATATCCGGTTGGTTGATTTCAAGAGTGGGAAGCCCATTTGAAGCTTCTTAGTTGTGCTCTCTGCATTAGTTCCCTTATTAGGCTTTTGGAGAATCCTTATGTTTTGATGCTTTTGAACTTAGACAAACCTAGTGATTAGGTTTTCTATCTTGTTTGGGTTGTGATAACTTATGATAAGTTCATTATTGATGCTTGTGATAAGTTTCCTAGCACTAAACCCTCTTTTTGGGAAATTTGAAGGATTCCAACCTTGTCTAATTGCCTAGTGGCTTGCCTTTTAGAAGCTTCCATTGTGCACTGCTGCATCACAACCTATCCTAAGTGAACTATCTAGGATCCTTAGGTGCCTTCTTTGATGAGTCTAGAATGGGTGCTCCTGCACCGGTCATTTACTTGATTGGGACATGTTTGGGAACTGAAAATCTCCATTTAAATTCAGGTCTCCATTTATAGTTGTCAATGTCTATTTTTTTGTTATGTTAAGATCATTAATATATTTCAATGAGAACTTTTAGGGATCATGCCCAGCTTGAGTACCCTAGCTTCCCAAGTCCTATAAATATAAGGCCATTGATGAATAGGCATTTCTAGTTGAAACATGTGTGGTGCTGGAATGAAGTGCATGACTAGATTCTTTGCCTACTAATGAGCCAATTTGAGGCTTCACTTCACATTGCTCCGTGGACAATTTTATAACACTTATTACTTCTCTATCTCAAAATTTTGTAGCTGGTAAAGCTAATTACTTATTCAATTCCTTTCAATATTCATGGGAAACTAAGGTATTTGGTTACCTAATAGTCCTAGGAATCTTAAATAGGGTCCTAGAATAGTCCTAGATGGACCCATTTAACCTAAATGTGTAAAGATCAAAAATTGCTCAAAAGTTGCAATGTTGCTCAAAAAGTTGCTTGAGCAACTTTTGCATTTTTTACAAAAAAGTTTCAAATGGAAGATTGGGAAGTTGTAACTATCCATGCTTGTGTATATGAGCATGGGAAACATTTTTTTTGAAGGTTAGAAGATTTCCAGTCAAATTTTCATTTTTAAGCAACTTTTACAACTTTTGCAATTTTGCACAAAAAGTGTAACTTTTGCAAAGTTCACTAGATTTCACTTCTAGGACTTGGAAAAGGTTTCAAACTATTAAAAAACAACTAGAAACACCCAAACCTAGGCTATCTTGACCAAACACTCATAAAGACCCAATTTTTCCTAATTAGCAACTTTTTCTCATATCTTACACAAAGTGGCCTAGGCATACATATCTTCCTCATATCTCTCTCACCATTCATTATGGGATCGAATTGTCTATTTTTTGTTAGCTTTGGGTGGTCGGGTAAACCCTAGCCTCAAGCTTGTCCCATCCCATTGAGCTCTTGAATGTTCTTGGGTACACCGAATCAAAATGTCCCTAAGAGTCACTAAATGTCATTGACAGGGCATATCTCAGAGCTTGTATGAGGTATGGATGTGATTCTAGGTGCTAGAGGACTGTGTTCTAGAGACCTACAATAAAATCTCTCTCCTTTTGGAGATCTTACTCCATTTTGATTTTGCAATGCCATCTCAGGTGATATTGAAACTTGTAGTGTTGACTAGTACAAAGTTGCCAACTACTAAATCTCCCTCATCATTCATCATGGGATCAAACTATCTATTTCATTAGCTACGAGTGGTTGGGTAAACCCTAGCCCCAATCTCATCTCATCCCTTTGAGCACTCAAATGTTCTCAGGAATGCCAAACTGAAATGCCCCTAAGAGTCAGTAAATGCCATAGGGAAATGATATTTGATGGGGCATATCTTAGAGCTCATGCGAGGTATGGATGTGATTCTAGGTGCTATAGAACCATGTTGTGGAGAGCTATAATAAGCTCTCTCACTTTTTGGAGATCTTATTCTATTTTGATTTTGCGATGCCATCTCGGGTGATGCTAAAACTTGTAATGTTAGCTAGTAAAAAGTTGCTAATTGCCAAATCTCCCTCACCATTCATCATGGGATCAAACTATCTATTTTGTTAGCTCTAAGTGGCTAGGTAAACCCTAGCCCCAAGCTTGTCCCATCCTGTTGAGTGTTCAAACATTCTTAGGCATGCTGAACCAAAATGTCCCTAAGAGTCACTAAATGTCATAGAGAAATGATCTTTGATGGGGTATATATTGGAGCTCGTGCAAGGTATGGATGCAATTTTGGGTACTATAGGACCATGTTGTGGAGACCTAAAATAACCTCTCTCACTTTTTGGAGATCTTATTCTATTTCAATTTTATGATGCCATGTTGGGTGATGCTAAAACTTGTAGTGTTGGCCAGTACAAAGTTGCCAACTGCCAAATCTTCCTCACCATTTGTTGTGGGATCTAACTGTCCATCTCATTAGCTTTGAGTGGCTATTTAAACCCTAGCCCCAAGCTTGTCTCATCCCATTGAGTGCTCAAATGTTCTAGGGAACACCAAACCAAAATGTCCCTAAGAGTCACTAAATGCCATAGGGAAATGATCTTTGATGGGGCATATCTTAGAGCTCGTGCAAGGAATGGATGCAATTCTAGGTGCTATAGGACTGTGTTGTGGAGACCTATAATAATCTCTCTCACTTTTTGGAGATCCTATTCCATTTTGATTTTGTGACACCATCTCAGGTGATGCTGAAACTTGTAATGTTGGCTAGTACAAAGTTGCCAACTACCAAATCTCCCTCACTATTTTTCATGGGATCAAACTGTCTATTCTCTTAGCTCTAGGTGGCTAGGTAAGCCCTATCCCCAAGCTTGTCCCATCCCATTGAGCACTCAAACATTCTCAGGTATGCCAAACTGAAATGTCCCTAAGAGTCACTAAATGCCATAGGGAAGCAATATTTGACAGGGCATATCTTGGAGCTTTTGCAAGGTATGAATGAAATTCTAGGTGCTATAGGATTGTGTTATAGAAGCTTACAATAACCTCTCTCACTTTTTGGAGATCTTATTCCATTTTGATTTTGTGATGCCATCTCAGGTGATGCTAAAACTTGTAGTGTTGGCTAGTACAAAGTTGCCAACTACCAAATCTCCCTCACCATTTTTGTGGGATCAAACTGTCTATTCTATTAGCTCTAGGTGGCTAGGTAAATCCTAGCCCCAAGCTTGTCCTATCCAATTGAGCACTCAAACATTCTCAAGTAGGCCGAACTGAAATGTCCGTAAGAGTCACTAAATGCCATAGAGCAGTGATCATTGATAGGGCATATCTTAGAACTTGTGTGAGGTATGGATGTGATTCTAGGTTCTATAGGACCATGTTTAAGAGACCTACAATAACCTCTCTCACTTTTTGGAGATCTTGCTCTATTTTGATTTTGTGATGCCATCTCAGTTGATGCTGAAAATTGTAGTGTTGGTCAGTACAAAGTTTCCAATTTCCAAATCCCCCTTACTACTTGTCATGGGATAAAACTATCTATTTTTTTAGCTCCAAGTGGCTACATAAACCCTAGCCCCATGCTTGTCTCATCCCATTGAGCAATCAAACATTCTCGGGCAGGCTGAATTGAATCTTTGCCAAGAGTCACTAAATGCCATAGGGAAAGAATCCTTGATGGGTCATATCTCAGAGATCTTGAAAGGTATGATGTGATTCTAGGTGTTATAGGACTATGTTGTAGAGACCTACAATAACCTCTCTCCCTTTTTGGAGATCTTGTTCCATTTTGATTTTGTGACGCCATCTTGGGTGATGCTAAAACTTGTAGTGTTGGCCAGTACAAAGTTACCAACTACCAAATCTCCCTCACCATTCATCGTGGGGTCAAATTTTATGTTCTATTAGCTCTGAGTGGATAGTTAAATCCTACCCCCAAGCTTATCCCATTATGTTGAGTGCTCAAACATTCTTAGGCATGTTGAATCGAAATGTCCCTAAGAGCCACTAAATGCCATAGGGAAATGATGTTTGACACGACATATCTTAGAGCTTGTGCAAGGTATGGATGAAATTTTTGGTTCTATAGGACCATATTGTAGAGACCTACAATAACCTCTCTTACTTTTTCAAGGTCTTATTCCATTTTGATTTTGCGACACCATCTTGGGTGATGCTAAAACTTGTAGTGTTGGCTTGTACAAAGTTTTCAACTACCAAATCTCTCTCACCTTTCATCATGGGATAAAAATATCTATTATATTAGCTTTGGGTGGCTGGTTAAACACTAGGCCTAATATCCTTCCATCCCATTGAGTAGTCAAACATTCTTGGGCATGTCAAACCGAATCATCCCTAAGAGTCACTAAATACCATATGATCTTTGATTGTGGCAACTGGATATGTCATCTCATCCAATGATGGAGACTCATGATAGAAGGTAAATGGATAATCATAAAACTCATTTTTAACATGTTACTTTTGATGGTAATAAGGTAATCCTTGGTTGTAAGGTCAAGGAACTTGAGGTCACCTATAAACTCAAGTTGCCTTAGTCCTAACGATTTTTACTTTTTTGTTGTTTTTGTTAATAAGTTGACTCAATAAGTGTTTCAAGAGTCATTACACCTTTTATAGGTCCTACGTGTTACCTAAAACCACTTGGTTAAGTTCTAGGAAGAGTTACTACAAAAATTGCATTTTGCAATAAAAGTTGCTGACAACTTTTTGGCAATTTTAGCAATTTTTTGAAAACCTTGAAATTAACCTTGTAACCAATCAAACTAACTAGTAGTTAGATGGAATGGATGTCAAATGATGAAAATAACCTCTATGAATTTAGAGGATGCATAAGGTGTTGGTGATTATTATGATTTTTGTATATGGTGAGGAATCACTACTAATGTTAAACTTGTATATAGGATCATTGAGTTATTGTCAAATATCATTACTTCCTATTTGGAACAACAAACTCGTAATTTTTCAGAATGAAACACCACTTTAGCTACATGTTGTCACTAAATGGAGTTAGTGGAAGATGTTAAGGATCTTCTTGGTTGTCTTAATAGCCATTTCATAGGTTTGAAACATAATCACTTCCCTTTGTGAAGTTTTGTCCAAAAATCAAAAAATTACATGTTGTTGCAAAGAAAATATAGTCATAGGATGTTGGAAGATTGTTTTCACTCATAGGATGTTGAAGAATATCTTGGAAGGATGGAATAGATGATAGAATAAATTTTATGAGATAGTTATTAGGTGTTCCTTGAAGTGTCTAAGTTGTTAGTTTGAAGCAAGAAATTGACTATAATCCATTTCTCAAATTTTCTCATTTTTTCCTTATTGCTTCCCAAGTATCGAATAGGGAAAGTGATCAAGTAGTTTTGTGAAGTTGGGTTGAAGTTTTTTCAATGTTGTAACCAAGTTGGAAAGAGTCTTTGAAGACACATATGAAGGTGGGAAAGGTAGTTTTCCTTAAAAGTGTTCTTTTTGGGAATCCACTAGCTTTTGGTGTGATCACTCTACATCATTTTGGATGCAATTTACATTAAAATGAAATACAAGAAATGTACTTAAAACTTAAACAAGAAAAATAAGATAATATTATGATAACCAATAATTTCATACATGAATAAAAATATAATACATTATGATAACCAATAATGTCATACATGGACAAACATATAATATATTATTATAACCAATAATGTCATACATGAACAAACATATCATATATTAACTAATAATGTCATAAGTCTAGTAATGTCATGCATCAAATATACGTCATACATCAAATATAAAATGTCATGTATACATTAAAATGTATATTGAATATGTCCACTGACATAAAATCCAACATATATGTCCACTAATGCCTATACAAGTGTGTCTATCAACTATTTCTTCTCCTTCCCATGAGGGGAAGGAAACAAATCCCTAGAGGTATTTGATCATCATGTGGAGGGAGATAATGGGGATGGTGGGGTCTTCCTCACATGCTCTCTTGTCATCTTGTTTAGGTTCTTCTCTAACTTGAGATGATACAAACAAAGTAGATATGAATCAATAATTATTATACATTGAAATAGTCACTCTATATGTCCACCTCAAAGGCTTGCATATTATCAGGTGTAATAAGGCCCTACAACAATTCAATCAATATAATCACTTATAAATAATATTAGAAATCTTAATACTAACTATTATAAACAATAACTAAAACGAAGAAAAAAATTTCATACCTTGGTCAATGGCTCTGAACTAGCCATCCTGCAGCAACTCCATGATTGACGGGCTGACAAAGATGAGGAGGAGTCTCAAATGTCAATAGCTGCGTGTCATATAATATAATTTACATGTAACATTAAACATGAAACAAATATAATAAAATGGATTAAATTAACATGAAACAAATTTATTGTTGGTCCTTAGATGGTTTTGACATTTGAGTGTCAACACACTTAATCACTTTCTACATTGAATCTGAGTACACTATGTATGCCAAGCCATAGTGTGTGTCGAGTAAGAATTTCAATTGGTGCCGAGTGACTTCAAGTGTCGAGTAGTATATAAGTGTTGAGTGACATATAGGTGCCGAGTCACAGTTGATGCCAAGCAAGTTAGAATGCTTCATATGCCGAGTGAGCCAGAATTATATATGTGCCAAGAAAGATAGAGTGTAATAGGTGTTGGGCAATCTGAGATAGTATATGTGCCAAGCACTAGTAGTCTAGTATGTGCCAAGTAACATAGAATCAAAAAATGAGTTTGTGCCCTCAAAAACTTAGATGTAAACTATTTTTGGAGCTGACATAGAAGGATTTCAAAAGAGAAAAAGGATAAGGATGAATCTTTTATGTTTCCTATGCGATCAACATGTAGCCAATTAGAAAAATGGAGAAGGCATGCAACCAATGATAAAAATACAAGGAATGAGCAGTAACTTGAGATTTAGTATGGATTGTAGGTCCATACCTAACCCTAAGTCTTCACAATCTTCAAAAGGAGGTTGAAAACTCCATTAGGTATGTGGTAGAGAATAGTGTATGGGGAGACTATAGTGAAATTTAGTGTGAAGAAGGAAAGACTTAGAGGTACAAAGCAACAATTTCATATCTAGTTGATCAAAACAACACAAGGGACAAGGGACATGATCAGATATTGGATCTTAGACGATAAGATAGAGAGAGTAGATCAAGTGCCTAAATCTAGCAATTAGAGATTGCATACTATCAGGTTCATTGTTCTAATACTTTTTTGCCATTGTATTAGAAGTTGGAAATCCTATATTGATATGTTAGCTTAATAGCTAGGTAGGAGAACCTTTAGAGAAGGTGATTGAAAATCCTATTGTATTAGGTGGGTTTAAGAACCTATTGCAAATACTTTAACAGGGTGAAACTTCATGTAAAGTGTTTGTAAATCCTCTAATCAGGTCACTATTGACATAGTGTAAAGCCTTTAATAGGGCAGACCATCAGAAGTGGTCAAATAATTATTGTTGCAGTAATTTTTGTGGGTATCATCCCCACCCCAGTTTTACCTTCTTATTCCTAGAGGGTTTTTGGGTTACTAAATCTGGTGTTATGTGTTATTGTATGTGTTTACTTTATGGCTATTTAATGTATTTATATTCATGCAATTTAATTTCAGTTATTTGATTTAAAAGATTAGAAAAGGTTAAAAGTGTGGTACTTCTAATTCACACCCCCCCAACTCTCAGAAGTATTCTTCGCATTTTGGACATTCCAAAAATTGGTATTAGAGCTATTGGTTCTCACAAGAAGAAGCCTATCAACTTAGAGAAAAGATCTAAAGATGGAAGTCTTCAAACTTGGGAAGATCATAGACAATTAGGTGATTGATGTGCACCTAGCTCTACACAAAGTGGAAGAAACTAGAGAAGAATTGAGAAAGTCCTTAAAAAGAAGGAAGGAGATAGCCATAGATGAAAATGACATACACTACAAGGATATTAATACCACACAAGTCTTTTCCAATGGAGATTCCAAGGAATTTGATGTAGTAATAGAAGAACTGATGGAGAAAAATAAAGCGCAAGCTGAAGAAATTAGATTACTCAAGCTTGAACAAGAATCACAAGCCATAATACTTTGTAAAGTGACTAAACAAAATAAGAGAGCCATTGAAGATAAGGCCATGATAGAAGATGACAAGAGAAATCTTACCAATAGACTAGAGGAGAAGACAATTGAGTTTGAAAAGATTTCAAACATGCAGCTAGACACCTTAAGTCAAATGATGAATGCTCATCATGAGCTAAACATGAAGGACATTGAGATCTCCACCTTGAAGATGTAGAATGAACAATTGTAGAATGAATTGAAGAGAGAAAAGGAGATAGTAAAAAGTTACAACAAACCCAATGACGCTATGAAGTACTTTGTAGAATTACTAAAATCACCAAGGGCTAGTAATGATACTTTAGGACTTGGTTACATTAGCACTAGACAAGGAGAATCATCCAAAATTGTAGAAGAAAGAAGTAACGAAGGTAAGAGCACTAAACCTACTTGTCATTTTTGGGGTAAAATGGGACATACCTCTAATGTGTGCAAGAGCAAGAATAGTCATTAGCATGATAAGCCTACAAATACAAGCTTTTTTCACAAGTGTAAAAAATAAGGACATCAAGCACATGAATGTAGAACCAAGGCCATGAGGACATCAAAAATTGAAGGTCACTGCTACAAATACAAAAAGTATGGACATAGAGCATTTGAATGTAGATCAAACCCTATGTGGACACCTAATTAGCCTACAAGAGGAACCAACCATGCACATTACTACAACTAGGATTACAATACCAGGTATAGCTGTCACTATTGTTAGGAGTATGGACACATCCCTAAAAATATCATAAGAACACATTTAAGGGGAGTTACAATAAATGGCTAAGCCAAACTACATGTTTCAGTTCCTTGAAGATAGAACATATCAACAGGAATTGCCCAACAAAGTCAAAAGCACCCAAGATAGAAGTCAACAAAGGAAAAGAGAAGGTTGATGTTGAACAAATAAGAGGACAAATGAACAAGACTTGGAAGAAGAAAGGTGAGTACAACACATCAAATGGAGAGATCACTTCACCCAAAAGGTTAAGTGATCACACTTCATCCAACTAAGCAAAATAAGGTGTATGGGACTGATATACAAAGTTATCTCATACATTAGTCCCAAAGAACAAAAGAGTATTGTAGAGAAGAAATCTGCATGAGCAAGATGCCAAGTCAAAATTTTGAAGAAGTTGTTGAGTTACACTTGGATGCCGAGTAAAGTTCCAATGGATGTTGAGTTTCCAATAGAAGTCAAGTGAAGAAGTAGTCTAGTGGAGGCTGAATAAATGAAATACAATGGGAGATGAGTCATATTGAATCCTTCAAGTGTCGAGTTTACAGCTGTATGCATGAAGCATTTAATGCTAGGTATTTGACAGGTATAAGGTCAATTTTTGTTCATTTTCATGCCATTCAAACACAGAGAAAAGTTGAGAGGAGTGAAGAAGTGATCAAGCAGCAACCTAACAACCATTTGCATGGATCTCAACAATAATTTAGCATAAACTCATCGATTCAAAGGTATTTAACAAGTGTCAAGCTACACAAAAGTTAAAGTTTTAATACATTTAAAGCCCTAGTTTGGTAAAATGGTCTCTAGCTCAAGAAACCCCAAAGAAAAAGAAGGTCATGAGATTCAATTAGTCAGTAATGAAGTAAAGCAATCGAAATTTAGGCCAATCCCCAAAGTTGCCTACAAAAATGACCCAGCTAGTGCATTATCCACCATTCCACCTAAAGTAGTCATGGTGCAAGATGTGAGAAAATGTTACAACTACAAAATTGGTGCCATAGGTGATTTTGAAATATTCCAAGCTTATGAAAAACTGTGTGAGAACAAGATTTTGCAAAAGGAGTTCAAGGTAGTTGAGAAAAAGGGTTTGACCAATGCCCTAGTCTACCCTATAGGATTCAAAACTAAATCGATTCACATTGTTCTAAGTCAAATTCATGATGGTTGTCTATGACTGGAGATAGGACCTATTAAGATTACCAAGAGAATAGTTCATAAGGTTACATGATTCCCAACCCTAGATCAGCCAAAGACATTGAGAAGTGATAGAAAGGAGGTCATTGAGAAAAATATTGGAGCAAAATGGAACAATAGGGGAATGACCATTGATACAATAACTAATCCACTTATAGATTTTGCTGTGAGAATTATATCTCACAAATTCTATCAATCCAACAGACTAAATAGTGTGCCATGTCTAGCAATTGATGTAGCCTACAAACTGGTGAAGAAAGATCACACCTATGATCTAATAGAACTCATGTTGCAAAAAATTAATGAGAACCTAAGAGCAATAAGGAGATCAAAGGGTGCACAATGCAAATTTGGCTCAATTCTTATGTGTATATTCTTTTATGTGATGGAAGAATTCCCTTCTATAGGAAAGGTGAATTGGAACCCCAACAAAACTACAATTATACAAATTAATGAATTCATTGATTAGATGGGAGATATCTTTGAAGCTCAAATGACATGTTATTTTGAAGACTTTAAGAAATCCATGAAGCAAAGAATGAGAATACTAGTTTAATTGGTAGAGAAACATGTCAATGACATATGCTTCTTGGTTAACATTGATTACACCTATATTCATGTAGCTCCTCACTTTGGGACATATGATGTTGGAAAATCCAAAGTTGAGACTAAATTGAAAAATTTTTTTGTCATTAAGAAGAAAGATAAAATGGTAAGGAAGATAAAGAAGAAATTTGGGGCAAGCATTGAGGGAGAAGCAGGTGAAGAAGAAGAAGAAGAAGAAGTAGAAGAAGATAGTGAAGAAGAAGAAGAGCAAGGGAAAGGCCTAGTAGAGCTGACCCAAGGCTTAGGGGAAGAAAAAGAGGAAGGTGCCCAAGGAGAAGAAGTTAAGAAAGCACCTACACCTACCGAGAAAAAGAAGAGGAAGGAAAAAATTTAGCCTATAGCTCAGCCCAAGCCTAAGAATGTCACTAAGCTAGCTCCAACTAAGCCAACAGCAACAAGGGCCACTACTAGAGCAACCACTCAAAAGGCCAACGAGGCATCAAAGGAAAAGAAGAAAGCCAATGTATAGCCAGCTAAAGAGCCCAAGAAGAGAAGAAGGTATGTGGCACAACCAGATATAGATGATGAGGAGAGAACAAAATCTGAGGACATTAATAAATTTAAAATGGTAAGCCATCCTCCTAAATTTGCAATTGACAAACTTTGTAATAAGATTAAAAATGTAGATTTGAATGATTTAAAGTCTCTTAATTTCAATAATCTTAATAGGGAAGAGTAGAATAAAGTAGGAGAATCTGTGTATTCGATGTTGGCAAAATTTTAAAACACACCTCTAGAGCTTGACAATACCATGCCAAAGGAACTATATGAGACAGTTGAGAATAAATGGCATTATTTTTTAAAGATGGAGAGGAAGATTAGAGAATCTACCCTAGCACAAGCAAAGCTTGACATGACAAAGGCTCAAATAAAAAATGAAAACAAGAAACATAGTGGCAAGTTTACACCCAAGTACAGAGCCTTTTGCATCCTTAAAAACAAGATTGAGGATGTTGTAAATAAATCCACACAATTGTGGAAAACAATTTATAAAATTACTGATGATAAAGTAGAGGAAACCAATAAGGCAAAAACTAGTTCCAAAGAGAAAGAGAAGGAAAAGAAAGAAGAAGAATAAAAAGGAGAGGTAGAGGCAAAGGAAACAGAAGAAGAAAAGAAAGGAGAAGAAGAAAAGAAAGATGAGGAAGAGAAAGAAGAGGAAGAATCAGCTAAGGGAGAATAAACTATGGCAACAACTGATCAGTAGCAAGAAGAAGAATAGAGTGTGCAAGACACACAATCACCACCTCTCAGTCTACCTCATGTAACCAATACACCTATAGAGACAATAATCATCAAGGATGTTCCTAACAAGTTAGCTTAGAACATCAATCCACTTCCTAAAGAGGATCTCTCAAAGATCCTTCACCAATCTACTTTACAAGCACAATTATGCACAAGCCGTATATTGGTAAGTGTAGATGAACTACAAAGAGTAGTAACAGAACCACAAAGAGAAAAGGTGAAGCCATAGGATTCACCTTTCACATATATAGCTACTAGGACTAAAGTGTTGATGCTTCCACCACCACCTCCACCAAGTGCAACAAGTGATAATGATCAGATGCCAAGTTTAGAAGAAAGGAATTCAGATGAAAAAGAGGATACAATAAAAGAAAAGGAGCAGGCCATAATTCAGACATTGGTAGAACTACCAAAGTATAGCACTCCTACAAAGACCATTTAGAAGCCAAGCACTGAAGCCATCCCCTTGCAATTCTCAATTCTAGGCTCAAGTTCAACTAGAGTGGCCAGGGTACTTCACTATGGAGACCTTGAATTAGATGAAGATATTGTGATACCTTCCTATGATTCCAAGACTATAAAAATGGCACAAATGACTGAAATGAAAAATACATTAGATAGAAGGATGAGGCAAGAAATACTGAGGAAAGAATTCAAACATAAGCAAGCACTTCATGACATCAAGGACATCTTTGTGGATGCCTTTAGCTTGCAGTCACCAGATGAAGCAAAGCCAATAATTGAGCAACTATCAAACATAGTTGACGAGGTGACAAATGAAGACTAGGATACCAATGTTAAACTCATGGAATGGTTAGAGATAAAATTTCAAGGAAAGGTGAATGAAAAGATATCAAGTGGAATAGCACTTGAACAAGTAGAGTTGGCCAAGAAAATAGATAAGGTCAAAATTGTCCTTGAAAACATGTTTTCATTGTATAGGAAGTTGTGTGACTTTTCAAATTGCACACAAGAAACAAATCAAAGAATAATGAGCTTGGAAAGAAACTTGAAAATCTCTATCATGCAATTACCTAGGGATCCAGCTCAAAGTGAGAAGCATTTTTCCCAATCACTTCACACTCAAAGGGAGTTAGCTATACTAACAACAGAGGAAGCTAATATTAAGGCCAAACTGATGCAAATTTAGTCCTCCATAACCCCTTGTTTAGAAGTCCTCCACAAGGAACAATTTTATGCTAAAATAGGTTTAAAGAAAGATCCAAATATTTCTACACTTGATGGACTTGTACACCTTGCTGCAAAGACTACCATCTAGCACAAGTCACTTGACCTAGCTTTGGAGAATTGGGATGTAGCTCTAAAAACAATAATGGAGGTAAATAGTAATTTTTTGGCTAAGTATGATATTACTCCTTAGAACCTTTTGACATAAGTGTCAAAAAGGGGGAGAAAAAATAATAAGGAAAGGAGGAGATAATAAGATAGGGGGAGAAATAATGGTAAGGAAGATATATCAAAGGGGGAGAATGCTATAAATTTTGTTTACAATCTTTCATTCATTCTAATATAGTCAAAAGGGGGAGATATAAAATTTTGGCAATCATATGGAAAATAGCTCTGATGCAAAATGCAAAAATTCCATAAGCTCTGATAAAATAGATACAAAGACATAGGTACAGAATACAAGTACTACAAAATTTTGGCAATCATATAGAAAATAGCTCTCATTCAAAATGAAAAAATTCGATAAGCTCTGATAAAATAGATACAGAGACATAGGTATAGAATATAGATATAGGATAGAAGACAAAGAGTATTAGGCACATTCAACATAGAATTTTGATTTTAAGAATGTCAAGGCACAATTAGCTCAGGGGGAGTTAAGGTATTTTGAACAAATTTTGAATAAAATTTTGAAATCTTGTGGATAAGGTACTCATAAGGAAAGACTAGTAATATCTAGTTAACTATTTTTGAAACTCATGTCAAAGGGGGAGATTGCTGGTCCTTAGATAGTTTTGACATTTGAGTGTCAACACACTTAATCACTTTCTACATTGAAGTTGAGTACACTATGTATGTTGAGCCATAGTGTGTGCCGAGTTAGAATTTCAATAGGTGTCAAGTGACTTTAGGTGCCAAGCAGTATATAAGTGTTGAGTGACATATAGGTGTTGAGTCACAGTTGATGCTGAGCAAGTTAGAATGCTTCATATGCTGAGTGAGCCAGAATCATATATGTGCTCAGCAAGACAGAGTGTAATAGGTGTCAAGAAATCCAAGATAGTATATGTGCCAAGCACCAGTAGTCTAGTATGTTCTGAGTAACACGGAATCAACATATGGTTTGTGCCCTCACAAACTTAGATGTAAACTATTTCTGGAGTTGACATAGAAGGATTTCAAAAGACAAAAAGGATAAGGATGAATCTTTTATGTTTCCTATGCAATCAACATGCAGCCAATTAGAACAATGGAGAAGGCATGCAACCAATGATAAAAATGCAAGGAATGAGCATAAACTTGAGATTCAATATGGATCATAGATCCATACCTAACCCTAAGTCTTCACAATCATTAAAAGGAGGTTGAAAAATCCATTAGGTATGTGGTAGAGAATAGTGTATGGGGAGACTATAGTGAAATTTAGTGTGAAGAAGGAAAGACTTAGAGGTACAGAGCAAAAATTTCATATCCAATTGATCAGAATAGCACAAGGGACAAGGGACACAATCAGATATCAGATCTTAGAGGATCAAGATCAAAGAGAGCAGATCAAGTGCCTAAATCTAGCAATTAGATATTGCATACTATCAGGTTCGTGTTCTAATATTTTCTTGCCATTGTATTAGAAGTTGTAAATCCTATATTGATAGGTTAGCTTAACAACTAGGTAGGAGAAACTTTGGAGAAGGTGATTGAAAATCTTATTGTATTAGGTGGGTTTAACAGCCTATTGCAAATCCTTTAATAGGGTGACTCTTCATGTAAAGTGTTTGTAAATCCTCTAATTAGGTCACTATTGACACAGTGTAAAGCCTTTAATAGGGCATGTCTTTCACAGGGTAGACCATCGGAAGTGGTCAAATAATTATTGTTGTAGTAATTTTTTTGGATATCATCCCTATCCTAATTTTACCTTCTTATTCCTGGAGGATTTTCAGGTTACCAAATCTAGTGTTATGTGTTATTGCATGTGTTTACTTTACTTCTATTTAATGTATTTATATGCATGCAATTTACTTTCAGTTATTTGATTTAAAAGATTAGAAAAGGTTAAAAGTGTGGCACTTCTTATTTGGACATTCTAACATTTACCTCTATGAAGCTCATATCATGCCTAGGCTTGGAGTCCCTTGTGAATGTTGATGGTCCAGTAAAGAACTAATGCGCATGCATAATTTTTTTTGTCAATCCTTCATATGATTACTTAATAAATATATGTATTAATTTAAATGATTAAATTGATACATACCTCTTGACTCGTTGATGGGATGAAAAATGGGGTTGGTGAATCTATACTAGGGCTGCCAACACTCTTACCCTAAATTTTGAACAATGTCAATACATGCTAATTAATTAGTTATTCACTATACATATGAAATCAAATCAAATTAGTTTATTATAATTTTAATTTACCTGTGTGTCAATGCCAAATATCTCACTCAGGAACTCATAAGTGACTAGCACATCATCCATACTATCTCCGGCATGACTGCCAAATGCACATAAGGATCCACATGATGTGCACATGTGACCATGATGCACAAAAGGCTCCTCCTCAACTAATGGACTAATGTAATGAATGATGGCCTGCATCAAAGCATTAATAGTCCCTAGGGTGCTAGTCTCTACATGTTCCTTCACAACTGAAGGAATAATCACATGTTTACCCTGTGGCTTGAAAATAGGTGCCCTAACTACATTAGGGTCACAATGTGCCCTTGACCTCTCAAATGATGACCCCCCACCTCTACCTTGAGATTTTAATATATCAAAATAACTGGGGATCTCCCCAAGGAAAAATTCACAATACAGTTTCTTTAAGAAATATATTGGAGCCTCATGATTATTGCAGGGAGGGGCATCAAAGACCATCCACCATCTATCCCAAAAGTTATTGCTAATACCATCATGTATGCACCAATGGATGGGGAATCTTTTAGTTGTAGTTTTAACAATAGTTTGTTCTCCAGGCTTTTTAAACAATGCACAAATGCTACCTTTTGCTTTTTTTTTTATTTTTTACATCTTGATATGATAATTTTTTTGCATAATATCTTCTTTGTTCATCCCTCTTAACATGCCAAATATCCAATCGACCACTAACAAAAGCTACATGGGTCATAATGGACTCGAGGGAGGATGCCAATTATGCCCTCATCAGATTGGTTTGTCCACAAGCTTTCAACCTACAAATGAGTGCTTCTAATTCATTTTTTCCTCTTTCTATTTCACTCATTATGTTGTCTTGGGTGCCATGAGGAGGTCTTCCAATAGGTGCAGGTTGTGGAATTTCTTGCTCTTGTTGTGGAGGTTTTTGATTTTCATCTTGTGGAGGGTTTTGATTAGGATTTTTTAGAGGGTTTTTGTTTTGATTTTATTAATCTAACTAGGGATTAGCAGTTGATTATTTACATTTCCTAGTAAGAAACCAATTGCAATCTAAATAAATACAAAAATTTAAAGAAAATTTGAAAAAACCTACAAAACAATGTAAAAACTTACAAAACAATGTAAAAACATATAAAACAATGTAAAAACAAGGGTAGAAAATATATTACATGATCCTAATCTTAAAATTCGGTGATGAGGAGGCATTTTGAGGAGGCGGGTGACAAAATTCTTCAACTTCTTCAATCCATGTGTGTGTTGTTGAGGAAAATGCAAAAGCCAAATAGAATGATAAAATGGGTTGCGGGTTTGCAACCCATTTATAATTTTTTTTAATTTTGCAAAGTGCATATGCGCTATAGCACACACATGCTTTGCAAATTTAAAAACTAAATTTAGGTGTCATGTTTTTGACACCACAACTTGGTGCATATACCCCCATAGCATAAAGTAAATAACACATAACATAATAAATTTGGTTACCTAGAAACCCTCCAATGAGAAGGAAACACTGGGGTGGGGATGACACCCACAAATCTTCACTACTGCAGTTGTAAAGTGTGACCTATTATGGCTACAATGTGTTTGATCATAATCTATGATCTATCTTGTGAAAGTTCTACCCTATTAAAGGCTTAAAAATACTATTAGGTCTTACCTTATTAGAGGATTTCAACTTACAATAAAGAAATCAATCAATTATGAGATTTACAACAACCTGTAAGAACTACTCGGTTAAGAGATTTTCTCTATATCACCTATTAGAATGATTTAGTACCATGATCATTTAGTTAGCACCTTTCTTCTTGATGATAGATCTTCTCCTTACTATTTAAACCTTGATCCTTCTAATCAGATATGTCTCCTCTTTCCTTTCACTTATTTACTTAGTTCTTCTCAAACTAATTTTGCAATGCATAGCTCTGTCATAGCCATCTCAGCCGCCATGAATGCTCTTTGAACTCTTAGTGTTCATCTCCTCACACACTTATAAAAATTTTAGGGTTTACCTTCTTTTACAAACATTGGTGGTGATGGATTAGGTAAGAATTAGTGGCTAAGGTTAGTTCCTATTACTGCCTAATGCTTTCCTTAACTTGATTGGTTGCATTTATTACATAGAGATTCATGCTATGATTCCATACTTATCTTTCATTATCATAAAATATGATTATGTTGGCCAAAAAATGGTTTACATAGAATTTTGTGCCATTACAAACATCTATGTCATAAATTGTTCACTTGGCCTACAAAGGCTTTGATTCTTGGCCTTCACTATGCTCTTAATGTTGTAACTCATTTATGAATAGCTCAGGACACTTTGTTTTCTTAATACCTAAATCACTTGACACATACTATTTACTTAGCTTCCTCTTTTGGCTTGAAATCTAAATAACTTGACACACACTAATTGCTCAACATCTACTAGTGCTTGGCACCTAGTACTGTTTGGCACTAACTATCATATTACTTGACATGTACTATTTGACCAATTATGCTCGACATGCACTCTGCTTTTTCTAGTTAATGACTAAGTGTTTTATTACAACCTTGTTAAAACAAATACAAGATTTACAATCTCCCCTTTGACATGAGTGGCAAAACAAATTGCCATGGTATATGATGGGACTCAAAATCTCTTTCATGATTTGAGTACCATTCAAAGCTTTTCAACCCTTCATCCGCATTTAATGCATGATTAATCACCCATCCTTTTGAGGCCAAAGAGGTGTTTAATGTTTCTAATACCTTGAATTAAACATATCCACTTGTCCCATAAAGATAAATTTCCATTCCAAATCATTTTGTGAAGTTCCATTTTGAGTAATGTTGAAATCTGCATTTTTGCTTGTATGAAACAGTGATAGGAGGCCTAGTTTACAATTGAATATCTTGCACCCAATTATGTTTCATGACTCACCACTTTGGAAGTGTTTAATATCCATACTAGAGAACCTATGTTTCATATTTTGAGTTGTTTTGACATGTTTTTCCTAGGTTTTGAATCCCTTAAAGTCAGTCATTTATTGTTGTCATGCTGATGCAAATTGTTTAGAATTCTAGGAGACCCTATTTGACTTGTTATAACTTTGACCTAGTTGACCAAAGTGATATAATTCATTTTTTCTTTAATTCTAGAGGTCAGAGACTTATTTTTCTTCAATTTTAAGCTTATGATGAATCTGTTTGATTAGTTTTCAAATGTGATTCCATTTACAATTTGTAAAGTTTTTTTGGTGTCATAAAGTGTAGATTGATCAATACCCCTGTTTGGGATGTCATAACTCTGAATCTATGATAGGAAATAAAAATGGATTATACCATTTAATTCTACTCTAAAAATACTTTTATTATTCTAGTTTACAAGTCTTGACGAATTCATCTGTACACTTCCATAGGTCCATTTCGTTTGTGAAAATCACTTTTCTGCCAGTGTTTCTTGTTCTACAAATCTGAGTATCCCACTTTGACCACTTGCCAAATGCACCCAATTATTTTTTATTATCCAAAATCCTAGATTTACACTCTCCTTGTGATAGTCAACCAATCCCCTAGTTTTCGTGCCCCAAGTGTCAGTTTGACCTATTTTCAAATCCAAATCTGAATGTGTTTTATGGTTTTTTGACATATTTTCTTGTAAGTAGTTTTGAGAAGGAAACTTTGATAGTCAATATCTTTTGAATGAGAATTTTTCATGAGATGAGATTGTATAAGGTACAAGAATGTGGAACAAACAATTAGCTTGTCTAATTTTAGAGCTTGGTCAGGTGTTTTGGTCAGTTTCAAAAGCTAGTCAAAGGACCTCTTGGCATGAAACTAGTAGTTTGCAAGAAAGGTTGAAAGTCAGTTTTAAATGATGCAACAATGATTTAATTTTGACAATATTAGCCTTAGATGATTAATAGATCAATTTGATAGTTTAGTTGTTTGAAAACAATTTTTTTTTAGCCAGACACACTTTGGGGCCTGACTGATTCCATCAGATCCATATAATACCATGGATATCAAGGTTATCTTAAAGGTCCTAATGTTTGTGATTATTAAATATCTTAGTATGCTTATATCTTCATTTGAGATCAAAAAGGCATATGGATTATACACAAAGTGAATAATAAAGAAAAGAATTGTGACCACATTGGTAATCTTTGACAAAGCAAGGGTTACATTGGATGAACACATTTGGGCATTTTCTATCACTCATTTAAGAGGGTTCTTATTACCATAGTGCATAGAAGGCTAGTGTGGTTATGAAGATAGAAATTTCACATCATTTGTAGGCTACATGGAGAGTAAACACCTTCATTTCAAGAGCTCATGGAAGAGGTGCTTTAACTATCATGCTCTTTATCTAACTAACACAATGCAAGGGATCATTTGCAAATTTATCTTCTTCAAGTGATTTTAAAAAATATATTGAAAAGTGATGAAGATATTTGAGGCATTTAATGATTATTTTCAATCAATATGGGGGATGTTGCATTGCTTATGCATATCAAGATGATTTTAAAGTGTCTCCTTTGGCCATAGAGTGGTGGATGAAGGAAATATTGGCATCAAAGAAGCATCATTCTAAAAAAAGAGGGCTTGCATGTCTTGTAATTGGTGGTATATATCCTCAGTGTGGCTTTAAATGATAAAAAGAGGTGACTGTAAGGAAGGCCACATCAGTGATATGCATTCCTAATGTGTTCACAATCTAGTTGTGATATGTCTATTGTGTGGGAATGAGGATGGAAGGTGTCTACAACACAAATAAGGAAAGGGGTGTAGCTCACTGCACACATTTTATCCACTCACCACCAGTTTGTAAGGGGAGATTGGTGACCAAAAAAAATGTGTCAACCTAATTCCTTAAAGGCCCATGCTAACCATAGGGATGTAAGTAAAGAAAAAACAATCCATAGGTCTCCAGGTGGTAGGGACAAATATTTTAAATGGAGCATAGTGAGATGTTTTGACAGTGAGGAGAAGGTTCCTCTGCCTCCTTAGATGTTGTAGGGAGGACATTGAAGAGGAGACGCCAATTGAAAGCTGGTTTAAAATATTTGGAAGACTTCACAAATGCTTGTCACTATAAATTTAGAGAAGGTTGGGAGTTGGTTTAGAGCCGCTAGGTTAGAGCTATAGAAATTCTCCTTTTCCACTCCTTGTTACCACACACTATATAGACTAGAGTATGATGGTTACAACATCTTTCTAGTAGGCAGCTCATTGTTTTATTAAACTATGTGGACATGAGGATTAGTGAAAAAGTGTGAGAAGAGTTTAAAGAACCACCTTGACCAGTCGGACATGAAAAGGATGATCCATGTTAATAGCCCCATCATTGCCATCCAGTCGATGTGAAGAATCAAATGTTTTAAAGGAGGGCTTTTTCAATGCACATTTGATGACTGAGTAAGATATTACCATGGTTTGAGCTTCAGTTCTTCATTTTATTCAAAAATGCATTATCCCACATGTGGTGAGTGAAAAACTTTTCAAGTGTTTTTTTTATATATGAACACTCACATTACAAGTTATCTTAAAGACAAAACCTTTTAAAGGCAATCCTTCTTGCATGAGGCCTAAGGCCATTGGAGAGGCATGAAAGATATTTTGAGCTAACCTGTGATTGGATGCTAATGTGGACTTTCAATAAACTAGGAGGTGACAAGTGGCAGTGCATGGACTAAGATGAATGAATCCCAGAATGACATGTGGCAAAGGAATCCAAATGTGGCATGCTTCCCAAGGTGCTAACATGGTAGAGAGTGACACATGTCATGACATCACTATGTCACAATGACATGGCACTATGATGAGTGTCATGTAACATAGTAGCTAATGATGTGGCACAATGACATGGCGTAATGAGATGGCATGGTGATAAGATAGATAACAAAGTAGATGACATGTCTAGAGGTACCACATGTCATGACATCGCTATGTCATGATGATGTGGCACCATGTTGAGTATGATGGTGACATAGCAACCAGTGACATGATCATCATGTGGTAAGATAGGGACCAATGGTATAGTGACACATGGCACCCAGGTGGTGGGTGTTAGGTGACTAAGCAAAAAATGAGTGAATCAAAATGTGAAACGTGCTGAAGATGGTCAAACCCAATTGACCCAAATTGTTAATTGGGGAAAAATTTCAAAATGCAAAAATTTAATTATTTTACTATTTCCTCCAAAAATCACATGTAGGGCTTTTAAAATCAAAAGGATTATAAGCTAAAGTTTTAACTTTAGGAATTTTAAAATTTTTTTTGAAAAATGAAATGTAGATTTTAAAGCCATTACAAGAACCTAACTTCAAAATGAGATTTTTGGGCATTTTTGGTAAGGAAGTATAGCTCTATTATATATCACAAAATTGGGAAAGAACAATCTTTCCATTTTTGGAGTTTTTTTTCACACAAGAAGCCACTTGTTCAAGATATTCAAGGTTTTGTCTCAGGTGTCTATTTTTCAGTTTCATTCAATTAGGGCAATTTAGATTTGATTTCTAGTAAAATAGTGAACTAAATGAGAATAAGAGGTAGTATGAATGCACTTAGGGGTGAATTTTGTCACCTCCAAGTTAGTTAAATGGAGATATTATCAACATTTCAGATATTTTGGCAACACAAGGGTTTTCATCATTGAAAAAAAGATATTTCAAGTTTGTTACATAATAATAATGAGAATCATATTAAATTTTAGGGTTAGAAAGATGAGATATGCTTTACAATAGTAAGAAATGAAGATTTAAGTGGACACATGTCACTTCTAGATTAGATATGGGATTTGATTCCTTTCCTATATCTCTCTCTTTCTTATTCATTGTAAGGGTTGGTTCTAGTTTATCTGTGAGACCACATTATTGGATCTAGAGTTGTGATTCCACCATACTCTTTAGCATATTTCTCTTGTATTAACATTAGTAGTTAAGCTAATATAGATAGTTTTGATCTATTTAGTGGGTTTACGAGTTGTTTACATGCATTTTGAATGTATAGTTTCAAAGAAATGAATACAATGAGCAAGAATATCCTTAGTTTCATTTTGATTCTCATCTCTTATCTTTCTAATCTACAATGTTTTAAGGTTTAGGAACAAATAAATTAGACCCATTTGCATCCATGTAAGGTTGTATGTCTGATATGTCTGATATGTTTTGCTATTGGAACAAAGAGCCAAGTAAATTCTTTATGTATTTGATAGGGTTGCTGGTTATTTGAGAAGGATATTTCATGAGAATGAGGTCTTTATGAACATCGATGTTTGATTCACAAAGTGATAAGATAGATATGATATCTTGATGTATAGAATATGTCACTGGTATCATAGATGTATGTGTGTAATTCATGGAATTTCCCAATAGAGAAGGCACTGATCAACTACAGTATCAACTTTTTCTTATTGCTACATATTTGAGGATTTATTGAAATCAAATTATAACCATCCATTTCCTTTTCTATTTACGAAATGAAAGGATTCCCTCACTTAGCTTATCAATTTCTTAGGCCATGTTATTAGCTATTTCATGTTTGGGATCTTTGCATAGGTATTACAAGATTAAGAGTTTTATCTACTTTGTTAGATTCAAGTGTATTTTAGCATTGGTACCCTATAAATGAATCTAAGGTCCACTCGCTTAGGTTTTGTAGAGCTTGAAGTAGAAGGATCTAGCCTTATAGTTGGTTTAGTGTCTAAAAGAGTATGTTGAAAATGGGAAGTAACTACCCCTAGATGTATTTTGTTCTTATTGAGGTAATTTAAAACCATAATGTTTCAAAACACCAATAGTATATACATTCTTATCAGGTCAAAAGCCATTTTTGTTACTTTCTAACAATTGTATCAGTTATGGTAAAATCCTATAGACTTAGGATGGTTTAACAACCATTTATAAATCCTTTAATAGGGTGGCATTCTAAGTAAATGTTCTAAAGTCCTCTAACCAAGCCAATTTCTAATAGGGTAGATAAATCCTTTAACTAAATCACAACTTTTCTTTTTGCTAGCCCAAGTAATCAATCTTTTGCCTAAGAAAAGTGCTCCTCCACTGGTACTCTTTTTGTCATCAATGTTACAACACACTGTTAAATGTGACCTGGTTAAATTGGGGAGGTAACTTTGAGGATAGAAAGAGCACCAATGTAAGAGCTTTTTTCTTAGGCAAAAGATTGATTACTTGGACCAGAAAAAAGCAAAGTTGTCACTTGGTTAAAGGATTTATCCACCCTATGAGAAGTGAGCCTAGTTAGAGGACTTTAAAACATTCACTTGGAATGCCACCCTCTTAAAGGATTTACAAATGGCTATTAAAAAAACCTAAGTCCATAGGATTTTATCCTAACTGATTCAATTGTTAAAGAGTAACAACGATGGCGTTTGACCTGATACAACTCACAACTTAACTTGAAGATTTCAAATCACAATTCGTCTCTTCACAATTTGCCTGGCTTTTAGTCTGTACAGCTATAACAACTTGTTCTCCCTTCAAGCTTTATTTCCTTGAGTCTCCATACTCAATATACCAGTGAAATCTCCTATATGACCACTTATCAAAGTAGATTCTCTTTGCTCTATTATTCCTTCTCCTCTTGATGTCTCCTCCTTGACACCTTTCAACCACTTCACAATTTGGCACCCAAAAACTCTAGCTTCTTGGCTTGCGACTCCTTAAATAAAAGTTTGGAATTACTTTTCCCACTCAATTCTTCCTTCCTTTAATTTCAGTTCAAATGGATTAGGTAGGACTCATTGAATCTAACCCACATCTTGTCCCTTCTAGAAACATCATGAAGAATCCTCTTGAATTTTCTAAAAGATTGTTACATAAAATTATGTGCCACCAGCTCATCATCCTTATCCTCCAACTAGTTCACAAAATTTAAGGTAACAAACTTGTCAACTCAAATTTGGAAAATCTTTGATTTTTCGAATAATGCAATAGCTTAACACTTTTGAAATTATGGTGCATGGGACATACTGTGTTACTCGACATCAACTATGTTTTACTGATGCTTGACACCTACTATGGATTCACTTAGCATCCACTAAATTTTTCTGATGCTCAACACTTATTACTTTTCTTGGCACCTAAACATGCTTAGCTCCTTCTATATCACTCAGCACACACTAGATTTGTATTTTCTCAGCACTAACTAGAAATTTGCTTAGCTTGAACTAGCTTGCTTGGCACTCACTAACGAACTTAGTTAAGCTTTGCAGTCAACTTTGTTTCAACTTATTTCTCCAATGTTCCTAAGTGTGACCAGCCTCTATATCTTCAAGTATGTTATCAATACATCACTTTGCCATTGCCTTAACTGATCCTTGCACTTCATTACAAAACCATAAATCAACTTTTCCCTTGGGTACTTTTGTTACATCTTTTTTATTAAATCCTCTGCATCAATCAAATAAGTGATAGTACTTAGATCTTATAAGCAATTGTCATTCCAAAAAATAGTAGGTTTGACATCAATGAAAAAATAATAATTGAAAACATTCTTTATCAACCATCTTCCTTCTTTTCAACAATCTCCTCCTTACAATGATCTTTTCAATTAGATTTCCAACAATATCTTCTCTAAAACCTTGGTATGAAACTTTCTTTCTAGCCTTTCTTTCTTCATTCATTTCTAGGAGACTAAAAACATCAAAAATATGTCTTTGATCTCATGCAAAACTTTCTTTTTCTTATGCTCCCTTCGTAACATTTCTTGTCTCTTTTTCTTTTGTAGAGCATCTTGTAGAATGCTCATCTCTTCAATTGTGATTGTATTTAGATTTAACTTTGGTAATTTAACCGCTTCATCTAAACTTACATCCTCAAGTGATGTAACTTCAGTACTCTTGGGTATGTTGGAACTTACCATTGAGATTTGTAATGGTGTGACATTTGTATTCGGCCTCTGAAGAATGTGACTGCTGAGAGGAGATGCAGAAATTGGCATTGTAACCAGAGTCTATATTGCAATTTTCTCCTTAGGCTTAGTAGTCAGCTTCAACTCTTTAGTCTTATCTCCTTCCTTCTGGACTTCACCTTGCAGTGATGGTATAGATACAGGACTTACTTCTTGACCCTTATGCACTTTACTTTCATCTTCTCAATAGTCACTATAGCTTGTAATATTGAACTATTTAGGCTTGGCACTTATGCATCTGAAGGTTGTGGTTCTACCTCTTTGATCTGAATGGCAATAGTTGGTATGAAAGATTTATTTATATCATCCTTCTATTCCAAGTTTATACTTTAATCTCTTTGAAGATCTTGAGATTCCTTTTATTTTATTTTTGAAGTTGGTGGGGGAACATTCAATGTATCTTTTTGTATCTCCCCTATAGATGAAACTTCTACCCTTTGAATCTCATCCAATCTCACCAATATAGGGTTAATGCATAGTAGTGTTACATTGGTGGATAATCACATAATTTTATTTAAGTCATCCTTAGTCAAAGGATTTATATTTTGTGTTGATTTATTAGTAACATCCTTGATGCTTATTGAGTCCTATTGACTCTCTTGGTCATTGTGTGGGGAACTGGCACTTGACATCTATGTGTCTACATATCTTGTTGCTCTTAGTTAGTTGTTGCCTCCTCTACTATTTCTTTAGTGCTCTCCACATTACCTTCTCTAATTTGGTTCATCTCTTTTTCTATCTCTTCCTCATTCTTCCCAGGTTCTTGCTCTTCTTTCTCACCTTTTTATGTAATTTCTTGAGTGGATAGCTCATATATTGATTTCCAAATTGATGTACTTTTTTTTACCATATATTCTATGTTCTTCTTCAAAATATGGAAACTTTTTATTTAGGGGAAAATTTCTCTTTATGAATTTCCATAGGTTTGGCAATCATGTTTTATCCAATTCAGGCATCACTTGGGCTAATGTAGTTTCCCTAATTTGTCTCTTAGTTTATAAGTTGAAGTGTGACTTTTCCTCAACTCTGTCATAAAGACTTTTGGTTAGAGAGTTTTAAATCTCTAGTGGATTATTCTTGAAAGTAGCTATCATATTATATATGGCGTCTTCAACCTCATTCTTATCAACACTCCCTAGCTTATCAAAATCAACATGTGTGAAACTTGACAAATCTACATTAGTTTTAATGTTTTCATACAATATTTCAATATGACAAGAGGGATTTCTGCTTACCACTTTGATTGAATCAAGTCATTTGACTCTATCTTCTACTCATCTAGATCCTTCTGAGGTGTGTACTTATTCCTTAATCTTTTGAATTTCTTTGGAGTATGCTAGCTCAGGTCTACTATAATGTTGGCTCTATTTCCTTTAACATTTGATACTTCCTTAGCTTGTATAGTGGTTGCACTTGTACTTGACCTAGTTATGGGGACAACTAGATTTGGTTGTGACTTGTTCATAGTCTTGTCAGGTTTCTCCACTATTTTAGCCTCTTCTTTCCTTTTCTTCTTTTCCTTAGGTTCTTCCTTGACTTCTTCTTCATCAACACATTCAACATTTTCACCTAGTCCTTATGTTAGTTTTAATGGTGATTGCCTTTGTTCATCATCATGATCTTCTTCATCATCTTCATCTTCACCAAATCTCTCCTTCATCTTTTTAACCAATTTTTTTTGCTTTCTTAAAATTTTAGCTATCTTCAAATCAATAGTTATTCTAGATTTGGCTTCATCATAGTTACCAAAAGATGTAGCATCTTTATCAATTTCTTATGCTAGTAATTTTGTGATTTTTGTAGAGGCTTCATCCACATTGATCTCATATGGAAAGGGTTTTAACCATCTAACCCTAGGCACTATTATTTGCACAATGTATGTATGATCTACATCAACTAGGAAACACACGTCATTGTAATGTTGTTCCACTAAAGATACATGAATCCTCAATATTTGTTTCATGGATTTCTTAAAACCCTCAAAATAACTAGCCATTACTAACTCAAATTTGTCTCCAAGTTTCTCAATAAATTCCTAAATCTGTTGTGCAATTGAGCTGCTGATCTTCTAAACAATTTTTCCAAAGGTAGGGAATGTGTTTTGTACATAGAAAAATATGCAAAAAATCAAACAACCAAACTTGTAAGATGCACTTTTGGCTTTCCTAATGGCTTCCAACATTTCTAATAACTATTGTAGTTGTAACTTAGCAAGGTCATAGGAATGGTCTCTCTTCACAATTTTGTAACCTAAGTCCACTGCCATACATGAAACACTATTTATTTGGCTAGATTGAAAGAACTTATGGGCAATGACTCTGATTGCAAAGGCAACAATGCGATCTAAAATAGTGTCTATTGACACCCCTCTCTTGTTCCACATGACACTTATATTCTTTTCTATAACCTCCTTTGCATCACTTCACATGCTCTTAGGTTGATCAAGATTAGGATACCTTGATACCCTTTGACCAATCTTCTTTGAAATCCTAATTGGTCCACCCTCTAATAAAACTTGGTTATCATGTATACAACTTAGAACAATCCAAATCCATTCAGTTTTAAACATTTGAGGAAAGTCTATGGCACATGTTAACCCTTTCCACTCAAAAATTTTATTCTCTTCCCTCAAACTCCATTATCACATAACTTACCATAAGCATCTCTAATCTCCATATCTCCTACCTCTCCAGTCTTTTTGATATAGCAACATCTTATATCCCAGATCATGAGAACCTTTGGTGGTATCATAGATAGCACACTAGATCAATCTCCCTTGTATGAAATCTCAAGAATTGGTTAGAATGGGCATTGCCTAACATCATTTCTTATCAACTAAATGTTGAAAACATATTTCCCCTCTTTTATAACATTTGATGAAGAAATAGCTCTCATTTTACTTTACTAGGGTTTGCGATAAATGAAACAACATAACTTGACACAAGTTGAATACCTCTTGAATCTGTAGAATGTTGTTGAGTAGTAGTTAAATTTAAAAAAAGAAAAACTACAATCTCCTTTTGTAATTCACCCTTCATGGCCTTCATGCTCTTCAAACTTTGGTAAGTGCAAATGAGTCAAAAATAAACTATATAACCCTTTAAATTAAGCAATAAATGCCTAGTTCTTATACATCTATAAGCTTGAGTAATATATGGTTTTCAACACACTAAGCTAACATAGAATTCCCAATATGATTGACATACATAGCAAGCTCGATTCATACTAGCCTTGAATGCATCACTCAGAAATAACTACAATTTATTCCATGCACGAAAACAACATAGAAAAAAAAAAAAATATAGAATAACTCTTACTCTTAACTTATTCATTGCATCTTGATTCATTCATGTTTGTTTTTTTTAGTTCTTAGATATTTGGAACTGATGCATAATATAACTTTTTAAATGTTAGTTCCACACATGCCTTTTGTTTCCTAGTTGGGGGTGATGTGATCACCTTATCCATTTGACGAAGTGACCTCACCTAAGCTTGATATACTACAATATTCTCTCCTTTTCCATCTCTTATTCATATGCACCTTTACCTTTTCAACATTGACCTTTTCATTACCTTTACTGGTTTCATTGCTTAGTTCTAGTGACCTAGTTGGATAGTTTCCACTAACATGACCAGTCTTGAGACATCTAAAGCATGTGGTCTCACTCAACCATCTATTGTAGTTGCCTCTAAAATATTTCATCATGCAATTCTCAGGAACATGTCCATATTCTTGACAATAGTGACAATTGTACCTTGTGTTGTAATCCTAATCATAGGAATTTCTATTTTGGTGTACCATTGTTTGCTTTTTTGATGTCCACTTTCTATTAGATCCAAATTCATATGCTTTATGTCCATACTTCTGATAATTATAACAATATCCTTCAAATCTCTAAGTTCTCATGGTCTTGGTCCTACATTCATTTTTTTGATGTCCTTGTTTGTTGTAATTGTAGTAGTGTTCTCTATATTTTTACTTGGGGTTCTAATTGACAATTTTGCTCCAAGAAACATTTTTTTTATGACCCAATTTTCCACAATTATGACAAGTAGGTTTGTAGTTCTTACCTTTTTTGTTCCTTTTCTCAAAACTTTTATATGATTCTCCTTCTTTAGTGTTAGTGTATCCAAATCCAACAATATCATTATTAGGTCTTGGTGATTCTATCAATTTCTCAAAGTATTTTATGGTTTTTAGTTGGTTTGTTAAATCTTTCAATTAATTTATTTCCTTCTCTCAATTTATTTTGCAATAGATAATTATGTGATTTTAGGGTTGTGATCTCAATGTCTCTTCCATTCAATTCATGGTTTGCAATCATCAATTGATTCATTGTACCCAATTTCATGTTATTCATTGTACCCTCCTTGCTGTCCTCTATTTTATTTCCCACTCACTTTAATTTTTTCAAATAGTTTGCTTGCAGGTTTATTACTGGGATTCCTATTTTTATGTGAGACTGGCATGTTGATGTTTATGTGTTTGAAGCATGTTTTTTTAAGAGTTTCTTTTAATGTAATTGTGCAACAAACGTATAACAAACATGTACCACTTTTGGTAACAATAATAATGGCAACCCAACTCAAAAGAACTCAATTAATGCTGATAAGAGTTTAATACAAAATAGTCCAGGTCTGATATGAAATAATAGCCAATGGTAAACCCTATCAACTCGAATTATTGAACACAGTATATGTAAAACATACCCATCTAATAGTTGCTTGGTTAGGGTATGAAATATGATCTCCAAATAACACAAAATGAGCACTATTCATGCACTATTCACATGTACTATTCACACACACTATTCATGCGCACTATTCACTACACTATTCATGCACTATTCATGACACTGTAGCAGCAGTGTTTACTTTCAAACTTGCTCCAAATCTCTCCTCCAAATCTTCTATCCATGTTGTTCAATGTCTGCAATGATAATCCTTTGGAAATGGAACAATTTCAATTGTGCCTGTAGCTAAAAATTGAAGCTAAATGCAGATAGTATGAAGCTAATAGATCTTAAATCCCTTGACTCTATCTTTCAAGAGTGAAAGGATTTTCACCAATGGAGGATTTCGTCTCCAAAAGCCAACAATTGAACCAACCAAACTAAGCTTGCATTCATCAATCTCTTCTATCTTCACACCCCACTCATGGATGTATATAAAGTCCTCTTAGAGGGTTGACCCCCACTCCACAAGCAATGTGGGATTAAATCTCATATTTGCATTTTAATATATTGTTTCCATTTATCACTTTAAAAACCCAAGGAGTTCATTTGGTGTCCCACTCCTAGGCACACATATAAATACAAAATATAATAAAGTAACCTTATAATATTAATTTAATTGAAGTTACTTTATTAAATAACTTTCAGCATTAAAATTCCATAGCAAATGATCTCAAAATGCCACAAATGATAGCTCGTTGGAAAGAGCTCAAGAAAAACACATCCAACCCCATTATCAAAATTATCATCCAACTAGCCTAGCTGACTTACTAAAAATAGTACATCCCATTGGAAATGCCTCCAAATGAACTTAGTTTGGCCCAAGACAAAATCGACTAGGCCATGACACCACAAGATCTTGTCCATGTCCTTGTTAGCCCCCTGGGACCACATAGAAGTAGGCTAACAACAACATATATCCAAACTGGCTAAACAGGGGACATTACAGTCTGCCACTCTTGAAATTGCTTATCTGCAAGCAATCTCAACTCTAAATGTTGAAGAATCTTCTCTATCTCCCATGTTGCATCCTCAACAGGTAGGTTCCTCCACTTTACAAGGTACTCCTTGATAGTCCTCCTAAGAAGCACCCTCTCCCTAGTGGCAAGTATAGCTTCAGGAACCAAGACAAGCTTCCCCTCATCATTGAGAGTTGGCAATACTACTAAAGGCACCACATTGTGCCCCAACTCCTTCTTAAGGTATGATACATGGAACACATTATGCACTTTACTATCTGCATGCAGCTCCAACTCATAAGCTACCTCACCCACTCTCCTGATTACTTTGAATGGTCCATAGTAGCATGGTTTCAATTTCTTTGCTCCACTCCTCTTGAGAGAGGATAGTCTATATGGTTGTAACATGAGGTACACCATGTCTCCCTCCTCAAAAGACCTCTCAACCCTATGCTGATCAACATATTACTTTTGCTAATTTTGTGCCTTTCAAAAATTTTCCTTCAAGGATCACATAATGTCCTGAAACTCTTGCAAAAGATCCTTGGCCTTAGGCACCCTACTATCCCCAAATAACAAATCCAAGAAATTAGGAGCATCATACCCATATAGTGCCATGAAAGGGGACATTTGAATGGACATATGGAAAGAAGTATTATAGCAGTACTCCCCTAGATCTAGCCACTTCATCCAAGACCTCTACTATCCTGCAATGTAGTTTTGAAGCTATCCCTCAACCCATTTGTTTACTATCTCTATCTGCCCATCGGTTTGGGGGTGGTAACTAGTACTTAGAGTGAACTTTGTTCCAAACAACCTGAAAAACTCCTACCAAAAGTGGCTCATAAATCTACTATCTCTATCATTGACTATGCTCAATGGTATCCCATGTAGTCTGAATACCTCTCAAAAAAATAGTTCAGCTATTTGTGCTACTGAATACATAGACAAAATTGCAAAGAAAAGTGCAAATTTTGTCAATCTATCTACCACAAAAAAAATACAATCTCGACCCTATGCCTTGGGGAAGCCTATGATGAAATCCATGGAAATGCTATCTGACTTCTTCTCTGGTATGGGTAGGGGCTATAGTAAACCACTTGGAAAGGAATGTTCCTATTTATTCTGCTGATACACTGTGCACTCGCTAACAAACTGAAGCACCTCTTATTTGAGTCCTTTCAAAGAAAAGCACTCTCTCACCTATCAATATTTCTTAAAGAATTTTGGATGTCCTACCAATGATGAATCATGAAATTCCCTCAAAATCTTTTGCTTCATAGTAGACCCGGGTACTAAATAGATCCTTTCCTTGTAGATGATCAAATCATTTACAATAGTGTATCGACTATCCTAAATAGCCCCCTCAATAACACCAGATGCCCAAATATCCTTAGCATATTATGCCAAGATCATCCCTATCCAATCATCCATGATTATCCCAATAGAAAACAAATTAGGCCTCCTAGATAAAGCATCTGTGACAATATTTTTCTTCTCTTTGATACAAACTATGTCGAAATCATAGGCCTGTAACTTACTCACCCATTTCTGTTGCTTGTCATTAAGATCCTTCTATCCAAGGAAATGTTTCAATCTATTATGATCTATTTTTACAGTGAATCAACTTCCTACCAAGTACTACCTAAACTTAGCTAGCGTGTGCATGATTGCTAGCATTTCTTTGTCATAGATGCTATAGGTTTTCTTGACACCTTGTAATTTCCTACTCTCATATGTGATGGGATGTTTTTCCTACATGAGGAAAACTCCTATGCCTTCTCTCAAGGCATCATACTACAACTCAGAAGGTTTGGTGAAATATGGAATAGCCAAAATAGGACATGTACTCATTAGCTCCTTGAACCTGTCAAAAACATCCTGAGCCCTCTCTAACCACTTGAAACTGTCTTTTTGAGTCAAATCTGTTAGTGGTGCTACTATCTATGAAAATCCCTTCACAAATCTATGGTAGAACCCACAAATCATGAGAAATCCCTTGAGTTACGAAGTGTTCCTCGATGGTGGCCAATCCAAAATGGCCCTGATCTTGTCTAGGTCAACCCAAACACCTCCTATACTAATAATATGCCCTAGATAGAGCAACTCTATCATCCTAAGCTCACATTTACTCATCATGGCATATAATGACTCCCTCTCTATAATACTGAGCACTATATCAATATGGTTCAAATGTTCCTCCTAAGTACAGTTGTATATTAGTATATCATCAAAAAATATCAACACAAACTTTCTCAACTGAACTCTAAACACTCTATTCATATAGAACTAGAAAGTGGTGGGAGAATTAGCCAACTTGAAGGGCATGACTAAGAACTCAAAATGTCTATAGTGGCATCTAAAAGCTATCTTCTCCGCATCCACCTCTCTAACCCATATCTAGTGGTAGCCGAATCTCAAATCAATCTTAGAGAAGTAGCATGCACCATGCATAAGCTCATTGATGCACATGATAGGGTATTAGTTCTTGATTGTCTTCTTGTTAAGATCCCTATAATCAATGCACATCCTCATTGTACCATCCTTCTTCTTCACCAATACTACTGAAGAAGCAAAAGGACTCTTGCTTGGCTATGTGTGCCCCATGTCAATCAACTCCTTGATTGCATTTTCTATTTCATCCTTATATCTCTTTGGATAGTAGTAGGTTGTGATGATGACTAGCTTAGCCCCTTCTTCTAACTCAATAACATGCTCAATTCCCCTATCCAAGGGTCTCCCTGAAGGTATCTTACCAAATACCTTAGTATATTTGGTTATTAGTTCTTGTACATCAGGTGGATACTCTTGTTCATGCTGCTCTATTATCTCTAGCATTGCTCTAAACTCTATTGCCCACTGCACTTCATCATGTCTAAAGAAACTTTGCATCTGCTTGAGTGACATCACTTGAAGTCTCCCATCTGACAAACCTTTGAGCACTATCTTCTTACCATTTTCCTCAAACCTCATTTCCATTTTCTAGAGGTTAAATGTAAACTCTTCCAGAGACTTCATCCAGTTCATTCCAAGTACCATATCCTGATCACCAATGTTGACCACAAAGAAATCTCCCACCATGTCATAATCTCCCAAATGAAGCTACAGGTTGGAGATTTTCTTGGTATAGTCAATTTTGAAGCCATCGACAACCATCAGCTTAAATCCCCTATGCTCCTCTATATGTAGCCCTCTACGTGACACAAAATTTTCATCAATGAAGTAATGTGTTACCCCTGTATCAATGAGTGCCACAAATCTCTATCCATCCAAAGTTCCCCTAACTCTAAAAGTGACAGCTTCCTATATACTAGACAACTAAGCTATCATGTTGTCACTACATGCTTCCTCATGTGAAGAATTATTGTCATCTCCATCTGATTCTGGTGATTACTCTAAATCTCCATCCACTAACTCTTCGACTGAAAAGTACTCCATCTGCTTAGCTTTTTCTTTCAATGGATACTTATGTGACAAATCCCAAGGCTCCTTGCAATGAAAACAAAGCTTCTTCTTCCTAAGATCATTAAGTGTCTCATTTTCCAACCTCCTACTTTCCTCCTTAGGTGGCTGAGCCTCTCTATGAAAAGGTTTCCTATCCTTATCTTTCCTCAAAGAGAAACTCTTTGCCTGGAATTTATTTTTGGAAGCTGAAGAGGAACCCATGTCACAAGATTTCTTAATGGCTTCTTGCAAAGTGGGAGGGTTGAGAGGTTTAATCCACCCTCTCAATGGATTAGCTAACCCATCCATAAATAGAACTAGTATCCTCCATTTAGATACATCTATTACTAACACTACAAGTTTCTAAAACTCTGAAATGTATGTTTCCAATGGTCCCCACTATTTAAGCTAAGTTAACTCCTTGAAATGGAGTTCTAGATCCTTCCTATCAAAATGTTCAATCAGTCTCTTTATAAACTCCACATATGAGGTAATGTGTGCATGACCCATAGTGACCATACCATGATGCCACCACTTGTGTGCTAATCGATCCAGATGGATTGCTGTGTACTTAATAGCTTCTTCCTCAGGCATAGGGTTGAATTGAAAGTATGTGTCAAGCTTTTGAACCCAAGCTCTTGCTGTAGACTTCCCTGAGCCATCATAATATGGTAACTAAAGTTTCCTTACTTGTTTATCTCCATTATGTATCCCATCCTAATTATTCCCATTCTGATTGTTACCATTCTAATTATTTCCTCCACCCACATTAACATTCAACCCCATTTGATGAGCCATCATCTGCATTATAAGCTGTAATCTTTGACCCTATTCCTATGCTCTTTTCTCTACTAATTCTTGTCCCTGTGCCAAGGTGTCTAATAACTATAAGAATCTTTCCTCTCCAGGATCCCTAGCATTCCTATCTCCCATATTGCCAATAACCTATTCACCTATATCAATATGATCCTCTAGATTTCCCTATTTCTCTTGTCCTATATTTAGTTGAGCCCTAGTTCTTCTTAAATTATAGTGATGAGTTAAAGGTTGAACACTCCAATCTATCATATCACCACCTGTTCATTGTATTTGTACCCACTAGGATGGTAGGATAAACAAGCTCTGATACCACTGTGATATGCTCCCCCTCCTTATTGTCCTCTATTTTCTTTCCCACTCACTAATTTTTAAAATAGTTTGCTTGTAGGTTTATTACTGGGATTCCTATTTTTATGTGAGACAAGCATGTTGATGTTTATGTGTTTGAAGCATTTTTTTTTCAAGAGTTTCTTTTGATGTAATTGTGCAACAAACGTATAACAAACATGTACCACTTTTGACAACAATAATAATGGCAACCCAACTCAAAAGAACTCAATTAATGCTAATAAGAGTTTAATACAAAATAGTCTAGGTCTGATACGAAATAACAGCCAATGGTAAACCCTATCAACTCAAATTATTGAACATAGTATATGTAAAACATACCCATCTAATAGCTACACGGTTAGGGTATGAAATATGATCTCCAAATAACACAAAATGAGCACTATTCATGCACTATTCATGTGCATTATTCATGCACACTATTTACCACACTATTCATGTGCACTGCTCACAACACTGTAGTAGTAGTGTTTACTTTAAAACCTACTCCAAATCTCTCCTCCAAATCTGCCCTCCATGTTGTTCAATGTCTGCAATGATAATCCTTTGGAAATGGAACAAATTCAATCATGCCTATAGCTAAAAATTGAAGTTGAATGCACAGTATGAAGCTGATAGATCTTAAATCCTTTGACTCTTTCTTCGAAGAGTGAAAGGATTTTCACCAATGGAGGATTTTTCCTCCAAAAGCCAGCAACTGAACCAACCAAACTAAGCTTGAATTCATCAATCTCTTCTATCTTCACACACTACTCATGGCCAAATATAAAGTCCTCTTAGACGGTCAACCCCCACTCCACAAGCAATGTGGGATTAAATCTCATATTTTCATTTTAATATATTGTTTCCATTTATCACTTTAAAGACCCAAGGAGTTCATTTGGTGTCCCACTCCTAGGCACACATATAAATACAAAATATAATAAAGTAACCTTATAATATTAATTTAATTGAATTTACTTTATTAAATAAATTTTGGCATTAAAATTCCATAGAAAATGATCTTGAAATGCCACAAATGATGGCTCATTGGAAAGAGCTCAGAAAAAACACATCCAACCCCATCATCAAAATTATCATCTGACTAGCCTGGCTGACTTACTAAAAATAGTAAGTCCCATTGGAAATGCCTCCAAACGAACTTAGTTTGGCCCAAAATAGAATCGACTAGGCCAAAACACCACAAGATCCCATCCATGTCCTTGTTAGCCCCTCAGGACCACATAGAAGTAGGCTAACGATAACATATATCCAAACTAGCTAAACGAGGGACATTACATCAAGCTTTTGCACATTTGGTGTCTTCTCTTCAAATCTTTTAGTCGGTATTCTTTTGTCCTCTTCAATCATGACATTTTCATCCTCAAATTTCTTTTTCTTTTTAGTCACCTCATATAGAAATGTAGATTGGACTTCTTGTTCTCTTTTGATATTTCCAACCTCTTTATTTAGGGCATTGTTCTTTTTCATAAGATCTACAATTGTTGCATCAAATTTATTTGAGTTTCCATCCTCAGACAATCTAGTAGTATCTTCTTCTTAGTATTTAGTGTCACTTTTTTGAATAACCAATTCCTTTCTTCTCTTCACTGAACACTACAATTCATCTATTTCTTGCTTGATTTGATGTAGGTCAAGTTGTATTTCAATCTTCTAGTTTACTTGTAGACTTCCATATTTAAGATCTTACCTCCAAAGATGTAAAACTTTCCTCTCTAGAGAACAAATATCTAATACCAATTGTTGGAAATAAAAATGGGAAATTAATTTTTGAGGAGGCGAGGGGGTGAGTCAACACTTAAAACTTGGACCTCTAAAACATATCACCAACATCCATCTCATAACTTAAGATGCATCACATCCATAGAATAAATTAAATAACACATAACATAATAAATTTGATTACCTAGAAACCCTCCAATGAGAAGGTAAAATTGGGGTAGGTATGACAAACACAAATCTTCACTATTGCATTTGTAAAGTGTGGCCTATTATGGCTACAATGTTTGATCATAATCTATGATCTACCCTACAAAAGGTCTACCCTATTACAGCCTTACAAAGACTGTTAGGTCTTACCTTGTTAGAGGATTTCAAATTATAATAAAGAAATCACTCAGTTAAGAGATTTACAACAACTTGTTAGGACTACTTGGTCAAGAGATTTTCTTTGTATCACCTATTAGAATGATTTAGCAGTATGATCCTTCGGTTAGCACCATTCTGCTTGATGTCATATCTTCTCCTTACTATTTAAACTTTGATCCTTTTGATTAGATACATCTCCTCTTTCCTTTCACTTCTTTACTCTTTTCTTCTCAAACTGATTCTGTAATGCACAACTTTGTCATAGCCATCTTAGCCACCATGAATGCTCTCTGAACTTTGTTGGTTAACTGCTTGTCTTCCTCATATTTTTTGGTTTATACCTTGACCCTTAAACTATTCAATGGTTTATAGAGGAAAAATAAGTTAACAACATAATGGGTTAGTGTAGTAATCTTTCAAATACCCCAATTGAAAGGTACAACTCCCTTTTACTTGCTAGATTTACAATGAATTTTATTTTTTAGGTTTTGGGGGTACGGTCTTAACCAAAGAGAAGAAGAGGCAAATACTAGATTTCTCAACATCTTAAAAATCATAGGAAAATAAAAATGGGGACTAACTCACAACATTCAATCTATTCTTACCACAATGCAAGGAATGGAAACATGCATAACCAACTATGAAAGTAGGAGAAAAAAAAAAGATGGTAGAATAGGTAATTCTCGAATTACAAAGTTAACTAATGTTTGACAATACCTAGATTGTCTATCTCTCAATCACTCCATCTACCTAATTTTTGGCCTCTTATGCAATGGCCTACACTAAACAAAAGAACTACAACGTACAAAAAAAATAAAAAAATACTTATAATAAAGAAATTAAGGCATACAATCTATTGAATGTAGGAAACAAAACCTAGTTCATTTTCATTCATTTAATTTTCAACAAAAGCACATTCATTCCACATATTCCACTGAAACTAAATGAACATAATTAAAATTAGACTCAAAATCACACATAGTAGTCCTAGTCACATGGGTTCACCCAAAAGTATTTTTTTCAATGTTTTAATAGCTGAGATCACCTCTAGTGGGAATCTCCTTTCAGGGCATCCTTGCAATTCTCAACATAGCCTCATTGTGAAGGCATAATTTAAAACTACATACTCAAAACTTCTTTACAGCTACTGATGTGGATAAAACTCATATACTTTAGTGTGCTCCTCATAGTTTTGGATACTAGGGAGGCTAGGCCACAAGTGGTGAGTAGCTAAGGCCTAAATTAGATAAGCGGACATGTAAAATTGATTAATCCTTTAGCCAAATTTAACTATGAGATGAGCTCATCATAGATAATGTACACCTAGTAAATCTACATATGCTCAGCAAATATAACTTGCACTAGGAAGAAATGGTGCTTGATGAACTTCAAGATCTCCTCTTTTCCTTGTAGTTTGAGAAGTAGAGAAATAATACCTGCTATTTCTTTTCAAATTTGTGTCAAATTGGGTCTTGGGGATTTTTCTCTTCTTCAAGCATGTAGCCTAGAAACATGTCCTTTTTATGTCTACAAATTTGAGGGTCTTCTTCTCATTGAACATAGATACAAAAGAGCCAAAATAAAAATCAAAGTACTACACTTTCGTAGGAATGTTGAGTGTGGAATACATTAGTGCCTTATTAATCGAGACAAGGATAGATTGGTTAGGAAAAACAATCTACTTTTTTTCTAGCTTGTATCTCTTGATACATTCCCTCACAAGCTTAGGTACATGTATTTCAATTTTAAAACAAACTTTCTTAACCATTCTACTCTCATTAAGCTTTTCAGTGATTGGGTGAATAGGTTGAGAATTGAGTCATCTATGAAGATCACCCAAATTGTAGAATTTGAAAGATGTGTTTGTTAGCTCTTTTAATTCACTCTCTAAGCCTCCTAAATTATCATAACCAATATCTTTGATTTCCATTTACTATGATTGTACAAGATGCGATTTTTAAAAAATAGTCATTTTAAAATACTTGGAGAAATCAATTTCCAACAATTTTGATGAAATAGGTATAGGACTCTGAATGTTCGCACCACATGAACAAAATTAAGTTTGGCCAATGATTATAATAGTAGGATTTTCATTTAATTCCATGTCAATGGATATTTGAACTTTCTATTCTCTTGCACATAAAAAATTAAATTCCCAAAACCTTTATTACTTTACTTGGAGAAAATTCATATTATCAAAAATCACTTAACAAAACAAGTCTTTAAGTTTCGCTAGGGAGAAAGAGAAACTTAGCTTTTCCACAAACCCTCTTTCTTTTTATTTTGAATCACAACATGGGGAGTGATCCTTTGTTAGCTTGCACACTTAATTCTTTGGCTTTCTACCTTAAGCATTTAACACTTCCTTTCCTTTATATTAGGATCACATTCTTAACATTGACTTTTCTAGAAGTATCTTTTGAGCATCTTTGAAGAAGATGCACACTTTAAGAAGGCTTGCATTTTTATTATCAAAGCTTTTGCAGAAGTAACATTTTTCATTACTTGGGGACAGAAAACACCTCTCTCAACAACATTTTCTGGAATGAAGTAAAGCTAACAAGACTTTATCCTTTAACCTCAATGTGATGGTATTAAAGCTAGATCTTGAGGATGCCCCACTAATAAAGATCTCACAATAGTTCAGTCAACATCATGCCTTTACTTAACATATGTAAAGCCTTGGTCATCACACAAATCAATATGGCTTTGGAAGTAGGAAAAAACACCTTCACTTCCATTAGTATGTAGGAAGAAACTCATAGATCCCCTCTTTTCATTTTGAAGGAAAAATTTATCTCCACAATATGAATGACCTTCTTCCTAACTTCAATCTATGGCTTCGTGGGTCTCTCCATCATGATATAATCCTATACATAGCTTATAAATCATTGTCAAAGCTTCATCCTTTAGATACACACTTGATTAAGTTCACTAATTAGAAAAACCAGTTCAATTACTTAGAACATGTAGAAAAAAAAGATGTCGAGGCAAGATAGCATATGGTGAAACATAGATAACTTACTTCTCATCAGGAAGATGCCAAAACACATCCCAACCATACCTAGATCACCTAGACCCCTCGCATATTAGAAAAATAGAAAACCTGAATAGACTGATTGGGTAAAGGGTAATGCAAGTAGACTTGGAAAAAAAAAATGAGGTACTCAAAAAAGATGAGAATTAAGTAACCTAAAGGATTCTTAAACATCACATTTGAACATGAACTCACTTAGCTAACCATGATTTTAAGTTTTATGAGGGTACTGGGTAAAAGTACAAAGTTGTGTCACCTTTCAGGTTGACTTATTAGAATGACTGAATTTAAGTATTTCTAATTAAAAACCAATTTTTTTCAAACATACGATCTTTATAAAATTATTCTAGCTAAGTTATATATGGTCTCACACTTTTCCAATTGGAAATGTCTATTAAATGCATGTTTTATACTAGTAATTATCCAATTATGAAAAAAATACATTTATTTTAGAAAACTGAAGTTTCAATAACTCTTACTATTTATTATGATATTTTTTAATAACATGTAGACAAAATTTTATAGAGGTCAAAGTCAATAATATTCACATATAGATTTCATAGTGTTTTAATTAGCTATGGTATATTGTAATTAAAAAATTCTACAAGTAAATATTTTAACACTCGAGAAGATGTTGATTTAAAGAAAGAAAAAATATCAAATAATATAAGAAATAATTAAAATTATATGACATTCTAGACGAGAGAGTTCTCTTCTAGAATCTATAATTTTTCTTTTGGTTGGAATAGATTTATTTTGAAAAAGGTGGTGGGAGATGAAAACTATCGATTTGAATAAGTTAAAATTTGAATCTTATAAAGGAGAAAATATAGGTCTAAAACCCATTTTTATTTTTGATTGTTCTAGCTACATATATTATCAATAACATAATCTAAGATGAAAGGAAAATAAGTTTATTTCCTTATAGTTTTGTGGTCAGAACTAGACCCTTAATTTCTAGTGTTGTTCAGCAACTAAAATTTATCTTTAAAAAATGGGAAAATATATAATTCATTTTTCCAAATAATTATTAAAATTTTTAATCTTAAAACTCATCCATTTCTATGCATTGCATTAGTTTACTTCATTTTAAAGTTCTAAATAATAATACTAGTTTTATGGTATTGAATGTGAACAACTGCACTTTTGTTAACCTTTTTCTTTGTAAAAGGGTGCAATAGGTTTGTGCTTTTACCTTACTACTAAAACCTAGCAATAGTTGGCTTTGACTAGGGACTTAGGAATTATAAATTTCTGAGAAGGAACCCAAAATTTTTGGTTTCACATAACCAAAATGGAAAACTACAGTGGGCAACTAAACTACGCACGTGACATAAAGGAAAAAATAAAGTAGGATAATAAAAACAAGGAAAGACACAAAGAAAAACTACCTATACTAACACTAACTATAGGTGCTATCTACTTTTAATTATGAATTTAATACAACTTCAAATCTTGGCCATTGTAGGAAAATGGTAGAACCTCTCTAGAAGGATATGCTAGAATGGAAGGATTATTTTGGTTTACTTGCTTAATCTTGAAAGATCCCTTCTAGAGGGAGTCAAAATTATGATTCATACCTTTGGGTTCATGCCTTTTATCCCACAATAGGACCAAGTCACCCTCCATGAACTTCCTTGGTCTGGCCTTCTTGTCAAAGAATACCTTTACGCAATTTTGGTGCTCCTTAATGTGATCAACCATCCTTTCATGTTCTTATAGCTTAGTTATGTACATAATACACTTCTCCAAACCATTTTGGGAAAATGGATCCTCAATCACTTGCTGTAATTTATAGATGGATAACTCTAATGGGAGTGGAAGACTAGCTTCAACTATTTATACCATCTTGAATGGATAAATCTCGATTGCCTTCTTAGATGTCACTCTGTTTACCCATAGTGCTTTGTGCAGTCTCTTATGCCAGTTCTTCTGGTTCTCAAAAACCAACTTTTTCATGATATTGATCAAGCTCTTGTTACTTAATTCTACTTAACCATTCCCTTGAGGGAAGTACTCTAATGAATGAATAAGGTGTATGTTGTTGTCATAGTAGAACTCAATGATCTCCATAGAAGAAAAGTAAGTAGTATTTTCCATGATAAGCTTCAATGGCACCCCAAATCTTACAAAAATGTTCTCTTTGATGAACTTATAGACGACTTTAGTAGTAGTTTTCTTGGTAGGATTGGTTTCCACCCATTTGCTGAAGTAGTCCATAGCAGTGATGATAAACAAATGAGTAGCAAAAGAGGGCGGATTGATTGGTCCAACAAAGTTTATTCCCTACTACTAAAAGGGGTCTTCAATTACAACCATCTTTAGAGGTAGATAAGCCAATTGAGGTTTGATGGAGAACATCCTAGACTTATCACATTTGGCCATCCATCTATATGAATCTTTGAACATGTTAGGTTAGTAGTAGCATTACCTCAAAATATCGTATGTTGTGAATGTTGATGAGAAATTACCACCATAGGCCTCATTGTGGAAGTCTTGAGGCAATCTTTCTTGTTGGGGTTTCTCCATGCATCTCAAGAAAGTTCCATCTATTTCTTTTTTGTACAATTGGTCATCATATATGACATACTTAGCTGATTTGATCCTAGGTTCTTTTTTTTACTATTTTAGTCCATCTGAGCAATCCCCATAAGTGAGAAAATAGGCAATGTTTGAGAACCAAGGGTGTTGGAGACTAACCGTTAGTGTTTTTGAAGATTCATCATCTAGAGTTGAATCTTGATTTTATACAATTATCTTGCACAAGTCATTCCGACACAACAACTTTTTTTTCTTCAACTTAATGTCATATTCTTGCACTTTTTTTGTTCACATGTCTTTGGTAATGAAACCTATCTCTTGCCAAGTTACTATGCTCTTAATAGTTGAGTTAGGTACATAAATCACATCATGCAAGTGTAAGACATAGAATCTAAATTTATTGTACGGTCTTACCATTGCATAGGCTTTCTTTTCCATTTTAGAATATCTTAACTCATACTCTTTCAAAGGACTACTAATGAAAGTGATTGGCAATTGGATGCAGTCCTTGTTTTCCTGCATGAGTATTGCATAAAGTGTGTGGGATAATGTATAGAAATAAAATATGAACTCCTTAATATAATCTGGGTGGACCAAAATGGGCGCTTTGGCTATGATATCCTTGATCTAGTCAAAAATCCTTTCTTCCAAAAGTGTTCCATTTGAAGCTTTGAACTCCCTTCATCATATCAACTATGCATTTGGTGATTTTATAAAAATTAGTGATGAAGTGCCTCAGAAAGTTCACCTGTCGAAAGAATTATTTGACTCCATATTTGCTTCCTAACAAATTGAGCTGTTGGATAGCTCCAACATGTTTTGGATCAATCCTAATGTCTTCTTGGGAAATGATATGACCTAACACTTTTCCTTCTATAACATAGAAGATAGACTTCTTGGGATTGAGTGAAATTCCATGCTCCCTACATCTTCTCAACACTTTCTCTAGGTCTTGTTAATCTCAGATTAGTTTTGACAATTGAGTGTCTATACACTTTAGTCATTTATAAGTTATGTAATTAGTTTGTGTTGAACAAGTAATACATGTTGAGCATAAATGTGAGTGTAAAATGTGGGCCTCTATGATTTACACACACTTCAACATGATCCTTATCAGAAGAATCATCACAGAATGAACATGGGATTATTCATCTAAAATAACCAATAGGTCAATATGTTGCCTCCTAACTAGAATGATTTTTCTAATTGCTCTTAGACTAGGAAGCTAGCAACTAGACATCTAGAATGAAGGATTTTTGAAGCTAGATGAGATGCAAGATTAATCTATATGACATGAAAATTAATCTAGAAATGAGAAAGAGAAATTAATCTAAATTAGTGCATATTTAAGCTAAAATACGATTAATATGCAATAAAATCAAAGCTATGAATGTAAGGAATGAGTGATTATTTCAGCATAAGTTTGATATAATTCATTCACAACCTTTGAAATGAGGAATTGAGAGTCTCTTAAATAGAATTCTAGAATTGATCAACGGTCAAGATCAATTTGGATGGATGGTCAATATTAGAAATGAGATTTAGTTCTAATAGAAACTTCCTTGTGCAGATGAAGTTAACTGATCTACTTTTGAGTGTGAGAAAGAGTTAACTAAGTTAATTCCATTTCCAATTCCAATTCACTCAGAGTTTTCATTTTTGAACTAAAGAGAGAATTTGGAGAGTATATTTGATTTAACAAAATAGAATATGACCTCATAAATGCATAATCTCAATTAATTGAATAATTAAATTCAATACATTTAATTCCCTTCTATATTAGCTAAAAGATAATTTTAATAAAATTAAAGTATGAAGACTTATAATTAAATTAAACTTAATTAATAGGTTTAGTGTAGCTAATTTGAGTCAATACTTAGGAATTAAATAAAGAATGTAACTAATGCAGATTAGGGATTTTCTACATTTGACACTTAGATCAAGTAGTGATTATTAGAATCAAATTTTCTAGTACAATAGGACTTAAGATTGATTAAATAGATCAAAAATTGGTTTAGCATGGCAATGTGCCAATTTTGGGTGCAAAAAAAAATTGATTCAAAGAAATTAGAAGTATGAAGAATAGATCAAGAAATGAGATCGGATCTAACATTGATGATACAAAGGTGAATTGATAAGATTTTTAAGGCTATCTGTAGAATGAAGCTTAACCTAAGGGAATCTAGATAGAACACCTAGATACCAACATTGATGAGCTTTTTAAGGTCATCTCCAAAATGAACCTTAACATTAGGGAATCTAGATAGAACACCTAGATACCAAAATTGATAGAACAAAGATTATCAAACTTAACAGAATGAGACTCAATTCTTAGGAGTTGAGGCTATACTATCCTGATACCTATATATTTGAAGCTAAAAAGATTAAAAACAATTCATAGAATTATCCCTAGTATGAGGCTTAATCCTTAGGATTCAGGGTTAGACTATCCCAATACTTATCCATTGAATAGTGATTGAAAGTAAGAGCTTGGAATTATCTCTAGAATAAAGCTTAATTCTTAGCAAGAGTTAGGATTATCTCTAGAAAAAAGGTTAACCCTTAGCAATAATTTGGAATAATCTCTAGAACTAAGCTTAATCCCCTAGAGTCTAGAAAGAACACCTAAATACTAGTCCATAAAAGATAACAAGACCTATCATGAGTCATAAAATCATCCCCAGAAATAGGCTTGATCCTCAGGAGTTGGGGTTAGACTGTCTCGATACTTGTTGATTGAACTTTGACAAGAACTATTAAAGGTTGATCAATTGATCGAAAGATGAGCTAGATGACATATGATGTTAGATAGAGGGGAAAAATATGCCCTAAGTGATGAGGACATAAGATTTAGATTGAGTTGAAGCTAGTTTTGAAAGATTTAATGATGCAATCATCTTGCCCCTTTGGGAGTGAAATCAAAAGATGACACACTAGAACAATGGAGGTAGAGTAGTATATGTAAAGATACTAAAAACTTGAGGTCCAAAGGAATACAAAAGAGATTGGAAGAATTTGTAGAAAATTTGAAGTCAATTCAAAGTTATTTTGAGTCCCAAAGACCAAGTTTGACCAAAGTTGACTAGATTTGACTAGAGTTTATTTTTTCCAAAAATTTTGGAAAATTTGAAGAAAATACAATTTGAAAATATTCCAAGATTCACAAAGTATCAAAAAAATGGACTGCACAAGCATTTGATCGTGTCTGTCAAAAAAATTTAAAATGTGATTTTAAGCTACTCAAGTGTGTCAAATCTTGAATACACTCCCAAAAATGAGTTTAGAGTAGCCAAATTAGCTAAGGGGTGATTTTAATGTCAATAGGAGCACTTTGAAAAATTAGGTCAAAACCTATATGAGGGCCCAAAGGGTCATTTTCAATTCATTTGTGCATTTTGTCTTTTTTGAAGAAGAGAGCTCTAAGGATAAATATGGTGGTCCTCATGTGTTTGCATTGATCTAAGTATTCTAGGCAACATAGCTAGCTGAAAGACTATGGATCCCCAATGAGTAGTCAATTATCCCATTGTGCATTTGAAATTTTATGCATTTTTAGCACATTTTTTAGGGTTTTTAAGTTTTCCATCAACAGATTGCATGGGAGGATGTTTTTCTTTGCATGGTCCTCAATCAACTTTCAAATGAGGAAGTACCAAAATAGTACTTCTTTGCCTATCATTCTAGGTTTCCTAGCATGGGAGATACCCATCTCTTGCGCAAGAAACCCTAAATATGGTTGATATTGCACTGAGTTAATTATTCTTTCTTGCACAAATATTCGATTTCTCTTACAAAAAATTGTAATCTCATGCAAGAAAATGAAATCTCACATGAAAAATTTGTGTTTTTGCAAAATTTTATGTTGAAATTTTTTTTTTCATTATTTTTTTGTTCTCTTATTTGGTTTTTTTTCCTATCTAATATTGATCATGTTAATTTTATTTTCATCTTTGCAGGTTAGCTTTCCTAATATCGCTTTTAGATTGCATTATCCTCCCTATGGAGCATTGATTAGATAGCTAGATGATGCCAACATGGCACATATCAATGTTCTCTACCTATTATATCTTTGTTAGATTCTTGCATTAGTGGTGAATCATGATTTACCGATAGTACTGGTTAAGCATTTCCATTTGGAGATGAACACTTTTCACTTGCTCCAAGGAGAGATGACCATCACATTAGAGGATATCTATAGTATTCTTCATATATCATTCCATGGGCCATGAGTAGTGTATGGCATAGTGCCATGGATAGGTATAAGGACATTAAGGGCCATTTTCTAGAAGGACTTCATCATGGGCAGAGCCATCACATGGGATGAGCTAGTGCATACTTATGGCCCTAGCCATAGGTTGGCAACAATGCTTGAGGTGTTTATCAGCTATTTTATAATGCTTGACAGAGGCTAGCACAGACTTGAGTGTGGATGGGGATGGATGCTATAATAGATTCTACATGAGCCAGTACACTTTGGATGGGGTCAATACATGTTGGTACACATGTACCATGAGATACATGAGATCATTTATCATGAGAGGAAGAGCATGACCATAGGGGTCTATGTTCTTTAGGTGTGGGCATGAGAGCACTTGCCCATCACAAGGCCCATCTTTGCTGATGGGAGGTAGGATCTTGAGCCTTAAGTATGTAGGTATCATTGATAGTTAACACAATGTTGGTAAACAAATTTTTCCTTTCTTGTTTCTTGTGAAGATATGACTCTTAATGCTTGAATGATGAACAATACCTATTTACAACAGTTGAAAAGCCATTCTTTGATTACTGGCTTCTCTCTGAATTGGTAGGTATAGCTCCCTATGTGAATGGTGCTCAAGGAATTATGTTTTATTCCTAAAACTAATGTGGGGTATGCTCTTAACCCAAGAGCAGAAGAGGCAAACCAAATTAAGCCTAACTAGAACTTAATTCAGGCAAGAAAGACTTCTCAATACTGGAATAGATTCACGTATCCGCACATCTTATGAATCTGTAAATCTATTCACATAAGACTAGAATAAGTTGAAATTCAAATCTAAACTATAACTGATAAACCAGGATCATTAACAAAATCTTTAGCTGAATGAATCATAACAATACTTATCACATTCATTCATGATCTTGAAAACAGGGGAAAGAAGCTCTATTCCTCCTTAATTCTCTGTAAAATAAAAAGGAAACATAGACTGAACATAATACCTACTGGAACAAAAAATGATTGATATAAAATACCATTTAATTGACTTTGCAACAAAAAATACTTCACACCAAAAATTTTCTGACCTTTCATTAATCATTCAACTTCATACATATAGAGTTGAGAGATGATAGTTACAATAGGAATTTTAATCAGTTCATCTTCTAAGGATGACAAATGGCAAGATGCCAGTTTGTCGTATTACAAAATTTATAAAATTTGCAAAATTTACATCAGAGAATGAAAAGGGAGTGTCAAATGAATTACTTAGACTTCTTTCCCTTTTCAATTTTTTCCCTATATGTTTTGGCAGCCACTATAATTTGATCATTTCTTTGTGACTAGGCACATGTACATTAGTGAATCTTAAGAGCTACTTTGAATAATCCTGATCCAACTCCTTTACTGCATTTAGTTGACTTGTCAATTCTCTAACCATCACATGTACGTATCCACCAAATGTTTGCAACTCTACCACTCTATTTTGACCACTTGAAGTTATTCCAGATAGATTTCTCAAGTATGTGGAGAAGTTATTTTTCATTACTTCTACCCCAATGAGAGCTTTTCCTTGCCCACTATTTTGTGGGTCAGTATGTAATCCTTGCATGAGTTCAAATGCTCTGTCTTGGATCTTCTTCACCTTTTCCCTTGTTTCTTTGAGTCCTTCTTCAGCCTCTTGAATCATCTCCTACTTGAATTACATGTTTTGAAGCCATTCGAACAGAGGCTCAGTCCACTTCTTCAAAATATTCACTTCAACTACCTCTTTTTCCTTCATTTGGATGACCATATTTAGGAGAGAAATACATTCATCACACCTTTCCTTTTCTGTAGCCAAAGTGTTGTGATTAGAAATGATATTATCCTTCTCAATTTCCAATCAAAGGATAACATTTCCAATTTGATCAATTAGAATAGCCCCATCTGCATTGAGTTCCTCAATCCATTCTTTTTCGATCTGGCCAAAATGTCTATCCTTTTGAAGCTATGAGATGAAGGCTTGCACTTCTTTTGTAGTAAGGTTCTCAGTAGCAGGCACACCAGTAATGGTTTCCAATGGAACAACTAATTGCCTGACAAATTTTTTCAATTCTTCAATCTCGACCTTCATTCTGATTTTTGACAATTTGAGGTTCTCCAATTGTTCTTCTATCACCTCATTACTTGATCTCCATAGGCCCACCTTTATATCATGCCTAGCCTCTTCAAGATCAATTGAATGCAGAGTGAAATCATTAGGTGTCATGTCCTCAATTCTCCCTACTTTATTTGGCTTCGCTACCTCCATTGTTAAGTGTCCTATTTCTAGATCTTGCCCAAGTATTGATAAAGTCTTCTACTTCTTAGCTTTCACTACTATAGATCCAGAGTGAACTGCTTGAGACACAGTATCCTTTACAGGGATACTCTCCTCTTTCCTCTTTCTCTTCCTTTCTAGAGTATCTTCTAGCCAGAATTCTGTACTGATTACTTTAGAAGCAGCCCCAAGTGATTCTATACTGAACATCTTCTTCCTCACCAAAGTCACAGGTGCTGAAGTAGTAGAAAAAGGATTCTTAGGATCCTAAAATAGAAGCCTAGAAGAACTCAAGAATTTCTCTTGCTCTTGAGTTTTCCTTGCGGCTTCATAGAATTTAGTGGATTCGCTGCTACTACTCTGACCATCCCCAATCTCTACTATCTGAATGGGGGAGCTAGTCGGCTTCAAAAGGGGAGTGCTTGCAGATGGACCAAGGCTATGATGAGGATGGAGTAGCAGCCACATGAGGAGGTGAAACTAGAGCAGTAACACCATCTTTCAGGTCTTGAGTCCTCTTTTCTTCGATGCTAACTTGGGCTCCAATAACTATTAGAGGACCACCTTCGCAAGTTGGAGCTATTGAATTTTTCTTCTTCGGGGGTTGGTCGCCTCCTCCTACAGATTAAGTAGGTCCTTGAGTAGCTGAAGTTGTAGCACTAGGTGTGGCACTTTGAGAAGAAGTGGGAGTAGGAGTAGCTAGTGAAGCTTGAGTATTCTTGCTCCTACTCCAGCCCTTTTTTACTATCCACTCGACCCATTTCCCAATTCTTTTGATAATCCAAGCCATCATAACATCAAGGTCTTCCTCCACATCGACATATGGCTTAGAACTGATTGGAGTATTTCTCAATTTGGTCAAATATGTATTACTATACATATTTTTCCCATCATCCTCTAGCCCTTCCACCTCTAAGTTAATGCCATATGTCTTTATTTGTTCTATTGTGAGTCTAGCAAAGGCACGGTCTAGGCTCTCTAGCTCATCTTTGCAATCAACCCAGTAATCTTCTATAGTAGTTACATGTTTGATGACACTTCAAATTTGAACCACATCTCTAGCATACCCATTTGGATCAAACATGGGCCTTATCACTTCATACTCCTCCAATCTATATTTGCTCTTAAATGCTTTGAGTATGTTCTTTGCATCTGATCAGGACTCACAACTGTATGCTCCAACTTTTATGGGAAATTCATATCCATTTTTCTTCAAACTGGCACTCAGAACATTCACCTAGATTTCTTGTCTCATGATCTCAATGAGCATGATCATGTCATCCGGATATCTGGGCAGCTTCAGGGGAAATCTATCGAAAGTTGCAAGATGCAAATATGAAAAAGATGAGAATTGGATGAAATGACTACCCAACTGACTAATGGCTGCCATCAGTTCTAGGTTGAATATCCTCTTTGGGCACCCTTGGATTTCCCTACAAAGCCTCATTGTAAATGCATCATTAACTCTGATATACTCTACATAACTATTTTGTAACTACAAACATGGGTAAAACTCATAACTCTTTACATCATCTTGAAAATTCTCTATTCTAGGAAGGCCTAGCCATAATTGTAGGGAAGCCAACATATATATCAAGAAAGAAGACATATAAAATGAATTGTGGAACTTGGCTGCACTTAGAGCTCTAGATAGATGCTCACTTACCTCATACACCTAGTCAACATATTGTGTAACTGAGTAGATAATTTGCACTAAAAAGAAGTATTGTTTTGCAAAATTAAGGACTTTGACCTCACCTTTCAATTGATGCAAAAGAACTAGAATTTCCACGATCTTGAGCTTGAGATCAGTGCCAAAAAGGGTTTTAGGAACTTTACTTTTGGCTCCTCTTGGCTTTTGGAACCAAGAACTCATGATCTCCTTTCACCACACCATCTTCTTCAGAGAGAATTCAGACATAGCTCCTCCAAATGTTAATCCAGAGAACTCCTCTCTTTCTAGAATTCACAGGCAATTAACAATTGCTTGCCTATCAATTGAGATTAACATTGTTTGATTAGGTAGCAAGATTTGCTTCATATCTAGGTTATAGTGATTGATACATTCAATAATCAGCTCCAAGGCTTGCACTGCTACGGGAAATCTTACTGCTTCTACCAGCCCAATTCTTTGATGTGTCTCCATTATGGGATGAATTGGTTCTACCCTCAACCTTCTTTGGAAATCTTGCATGTCAAAGAAATGGAGTGAAGTGTCTGTGATATTTTTTCATGTGGACTTGATTTTGCCCAATCCATCAAATCCAACAAATCTTGTTGCCATTTTGATTGAGGTAGAGATGATTGGAAATCTTAAAACTTGAAATAAGATAGAGAGTAGAACTTTGTAACTGTGGGGATTTGAATAATTAATTTAATAGGATAACAGTTCAAATGAGTATGTAGTAGTTTGAAAATCCGTTATGTTCATCTCTATATAGAAACTCCAATCCACCTATTAATCTTTAAAATAGTTGCAACACAAATGACTTAAGTGATAAATCCATTAGATTAATAAATGTGGAGGTTACAACAGACTCTTTCTTGTCTTTTCACTATTTCCATTTTCCCAATGGTTATTTTCCTTTATTACTGCTTACTTTCCCATTTTACACCAAGCTATGGAGAAATAAGAATAGAGTACTCCGTGAGTAAAATTTTGCTTGGCCAGAATTTGAATAGAATACCTCCATCAAGGTGATCAACATGCTTCCCTTACCTTTTTTAAGCTTCCTATAATCAATTCATCAAATAACCATGCTTGCAAGAGTGATCTTCTGCTGGATACAAAAAACTGCCTTCAAGGGTAGAAACCTCGCAGAGGAGAAGCTGTTTCTGAGTTTTTTGCCGATGCCCATTGTTTTACCTTCTCTACCCTAATAAATTTAATTTAAGCCTTTGAAAAATATAAAACTAACTTTGCAAGTGAAAGGTGGGACCCACTGGCTCACTTTAGTCTTTTACAAACACCTTTTTGGAAAACTAACTTCTTGGTTCGAAACCCGCCGAGGAGAAGCTATTTCTGAGTTTTCCATTGATGGCCTTTTTAATTATCTTAGTGAGTTTTGAAAGGTTCCCATAGCAAAAACATGCAACACTTGAATGATCTATCCAGAACATGATTTTCTTCTCTTCATTTAAGCTCGAGAATCGCATTTGGGAATCTCCACAGAGTTTCACCTTTGGGGTGCAAAACCCGCCAAGGAGAAGATGAAATTGGATTTTTTGCCAGTTCAACTTTCTATAAGTTTAGAAAAAAATTACTTGTAAGTAAGTTCATCTGAAGTAAAAATAATTTAAGAATCTCCATTGAGAAAGGTCCTAAACTACTCCAAAGACTCATGATGATAAACAAAACCCACTCGGCCATACAATGCGAGAGAAGGGAAAGATGAAAACCCGATGGAGATACTTGTTACTTGAGGAAGGAAAAGGGGCAATCAAATCGACTAAACTAAAAAAAATACAAGCTAATCTCCACTTTGCAAAATTGGTACATGTTGAAAAGTGAGGCAACAACTGGCTTTGACTGGGGACTTGGGTAGAGTATACCCAAGCAAGGAACTTAGGATCTCTAGTTTTGCAAAGGAAATAAGTTGGCAACACAACAACAATAAGACAAGACAAACAAGGAGATGAAAGGGGATAAACTAGTTCAAAAGGGGATATACCAATTGCCCTCTTGGGTGTCACTCTATTTGCCTAGAGTGCCTCATGAATCTTTTTGTGCCAAGTTTTTTGATTATCTGAGACTAGCTTCTTAACAATATTAATTAAATTCTTATTGCTAGACTCTGCCTGTCAGTTCCCTTGAGGGAAATAATCAAATGAATGACCAACGGTGATCCCATACTCAAAAAAGAAATTAGTAATCTCGACTGAAGAAAAATAAGATGCATTATCCATCACTAACTTAATAGGAACACCAAACCTGATCAAAATGTTTTCTTTTATGAATTCACACACCACCTTAGAAGTATTCTTCTTTGTAGCCTTAGCTTCTACCCATTTAGTGAAGTAATCAGTTGCGCTTATTATATATTGATGACCAACACTAGATGTAGGGTTAATAGGACCAACAAAGTCAAGGCCCCACTATTGAAAAGACCCTTCAATGATAATAGGTCTCAAAGGTAAAGCAGCTAGTTGAGGACATCCAGAGAACATCTTGCACTTTTCACACTTTACTACCCATGCATATGCATCTTTTAACACTACCTTAATGTTTTGAATGCTATGACTAAAGAAGAGAAATGTCCCCCACAAGCTTCATCATGGAATGTCTTCAATAACCTTTCTTGCTGTTGTTTATCTACACATCTAAGGAAAGTACCATCAATAGCCCTTTTGTAAAGTTTATCATCCCAAATGACATACTTAGTTGCCTTTAGTTTTAGATCTCTTCTTTGCCTTGCATTTAGGCCCTCTAGACATTCACCATACATTAACAGGTAAGAGATGTTTTCAAACCATGGATCATAGAGACCTATGGCTAACACCAATTTGTTTTCACTCGATTCTTCTGACCTTCCAATAATTTTCTTTTCTGCAATTGCCTTACATAAAGCATTCCCTCTTATCAACTTTGTGGGTTTAATCTCAATATCATATTCCTATATCTTTGCTACCCACACTCCTCTGAAATTGCAACCTACTTCCTATTGTGTTAGTATACTTTTTACTACTATGTCTAGGACAAAGATGATAGAGTGTGAATGTAAGATATAGAACTAGAAATTCTGAAGTGCTCTGACTACTGCATAAGCATGCTTTTCAATTTGTGAATATTTTAGTTCATGATTTTTCAAAGGTATGCTCATTAAAGCTATGGGAGTTTGTACCCCTTCATCATTATCTTGCATTAATATTGCAGATAAAGTATGTTCAAAAGCATAACAATACATAAAGAAATCTTATTTATAATTTGGATGACTCAAAACCAAGGCATGGGCAATAGCAGTCTTTATATCTTGAAAAGCTTGCTTTCCCACCTCATTCCATTTAAAATTTGAATTTCCTTTCATCATGTCTACTATATGTTTAGTAGTTTTTGAAAAATTAGGCACAAATCTTCTGAGAAAATTTACCTGTCCAAAACAAGACTTAACCCCTATTTTGTTTGAAGGTAGACTTAATCTCTGAATAGCCTCTACTCTTTCGAGGTCAATTCTAATGCCTTCCTGAGACACTATATGTCCCAAAAGCTTTTCTTCTATCACACAAAAAACTAACTTCTTTGGGTTAAGAGATATTCCATGCTCTCTGCACCTCTGTAGTACTTTCCTTAAATCTTCCATATGATCTTTTCTTTTTCTTGAGAACATGGTGAGATCATCCAGATATATGATTATGATTTGGTCTTTCAAATCAGCGAATGTCTTACTCATGCACCTTTGGAATGTAGCACTAGTGTTAATAAGCCCAACACACAAATGTACCCTAAGCGGTAGTGAATGCCATCTTATGTTGGTCCTTCTCCTCTACTTCAATCTGATTATAACCCGAGAAGTCATCAAGCATAGACATCATTTCAGATCTCACCACTATTTGCAATAAATAGTCCATATTAGGAAGAGAAAAGTTGTCTTTCAGGGATGTCTAATTTAAGTTGTAGAAATCAACACATATTCTTATTTCTCCATTCTTTTTTCTAATGGGTATGATGTTGGCTATCTAGGTGGAATGATGAATGGGATAAATAATTCTTGCTTTTAGCATCTTATCTACTTCTCAGAAAATGGCATCAATGACTTTAGGATTACAGTTCCTTTGTTTCTATCAAAAAGGGGTTGTATCAGGCTTCAATGGGATCTCATGTTTTACCTTCCCATTTTTATAACTTTTCAAATATTCATAGCTCCAAGCGAAAACATCTCTGTATTCCATAAAGAGATTCTTTGCAGCCTCTTTCTCTTTGGGTGAACAACACTTCCCAATGTTAATTAGTTTGGGATTATGAATGTTTCCAATGTTAACTCCTTCATATTCACCCATTGTTGGCCCCTTTTCTACTCTCTTCTACTTTATGTAAGCATCATGTCTATTAGACAATTTTTCTAAAGCCGCAAAATATGGAGGAATGGTATTACCTTTCAACTAAACTTCTCTATTTTGACCTTGTTTCTCAATTACATCAGAGTTTTCATGATCACCTCCACTAGACTCATGTTCAAAACTAGACTTGTCATTCTCTAAAAACATCAGCAAAATCTTGTCATAACTGAAGACTTGACAAGATTCTGTGTTATTTGGGATGGCAGATCGATATACAATTTCAATCTGGTACTTTTTGTGTTTGAAATCTGGATGATGGAGCAATAAAGAGGTGGAAACTAATAAGGAGTCAGATTTGGTATTCATCTCCCTTGGAACTACTTCAATAGAAAAAGCATCCAAACCTTTGATCTGATCCCAAAATCTGTTCATATAGTTTTTAAGCTTATGGTTTTTAACAGAATACTACCCTTTTATTTTTTTTACAATAAGCTTAGCATCACCTTGAGCTTTTAAAATATTTATCCCTCTTTCCTTTGCTGACATTATTCCTAGTAATAAGGCCTCATATTCTGCAGTATTATTAGTATTCCCAAATACCAATTTGAAAGCTAGAAGTTCAGGTTCTCCTTCTGGGGATATCAATACTACACCTGCTCCAAATCCTAAAGAGGCACAACTTTTGTCAAATTCAAGTGTCCATTTACCTGGTACATATTTGTTTTCATTGGGAATTTTATCAGTTGGATTTTCATCTATTTGTTCATTCATACCTTCTTCAGTAAACAACATATAGTTGCCGAATTCTAATTCTTGATATAGGATTTGAGCTTTAGGATCATCTGATTTCAAAACTGTGAACTTTTTTTTTTCTTTAGGTTCTAATTTGACCTTCTTATTCCCAATAGGTACCACTACGTGAGACCAATCTAGTTTTATTTCTCCTCCCAAGTCTCGACAAAAAATTCTACTTAATAGAAGTCCATAGCTTGGTGGAATATCAGCTACTAGGATATTCAATAGGAGTTTCTTTTCTGGATGTAAAGCTAAGGCTACTTGAGCATCTTTGATCTGTCCAAGTAGAGGGACTTGTTTGGCATCCATAGAATAACATCTCCCATGCACTTTAGTAAGATTTAGTCCCAAGGCTTTAGCTATAGAATATGGCATAACATTATCTGATGCACTTGAATCTATTATGCAATTACTAAGTTTACATCCATTGATGTACAATGAAATATAAAAAGGTTCAAGTTTTTGTCTAGGGAAGGTTGCTAAAATAGTAGAATCTTCTTGATTAAACAAGCTAAATGTTAAGGTTTCATCTTCAATTTCAATAGTCACATTATGATTCAAGTCTAAGGTACCTCCTTTACATCTATCCACTAATCTCTTTAACTCAGAAGGATGTGACTTTAAATAATCAATAGTGGAAATTTGAAATTTTGACTCTTCAAAAAATTTAATGAAATCAAAAGATGTCTTGTCCTTACCTGTCTGTGAAGTGGATGTTTCTTGATCAGTATGCACCTTACTCATAGAAGGACTAGAGTTGTCTCTATGAGTATGACTAGAGGCTTGATTCTTCATCCTTTGTCCACGGGTAAGTACTGTGTATCAAGTTCCATCAATGGTTGTGTAACACTCACCTTTTGATTTAGAATCCAATTCATATTCCAAAAATAAATTTCCAGAGTCACCATTTGAACAAGAATCAGGTTCTAAACACAGAGCTGCAATATTTAATTCATTAGTAAATAAAAACTACATCATACGAACAATCTTTGAACAATTCTCACTATCATGATCTATGGTCAATGAAAGACACACATATTTCCTTTTTTTGGTGCTGCTTTGATTTGCAACCTAGGTTGTGAACTTGTAAGGTGCAAAAATCTACTTTCATTGCTTCTTCCTGGTGAGTTTTGGTAATTCCACTGATAAGAGCTATTGAATTTGGGTAATTTCTTTTTCATCGCTACTAGTTCATTAGACAACTTCTGAATCATCTCTTCTAATGATGTGGTATTACTAGGACTCCCTTTAGTTTGAAGTTCTCATTTCCATTTTCTCACAAAAATTAAGTCATCCTCACATTCAATAGCTTTCTTCTGTGCATCAGCCAGCTCAGTGGGGCGTGCTCTTCTCAGATCATAATTGATATCTAGAGGCATAGCACTAATAAAGAAAGTTTTTAGATTGCCAAGTGTGGGTCTATCAGTAGTAGGAATTTTTCTATTAATCTTATTGAAATTGGCAGCAAAATCCCTCATGCTCATAGTTGGTTGCTTCTTAATTGAAGTCAACTGTGTTAGCAAGGCATGTTCATCTTCTACAATTTTCAATATGGCATCAAATTCAGTTCTCATCATGTCCCAATCAGTTATTGAACCATCAGTTAATGATAAAACCAGTCTACTACATTATCTGTAAGGGTCTCTATGAACAATCTTATAGCAACATCTTCATGTCCCACCCCTAATATATGGGTAGCCACAAAGAAGGCTTTAATGTGTTCATCTGTAGTGACTTTCTCATCACCTTAAAATTTAGGGAAATTCTTACTTGAACCAACTAGGAGTGGATGATAAGCATTTAGTGCTAATGGCCCTGTTTGTCATGGCTCATGGAGCAGCCATGATTGTTCTAGCAGTATATGGCAGAAAGTTAACAACTGGAGGTGCAGTAACTCTGTGAAGTGCTAACACCTGACAAGTGGAATGCAAAGTGCTGGTGTCTTGATTTCTAATAGGGGAAGGGGGTCTACTCCAACTTTTACCTTCACCATTCCACTTGGGAACTTCTAAAATAGGAAAATCGAGCTTTGTTAGTTTATCAAAGGTGGAATCTTGCCCACCCTATTCCTTGGTACTTCTAAGGAACCTAAATTATTCTAGGATGCTAGGTGTAGTTTAACTCTAAGCTTACTATCTTGATTTTCTTTCTACTCTCCGGATATCTCTCCTTTGAATAGCTCTTTCAAAGGCTTTATCTTCTTTCTTCTTCTTCTAATACCTGGCTAGCATTCTAATAATGTTCAGTGTTTCTTCTGTGCCTCCAAACAAATGTGTTAAGAGATGAAATTATGTCCTCTTGGTCATCTTGAAAACCAAGATTAGGTTGGAGCACTAGGATTATGTTTTCATGAGGTAGTACCATTTTCCCTCATGACATAGGCTTTTTGGTCAAGAAACTATTCGTCTCCTCAGCAGAGTCGCCAAAAATATGTTGGTAAACAAATTTGTTCTTTCTTGTTTCTTGTGAAGATATGACTCTTAATGCTTGAATGATGAACAATATCTATTTACAATAGTTGAAAATCCATTCTTTGATTACTGGCTTCTCTCCTAATTGGTAGGTACAACTCCTTGTGTGGATGATGTTCAAGGAATTATATTTTATTCCTAAAACTAATGTGGAGTATGCTCTTAACCCAAGAGCAGAAGAGGCAAACCAAATTAAACCTAACTAGAACTTAATCCAGGCAAGAAAGACTTCTCAGTACTAAAATAGATTCATGTATCCACATATCTTATGAATCTGTGAATCTCTATGCATAAGACTAGAACAAGTTGAAATTCAAATCTAAAATATAACCGATAAACTAGGAACGTTAACAAAATATTTAGCTGAATGAATTATAACAATACTTATCACATGCATTCATGATCTTAAAAACAAGGGAAAGAAGCTCTGTTCCTCCTTAATTCTCTGTAAAATAGAAAGGAAACATAGACTAAACACAATACCTACTGGAATAGAAAATGATTGACATAAAATACCATTTAATTGACTCTGCAATAAAAAGTACTTCACACCAAAAATTTGTCGACCCTTCATTAATCATTCAACTTCATACATATAGAGTTGAGAGATGATCGTTACAATAGGAATTTTAATCGATTCATATTTTGAGGATGACAAATGGCAGGATGCTAGTTTTTCATATTACAAAATTTACAAAATTTGCAAAATTTACATCAGAGAATGAAAAGGGAATGTCAAATGAATTACTTAGACTTCTTTCCCTTTTCAGTTTTCACTCTATATGTTTTGGCAACCACTATAATTGGGATCATTTCTTTGTGACTAGGCACATGTACATTAGTGAATCTTAAGAACCACTTTGAATGCTCCTAAGCCAACTCCTTTACTGCGTTTAGCTCGCCTGTCAATTCTCTAGCCACCACATGTACGTATCCACCAAGCGTCTGCAACTCTACCACTCTATTTTGACCACTTGAAGTCATTCCAGATAGATTAATCAATTATGTGGAGAAGTTATTTTTCATTACTTCTACGCCAATGAGAGCTTTTCCTTGCCCATTGTTTTGTGGGTTAGTATGTTATCCTCACATGAGTTCAAATTCTCTTTCTTGGATCTTCTTCACCTTTTCCCTTCTTTCTTTAAGTCCTTCTTTAGCCTCTTGAATCATCTCCTACTTGAATTGCATGTTTTGAAGCCATTCGAATAGAGGCTTAGTCCCCTTCTTCAAAATATTCGCTTCAACTACCTCTTTTGCCTTCATTTGGATGACCATATTTAGGAGAGAAATACATTTGTCACACCTTTCCTTTTCTACGGCCAAAGTGTTGTGATTAGAAATGATATTATCCTTCTCAATTTCCAATCAAAGGATAACATTTCCAATTTTATCAATCAGAACAGCTTCATCTGCATTGAGTTTCTCAATCCATTCTTTTCCAATCTTGCCAAAAAGTCTATCCTTTTGAAGCTGTGAGATGAAGTCTTGCACTTTTTCTGTAGTAGGGTTCTTAGTAGTAGGCACACCAGTAATGGTTGCCAAGGGAACAACTAATTGCTTGATAAATTTTTTCAATTCTTCAATCTTGGCCTTCATTCTAATTTTTGACAATTTGAGGTTCTCCAATTGTTCTTTTATCACCCCATTACTTGATCTCCATAAGCCCACCTTTGTATCATGCCTAGCCTCTCCAAGATCAATCAAATGTAGAGTGAAATCATTAGGTGCCATGTCCTCAATTCTACTTACTTTATTTGGCTTTGCTACCTTCATTGTTAAGTGTCTTGTTTCTGGATCTTGCCCAAGTATTGATAAAGTCTTCTGCTTCTTAGCTTTTTCTACTGTAGATTTAGAGCGAGCTACTTGAGACACAATATCCTTTGTAGGGATACTCTCCTCTTTCCCCTTTCTCTTCCTTTCTAGGATATTTTCTAGCGAGGATTCTATACTAATTACTTTAGAAGTAGCCCCAAGTGATTCTATACTAAACATCTTCTTCCTCATCGGAGTCACTGGCACTGAAGTAGCAAAAAAAGGATTCTTAGGATCTTGAAATAGAAGCCTAGAAGAACTCGGGACTTTCTCTTACTCTTGAGTTTTCCTTGCAATTTCATTAGATTCACTGGATTTTTTGCTACTATTTTGTTTATCCCCAATCTCTACTATCTAAATGGGGGAACCAATTGGCTTCAAAAGGGGAGTGCTTGTAGATGGACTAGGGCTATGAAAAGGAGATGGAGTAGTAGCCACATGAGGAGGTAAAACTAGAGCAGCCACATGAGGAGGTGAAATTGGAGCAGTAACACCATCTTTCAGCTCTTTAGTCCTCTTTTCTTCGGTGCTGGCTTGGGCTTCAATAACTGGTAGAGGACCACCTTGGCAAGTTGGAGCTATTGAAATTTTCTTCTTTGAGGGTTGGTCACCTCCTCTTGTAGATTGAGTAGGTCCTTGAGTAGCTAAAGTTGTAGCACTAGGTGTGGCACTTTGAGAAGAAGTGGGAGTAGTAGAAGCTGGTGAAGCTTGAGTAGTCTTGCTCCTACTCTGACCCTTTTTTTCTATCCACTCGACCCATTTCCTAGTTCTTTTGATAATCTGGGCTATCATAACATCAAGGTCTTCCTCCACATCAACATATGGCTCAGAACTGATTGGGGTATTTCTCAATTTGGTCAAATATGGATTACTATACATACTTTTCCCATCATCCTCTAGCCTTTCCACCTGTAAGTTAATGCCATATGTCTTTATTTGTTCTATTGTGAGTCTAGCAAAGGCACGATCTTGGCTCTCTAGCTCATCTTTGCAATTAGCCCTGTAATCTTCTATAGTAGTTACATGTTTGATGACACTTCCAATTTGAAGCACATCTCTAGCATACCCATTTGGATTAAACATGGGCCTTATCACTTCATACTGCTCCAGTCTATATTTTTTCTTGAATGCTTTGAGTATGTTCTTTGCATCTGGTCAAGACTCACAACTGTATGCTCCAACTTTTATGGGAAATTCATATCCCTTTTTCTTCAAATTGGCACTCAGCACATTCACCTGGATTGCTTGTCTCATGATCTCAATGAGCACGATCATGTCATCTAGATACCTGGGCAGCTTTAGGGGAAATCCATCAAAAGCTGCAAGACGCAAATATGAAAAAGATGAGAATTGGATGAAATAACTACCTAACTAACTGATGGTCACCATCTCTTTTGTGCTAAATCTCCCCTCTGGGAACCCTTGGAGTTACCTGCAAAGCCTCATTGTAAATGTATCATTATCTCTGATATACTCTACATAACTATTCTATAATTGCAAGCATGGGTAAAACTCATAACTCTTTCCATCATCTAAAAAATTCTCTATTCTGGAAAGGCCTAGCCATAATTGTAGGGAAGCCAACATATATATCAAGAAAGAAGACATATAAAATGAATTGTAGAACTTGGTTGCACTTAGAGCTCTAGACAGATGGTCACTTACCTCATATGCCTAGTCAACATATTGTGTATCCTAGTAGATAATTTGCACTAAAAGGAAGTATTGTTCTACACAATTAAGGGCTTCAACCTCACCTTTCAATTGATGCAAAAGAGCTAGAATGTCCATGATCTTGGGCTTGAGATCAGTGCCAAAAAGGGTTTTAGGAACTTTACTTTTGGCTCGTCTTGGGTTTTGGAACCAAGAACTCATGATCTCCTTTTTCCACACCATCTTCTTCAGAGAGAATTCAGACATAGCTCCTCCAACTGTTAATTCAAAGAACTCCTCCCTTTCTAGAATTTGTAGGAAATTGACTACTGCTGGCCTATCAATTGAGATTAACACCATTTGATTAGGCATCAAGATTTGCTTTGTATCTGGGTTATAGTGATTGATACATTCAATAATCAGCTCCAGGGCTTGCACTGCTACTGAAAATCCTGCTGCTTCTACCAGTCCACTTCTTCAAAGTTTCTTCATTATGGGATGAACTGGTTCTACCCTCAACCTTATTTGGAAATCTTGCATGTCAAAGAAATGGAGTGAAGTGTCTGTGATATTTTGCCATGTGGACTTGATTCTACCCAATCCATCAAATCCAGCAAATCTTGTTGCCATTTCGATTGAGGTAGAGCTAATTGGAAATCTTAAAACTTGAAATAATATAGAGAGTAGAACTTTGTAACTATGGGGATTTCAATAATCAATTTAACAACATAAAAGTTCAAATGAGTAAGCAGTAGTTTGAAAATCTGTTATGTTCATATCTACATAGAAACTCCAATCCACCCATTAATCTTTAAAATCCATGCCACACAAATGACTTAAATGATAAATCTATTAGATTAATAAATTTGGTGGTTACAACAAACTCTTTCTTTTCTTTTCACTATTTCCATTGGCCCAATAGTTACTTTCCTTTATTACAGCTTACTTTCCCATTTTACACCAAGCTGTGGAGAAATAATAACGGAGTACTCCGTGAGTAAAATTTTTCTCGATCAGAATTTGAATAGAATACCTCCCTCAAAGTGATCAACATGCTTCCCTTACCTTTTTTAAGCTTCTTGTAATTGATTCATCAAATAACCATGCTTGCAAGAGTGATCTTCCACTGGATGTGAAAAACTGCCTTCAAGGGTAGAAACCCCACAGAGGAGAAGTTGTTTCTGAGTTTTCTGCCAATGCCCTTTGTTTTACCTTCTCTGCCCTAATCACTTTACTTTAAACCTTCAAAAAATATTAAAATGACTTCACAAGTGAAAGGTGGGACCCACTAGCTCACTTTATTCTTTTACAAACACCTTTTCGAAAAATTGGCTTCTTGGTTCAAAACCCGCTGAGGAGAAGTTGTTTCTAAGTTTTCCACTGATGGCCTTTTTAATCATCTTAGTTTGAAAGGTTCCCATAGCAAAAAAATGGCAACACTTGAATGATCTATCCATAACATGATTTTCTTCTCTTCATTTAAGCTCAAGAATCATATTTGGGAATCTCGACGGAGTTTCACCTTCGGGGTGCGAAACCTGCCAAGGAGAAGATGAAACTGGATTTTTTGCCAATCCAAATTTCTATAAGTTCAAAACAAAATGACTTGTGAGTAAGTTCATCTGAAGTAAAATAATTTAAGAATCTCCATCAAGAAAGGTCCTAAACTACCCCAAAGACTCATGATGATAAACAAAACCCACCTAGCCATACAATGCGAGAGAAGGGAAAGATGAAAACCCAATGGAGATACTTATTACTTGAGAAAGGAAAAGGCGCAACCGACTTGACTAAACTAAAAACAATCCAAGCTAATCTCCACTTTTTAAAATTGGTACATGGTGAAAAGTGAGGCAACACCCAACCAGCTCTGGGTAAGACTAAGAAGTGGAGACGTTAATTGGATGACCTAGTAGTAGTGGTATGGAGACCATGGAGAGAGACTAAGGCATGGGACAATGCACAAGTGGAGCTAGTGTATATGTTTGCTTCTTGAGTGTTGATTGGTCACTTAGTCCAAGTGACTGAGAGATTCCCATCAACTCATGTGTGGCAGCAATATGGTCAACCATAGGATATCCTACAAGAGTATTGCTCATATGCTTGTTTGCTATAGAATTAGAGTGCAGGTTGTCCACTAGTTTAGACAAGGGTCATTCTATGATCAATGTGTGATCCCTTATTATGATGCAGTGAGGCTATATGGTAGGAGTAGTAGATGAGTGGATGACTCTAACATACCAGGCATATTTTGTGAGTCACCCCTTCCCTCATTTCACAAACCTAGTAGGGATGGGCATGCTAGTGTAGCCAGTATAGGCACCACAACCACCACCACCATGGCAGCCACAGTAGGAGAGATGCAGGTATAGGACACGATAGGTTCATATTCCTCCCTGATAGATGGGAGATAATGTAGGTACTCACAAGAGTAGGATAGGATAGAGATGTTCTCATAGTGAGATGGGCACCTTGGGAGCTATTGGAGAAGATATAAAGAGGCCTCATATAGAGGAGAAACCAATGCAATAGGTGGAGCATGGAGTGGGAAATGAGGAGATGCAAGATCAACCTTCTCCTTAGCCACAAGGTGGAGATATCCTAGCATGGACCTAGGATGCCTTGAGGAGATCCAAAGATTGACTAAGGGAAACATGTGGTAGTTGGGAGAGTTGTAGATACAACTCACTATTAGAGATATGAGGATATCAGAGTAGGATTAGCAAGAGATTCATTCATTATGATAGTAGTCAAGGTTACAACAAGATGAGATTCAACTCTAGTCAGCAAGAGAAACACATTATGATGTGGTGTATGTTGGAGTAGTGTCAGTTGAGGTAGAGTAGGTGCCATAATTCTCAAAGTATTCTAGAGAGTTGAGAGGTGCATAGCCTCTAACTAGACTAGAGATGCCTCCTCCTCCACCTAGAGGTGAGGGAGAGGAACAAAGCTAGATCATTTTCTTCTCTGGCTATGTATCGATTGGTGTGCTAGCATCATATCATTTTAAGGTTAACAATGCTCAAGTAGCCTACATCTATGTATCAATTGTACAATTGACTTTACATATATATGAGGTCTTTTGATTCCAATATCATTGCATGTGTCATTTTTTATCTTTTGTAGTTTTTTGTACATAAGATTTTTATGATATTATTATGAATATAATTTTGATATGATGTATGAATTTAGTGTAGATTAACTATATAAGAAAGTATGTATGTAAAATGTAAAATGTAAAGGAAGTAACATTTCATCTAGTGTTTCCATTTTGTTGATAGTGACAGGTATCCCATGAAGATCAAGAGGATGAACTAAATAACCTGAATGCTTGTACAATTGTGAAGAAATGTGATACTTTGAAGAAAATAATAACCCCTCATGAAGAAGGATACAAGTAAAGTAGTGATCAAACCATGTGCTTATGCTATGAAGCCCTATACTAGATGCAACCGTAAGTCTAGTTATTGAGCTCATAAAATTATCATCATTGAGCATGTAGATAAACCCACAAATGTCATACAATTCCCACTGACATTGAAATCATAAGAATATGAATATAATACATGTCCTAGTTTTGTCAAGATTAAATGTAAGCATTCAAGGCACAAGAAGTTAGAATGACAAAAACATTTGTCCCTTTTGATATAGCAAGCAAACATAGAAACAAAGCATAAATACTAGGAGGACTAGAATGTTTCTTGTGTGCAGAAACACTAGATATGTGAGAGATCCTTCTTATGCTAAGTAATCAATAATTATTCTATTTTCAATGAACCTTATATTCATAACCTAGTTAGAAGTGTGCTAATTATACTCACAGTGACCTGTACATTTACTTAGCAGGACCAGTATCAGTATTTACTATAGCATAGCGAATTTAATCAAACAAGCAAGGAGAAGAACCAACCTCACTGAGTTATCCATATAGAATGAGTTGAGGTACACATGAATATCCAATACAAGATGGAGTCTCTTATAGTGGACACCCCTTTTACATGGATGCTTTAGATCATTGGAACTAGAGCATCAAATAGAAAGAAAAGAAAAGATCATGCCCCTAGTCCTCACTTCTCTAGTCAAAAGAGACCTCATTGAGTTGTATCAAGGAACATGATAAAACAAAAGAAAAAAAAAACAATGAAAATCATAGCATATTTCAAACTAGTATGAATGTCATTATTTTAATGTTTGTGTTATAAGATTGATGTCAAGTGTCAAATTTCAGAACATATGTAAAAGAATTTTCTTCAATAGGGTGGCAAGAGTAGAAGACATAGTTAGAACAATTGGTGACTAAGTCAAAGAGGAATCCTCAATGAGAAGAACCTTAGTAGGAAACTTAGCAATAGTATATAGACACAATTAGGACAACTAGTGACTGACAAAAAAGAGATTTTCTATGAGAGGAATCTAAATAGTGACATGAGTAAAGGTAGGTAGATGCAATTAGAATAATTGGTGACTAAATAAAAAAGATATCTTCAAGAAGGGAGTTTCTATTGTGACACAAGAGGTAGCAGGTAGATGCAGTTAGAAAAAATGGTGACTAACATGAAAGAGATCTTCAAGAGAGGAATCTCTATTGTGACACAAGTGACAGTAGGCAGATGCAGTTAGAACAAATCATAACTATCACAAAAGAGATTCATATGACACTATAGGGTGTTACCCCCAAGTTTATAAGAAGATTTAATCCATGGATGCATGAAAAAAAGAAAAAAAATAAAGAAGGAAAGCAACTATACAAGAGCCAAAAGATGCAGTGTGATATGTAGAATTTGAAACAAGAGGCACCTATTTACCAAGTTTTCACCTTCTTTGTAGTGAATTTTTTTTGTATTCCCAAGGCACCTATTGATAGGTTTTCACCAAGATAATGATTTTTTTAGGACTTTTAAGTATGTACAAAGAGCTTTTGAGAGAATGCCAACTATAGAATTGCTTCAGATGGAGAGTGTTGATTGGCTCCTTGAATGCCTCTCCCTTAGTTGTTGAAAGTTGGTAAGAAATGAATCTAAACACTATAGTAACTATGTATGAACCAATTAATTGGGTTCAAACTTCCCTTTCTATACTCATTGTTGTTGATTCTTAGGGTTTTCTCTCAAAAGAGATCACCCAGTTGGAAGTCATGTGGCTTAACTTTCTTGTACTAGATTCTAGACATACACTGTTGATAAGCTTGAAGATGATTGTATGCCACTTGTTGATGTTCATCTAAAAATTTTAGCTCTCAAAGTTGATATATTCTATAATCATCATCAATGATGAGGCCCTTCATAGAGATGATCAAAGTAGGAATCTTGAACTCAATTGGAAGCATAACATTTGCTCTATATACCAAAGAAAAGGGCATTGTTCTTGTTGGAGTTCTAATACTCATTTTGTAAGCCCTTAAAGATGGATTAATCTGAAGGTGCCAGTGCCTTCCAAATTTTTTAACCGTATAATGCAAGATCTTGATGGTAGCCTTGTTGAATGCTTTTCCTTGACCATTACCTTGAGGGTAATAAATGGATCTTACCAATGTTACTTGATTCTAAACTTTTTTCACAACTATTTAAGATCCTTGTTTTTAAGCTATCCTCCATTATCAGTAATGATGGAGGATGGAACACTATAGTTGCATATGATATAATTTATGATGAATAAAGCTACAATTTTTCCACTTTATACAAAGAGTGGGACTACCTGTACCCATTTAGTGAAGTAGTTTGTAGTTGAAATAATAAACTTATATCCATTTGTAGAAGATGGGTGAATCTCACTCACAAGATCAAAGGCCCATTGTTGGAATGGCCATAATGTGATAGATGGAATCAGCTCCTTGGTTGGAGTATGAATCATATTTCCATGAAGTTAGCATTATTTTTAGGACTTGGTGTATTTGATTTTCTCCTACTCTAAATTTAGCCAATAGTAACCAGCTCTGATAATTTTACAAGCTACTGTCAGGCCATTAGAGTGAGATCTGAAAATGCTCTCATGTACATCAATTAATGCATGCTTGGACTCATCAGGTTCTTTAAACCTAAGGAGTTTTTTATCAAGACCTCTCCTAAATACGTCATCAACAATAATGACATACTATGAAGCATTGTGAATAAGGTGACATTTTTATTTCAGGTTAGATTGTCCAGAATTGCTTGGTCACACAAGTAAGAGTAAATATGATGGTAGCAAGATAAGTCATGTCCTAAAATATAATAGATCATCTTGGATTTAGGGGGATTATAGGTAGGTTAGAGTAACATCTCCACTGGGAACTCATGTTGAAAATCATTCTCTGGCATCTATAACATGGAAGCAAGAGTAGCCATAGCATTAGCCACTTTGTTGTCCACTTGAGGAATTTGCTAAAAATTGAAATGAGAAAAGTATTTCTTCAGATCATCAACCATGCATTTATAAGGTATCAATTTCTCATCCTTCATTTGATACACATCATTGACCTGGTTGATTACAAGTTATGAGTCACCAAAGATATTCAACTCATCAACTCTCCACTCAACTACATTCTTCATGCCATTAATTAGGGCTTCATATTCTGCAATATTGTTTGTATAAGGAAACATAATCTTGTATGCCTTAGGTAGTGAGTACTTATGTGGTGTTGTGAATAAGAGACCATCACCAAATCCCTATTGTGTGAAAGAGTTTTCAAAGAAGATCACGCGAGTTTGGTGTGTTAGCATTAGGATTGATTCATCAGGGATATCAATATTTAATGGAAGAAGACTTAGCATTGGTGCTTCTACTAATTGATCAAAAATTGTTTTTCCTTTGATAGCCTTTCTCTCAACATACTAAATATTAAACTCACTTAGTACTATGGCCCACTTAGCTAATCTTCCTATTAGAGTTGCCTTACCGGGTAAGTATTTTAGTGGATCAATTTTAGCAACCAATCACATAGTATGAGAAGGCATGTAGTGTCTCAACTTTTGAGAGGCAAATACAACTACCAAGAAAGCTTTCTCAATGATGCTATAGCTCATTTCATAGGAAATCAATGTGTGACTTAGATAGTAGATAGCTCTTTCCTTATTATCATTGTCTTCTTGATCTAGCAAGATACCAAGAAATGACTCTGTTGCTGAGATGTACAAAATGAGAGGCTTCCCATAGATAGGAGGGATCAAGATTGGTGGATTAGCAAGGTATTGCTTTATTTTTGTTAGACTCTGATCACAATCTTTGCTCCAGTTATATTTCACACCTTTATGTTGAGTCTTTGTAAAAGGTTGTGGCCTATTTGGTAGCTATAAGATGAATATGGAAATGTATTGAATTCTTCTTTGCAAGCTCCTCAATTGATTGATATTACGAGGCAATAGAATTTACATGATTTCTTGAACTTTTTCTCAATCTACCTCAATTCCTTTTGTAGAGACAATGTAGCCAATTAGTTTCTAAGAAATGACCCTAAATGCACATTTCTTGGGGTTGAGTCTCAGACTCAACTTTTCCATATGATCTAGGATGGGTCCTAAATCATGAAGGTAAGTGTTGCATTTTATGCTCTTAACCAAAGTGTCATCGACATAGTCCTACATCATCTTATGCATCATATCATGAAAGATTGTAGTAACTACTCTTTGATACGTGGCACCAACATTTTTCATACCAAATGGCATCACATTCCAATAGAAGGTTTCCCATGCACAAGTGAAAGTAGTCTCTACCTAATCTTTTGGTGCAATTTTAATCTAATTATAACTAGAAAATCCATCCATGAGTGAGTACATTTCATATCCTACTATCATATCCACTATCACATCAATGTTGGGAAGTGGAAAATCATCCTTTAGACATGCTAAGTTCAAATCTTGGAAATTTTTACAAAATTTGATTGATTTGTCATGCTTGGAGACTAGAACAATGTTTGAAATCCATTCAACATAGTCAATAGCATAGATGCAAACAGCTTTCAAAAGTTTTTCTCATTCATTTTTAACAAGTGATACAACATGAGGATGCATTTTCCTAAGTTTCTATTTGATCGATTTAACTCTTGGTGCAATAGATAAATGATGCATTATGAGATTAGGATCCAATCTAGGAATGTTTGAGTATGTCCACACAAAAAATATCTTTCTCTTAAAAGAAGGCAATAAATTCCCCTCTCTCTCTCTCCTCTATAGATAAAATATATGCAAGATGTATCATATGAGACTCTTCCTCTGTTTCGAAGTTGATCAACTATATTGGCTCTATCAACACTGATGATATTTCCTAAAAATGACTAGGAAGTGCATCAACTATCTCATCCTTAGGTGGCTCAGAGAGGTTTTCACCTTTGGATACATCTTTTATTTTTACTATTTTATGTTCTAATACTACCACAATGTGGTTCTCACCATCAAACCTTCCATTTAATTCTTTTTTATAATGTCAATGAGATAGTTTATGTTAGCTTCAATCATGTTGACACTCTATTCACTGGTGGAAGATGTTACAAGTTTGACAATGTTTAAATATCAAGCAAGAGCATAGTCATTCTTGAATGTGGGGACTTCACTAGATGCATTAGAATTCTATTCTATGAGCTTGGGATAGGTGAGTGAAAGAGATGTGGTAGGTTTGATAGCATTCATGATGTAATCATCAAATGCTTGGATGAGTAAGTCAAGACCTAGAGTAGCTTCATCCACAAGTGTGTTTGAATACCTTTGATTTCTAATGACATTAATTGAGGACTCGATGACACTAGTTGGATGAGACTCATCTGACCTAACCCTAGATAATTCCCCTACTTTGAGCTAATTTTCATAGACATGAGCTTGATCTATGTCTTTGTCTATAGTTTCTTCTGAGAGAGAGTCAAATTCATACTCTTGAGAGTTTGTGCTACATGGAGACAAATCATAGAATCCCCCAACAATAATAGGGACAAATTCTTCTTCATCATCTAGATTTTTAAAAATTCTCTCAATGACTATAGTATGACTTGAATCTCCTTGTTCCTCATTGGTTTTGTTAGAAGAATCACTATCCGCATTCGTAGTGCCAACACATGGTACAAAGTCATCCAATTTTATGAATAATTTAGCAAGATCAAAAGGGATTGGATAAGGATAAGGATCCTCATCATTAGTATCATCCTCATGATCATCTAACTTAGTTTGTCACTCATGTTCAGATGAACTCTTAGATTCTAGTATAAATTTGTTAATCCCTAGATGGAAAGAGATCTTCTTAAAACCTAGGCCCAATGTATCTTAAGACTGTTGGTGTAACTAAGTATTTACTTATTACACTATAGTTAAGTTTACTTAGGTCAATTCATTATTTTATTATTTCTTAGGTGAGACACTTAGGAGTTTGCATACTCTTATGAGTTTCCATGTTGACAACACTGGAGTAAGCAACTCTAATTCAGCACATGGTATCTACAACATTGGAGTTTGCATAATTAACTAAGTTTTCATGTAGAAAACATAGTTATTCACACTCCTAATTAAGCACATGGTGTCTACAACATAAGTTTGCATTCTATGCCTTTGTAGGCTTATCCTCTTATCATTACACTTACTCTTGTGCTTAATAGAGGATAACCCATATCTGGTGGACATGTGCTTGGTTGTATGACTTATCATGTTGCTAATTCCTATGCATTCTAGAAGCATTCCAGAGGCCTTTATATATAGGAACTCATAGTGTACTTACATCCATATTGAATGAATATTATATCATCATTCTAATCATACTGTTTTGGTCTACTATTGTGCTTGTGCTTGAGTTCCTTGGTCTTGGGTGAATTTTTCCCTAAGAAAAATTCTTACATGGTATCAGAGCTCAAGGAGATTCTCTTGACATAGCCATTCAAGACCATCTTGTTGCTTTAGCACCTCAGTGCTTAGGGAGATTCTCTTGACATAGCCATTCAAGACCATCTTGTTGCTTCAGCACCTCAGCCTAGATCTAGAGTATTATAGTCATTAGAAGCATCTAGAGCTAGAAAGGACCTCATCATTATGTCTGGAATGTTGATCAGTGAAAATCAGCTATAAATTCTCCTATGCTAGACCAAAGTCTTCTTTGAGGCAATTTTTTTTTGCAAACCAGCACTTGAAGGCTGCCCGATTTACAACATGGGTATGGTCATTTATTTGATCTACAAATTTTATTTTCATATCTAATTTTATTAGTCTCTGAATTTTTTTTGAATTTTTGGGTATTTTACAGAATTTTGTTTTGCTCAGTCAAGCCTGCAAAGAATTTTTTTGTAGGAACCAAGAAGGGACACCCTAGCCCCTACAGAGAATATTCACTAGGAATATTCTATTTTAATTGGCATTCTCTAATTCTTGTTTGCACTATTCCAAATCTAGCAGATGGCTCTATAAATCTAGCCATGCTCGCACTGGATTTTGACCAAACTCAGGCAACCAACTCAACCTGAGTCCCCAAGCCTTCATTAGCTTTGTTTCATATACTATGGCCAAACTCATTTAAAGAGCTCATAGTTTTTTCTTCTACTTGATGTGGGACTAAAGTCCCAAGCACCAATGTCATTCATATTTTGTAGCATCCTACTAAAGCTTTCTTGGTGGTAGTTTAACCCATTGGCCTCAACATGTCAACAGCATCAAGGATCTGGCCATGGAATATTCTAAAGACTCCCGGCACAAAATCATCATCCCAACACTGTATATGCTTCTAGCAAATAGAAAATTATCTGGCACCTACATTTAATTTACAAGCCAATGCTTCCAATAGTGACCTCCACATAGGTGTGCTTGGACACACAAACCCTACCAGCTATCTGCGATGTGGCAGTCCAACTTGATTAACACATTAGTGTCATCTGCAAGCCACCTCAGCTATATGATCTACTCTACGGCCTAACATGTATCAAAAATTCATATGCTGACTTTCTACACTTGGCAACTCCATATTTCCACCACATCAACCAAGACACGTCCAATTTTTCTATATGGTCTGTGAAAATTTGTATGCTGACATCATCATTTGTATAGGACATGTAGTATGACATCACCAAAGGGGCTTGAGTATGCTGATGTTAGTAGTTTGCTATCCTTACTTTGATGGTCATTTGACCATCATCCTAGGTCAAATTAGAATTGCTACGATGGTTGTTTGACCATCAAATTTAACCTCATTTTTTTCTAACCCAACCCCTCTCAAGATTGATTTTTGATTTGACTATCCAACTTTGGGAGGCCATATCTCAATCATCTAGACTCCAAATTAGGTGCAATTTTTTTATTTGGCTAGAATTTCCTAAACTTTTTAGTGGTGTAGTTCTTTTCTAGTTTTGGTGCATGGATTTGTCAAAATTTGTGTCTTTTGGCAACTGTACTATCCAATTCTACATTTTGCAACTTCAAATGCTTCATATAGGCTCATCTGCACTCAAAAATAGGTTCTATTTTTTTGAAAGTCCATTATTTTTCATCTACTTTTTAGATCTACAATCAGATTATAGGGTTGTGTGGACAAAAGTGTCACTTTTAGAATTAGGTCCTTTTGTGCATTGTAATATTTGATATATTTTTAGAATTTTTGTATATCTAAGATACATTGTAATGTTCTAGATTTGTACTCCATAAGGAGGTTGTAAACATTGAAATTAGAAGGCCATAAAGGCCAAAATTAGCAAGTGGCCATTGTAAATGCACTACATATAAAGTGCCAAAAGCATCTTTTTTGGGGGGGTTTCTTGATTGAGTGAAAAGGAGGGTGTTCTTGGTGTTGTGTTCCCCTTTTTCTAAAATCTTATCTTCAGAAACAATGTATAGGAAAGCCCTAGGTGATTTTTGTTTAGGGGTTGAAGACAAGATCATATATCAGATCCAAAAGTCTCATACATCCAAGGAAGCTTGGGATACCCTCCAAACCCTATATGGTAAAGTGTTTGAGGAGGATGTTTACAAAATTGAAGATGATCTTGTCTCCTTAGATCCTAAGACATTTGATTCCATATAGGATGTCATCATAAAGGCAAATGAATTAATAATGAAGCTTGATGATTGTGGTAGTCCTATTAAATATGACAAGTTAATCTATCTCATACATAATAAGCTACCATCTGAGTACTCCACATTTGTTTCTTCTTATAAGAGCTTAAAGACTACATTAGGGTTTGCCTAGTAGAAAGTCTCTTTTTAGTACTATGTTATACTATTGGATGTAGAAGAAAAGAAGTTGCAATCAATAGGGATTTTCAAGCCATCCAAGTCTAAGGCATTGGCGACCAATAATGAGGGTTCTCAAACTTTAAATAAAGGAAAGGGAAAGAAGAAGAAGTGGAAAAATAACACACAAGAGGAAATAGAAAAGACAATAGCACAATCAAATCAACAAGACAAGTCTTCCTTGAATTCAAATAAGAAGGGAGACACCAATAATGACAAGAAAAAGTGTGCCTATTGCAAGAAGTTGGGTCATGATGAACATGAGTGTTATCATAAAAATATCATGCATTGATGACTATCATGAAGAAACACAATATTACATTGCCTAATGTTTATAAGGAGAAAGGCTCTTCTTTAGATTCAAAGGGTAAAGAGAAAGCACTCATGGAAAATTCAAGTTCTACAATCATATTTGTAGGAGATGATAACAAAATAGAAGTTGAAGGGAAAGGAAATGTGGAGATGGAAAATGGAGAATTCAAAGATGTTCTCTATGTTCCTAACCTAAGTTCTAATCTCTTCTCAATTTACCAAATCAATCACCTTGGAAATGGCCACAAAGTTGAATTCCTTCCTGACTCAGTAATGGTGTGTAATATAAAAAATGATTTAGTAGTTGTAGTGGGGAAAGTTAACATAAAAAAAGGTTGTATTCTTTCTCCCACTTTGTTCCCAAGTCTCCTTCACAATCATTGTTGACTCAATCTCATTCACAAATCCAATTATTGCATGAGTGATATGGTCATCTAGCCTTCTACTATCTTCAACAACTTTGCTTAAAAAACATGATCAAAGGTCTACCTATAATCAACTTTTCCAAAGGTGAATGTTCAACATTTTTAGTGGATATACATCTAGAGGATAAGTTTACTAAAGGGAAGTCTTCAAGAGCACTAGTTGTTCTTCAGATGGTTCACATGGTACTAGTAGGTCCTTTTGCAATGACATTAGTTAGCCAAGGTTTCTAGATACTCACTTTCATTGATGAATTTTGACACTATGCATGGGTCTACTTTCTTCATCACAAGAATGAAGTGTTGGACAAATTTCTAGCCTTTAAGAGTCATGTTGAAAAGCAGTCAAGGAAATTCATCAAAGTTCTAAGGATGGATAATGAAAGCAAATATGTGGACAAAAGACTTAAAGACTTTAGTAAACTTGAGGGCATTGATCTTCAGAATCCATCAGCATTTAGTCTACACAAGATAGATGTTGTAACATTGAGGATACAAACTCTTAAGTCAATGAAAAGTTGCATGATACAAGCCAAGTCTCTAGATCCTACACTTGAAGTCAAAGTTATAAGCAGTGCCAATCACATACTTAATAGGTCTCCTCATAATGCCTTAGATGGTAAGACTCCTTTTGAGGTATGGTGCAGTAGAAAACTAGTTGTGACACACTTCAAAGTCTTTAGTTGTCCAACATGGGCAAACATATGTTCCAAGGGATGCAAGGAACCACCACCTAGGCCTTGTACCTTCATCATATATGAAGATGATGTTAAGGCATATAGATTTATAGATCCTAAGACTCATGAGATTTTCATAGAGAGGAATGTACAGTTTGAGGAAAGTTCACCAAGCTTATCCTTTAATCTTCTCCGTACTTCATACATTATGAAAATTGATAGTGACACCAATGATAGTATTTCAATAGATTTAGATATGTGGGATACTATTGATAGATGCAGGGAGAAGTCACATCATCAACATATTCCACATGCATATATTGCCATAGTAATAGGCCCAACATAGCAGGGTACACATAATCTTCCAGCTCTAGCATCAAAGGATGACTACATAGTAGATATTTCAAGTTTGTTTGTGGAGTCACACATAGTAGATTTGGAAGACATCATTGATGATATACATCTTCTCTTTGATGGAGAAGATCCTTCTTTAGTTGTTGTGAGGGCTCACTCTAACCCTCATGTCCATTCTCTACATGATTGATCTTCACATGTTGATGTAATTGTGGATACTTATGTACAACAATTGCAGGAGGTCTCTTTATCATTTGAGGAGATAGTACATTTTTTGGGATAGGTTCTACATCCATCCTTGCTAGATCTGATAGTGTTCTTTTTAGCAACATTGGAAGGGGCAACAGTTAGTATTGACATAGGGATAGTTGAGCAAGTTTCAAAGGCATCATTAATCATTAGGATTCTTTCTACATATAGAGGAAGAATCTCATATGTACTTATGATATTGTTTCTTCCAAAGGGGAGGAACATTATTTAATAGTCCTAGATCAAATTCTACATCGAAGCAACTATCACTGATTGACACTCTACATTTGGGGGGGGGGGGGGGGGGGGGGGGGGGGGGCGACTACCTTGTCTCTCTCCTTCTTCTCTCTTGTGGGGGGGACCTTTTCCTCTTTTGGGATAGTGTTCTTCTCACATTTCTCTATTGTACATACTTGATGTATGTTGTAATGGGGGGGTCTTTATTACTCCATCCATCCATGCATCTTATCTTTCCATCTCTCTTTTTAGTGGAGGGTTTTTCCCATGAGGTTTTCCCTCTTTCTCCACTTTATGAGATATTGCATTTTATTATGTACATGGGTACCTGGCATGGTCTTGTAGTTAGGATCCATAACGCATTTCATCCTAGCTTTAGTAAGCTTAAGTGCATTCCCCTAAGTTGCACTTAAGGGGGGGTGCTAGTGCAAATACATATTTACTTATTGCACTTTACTTAAGTTTACTTAGGTTAATGCATTATTTTATTATTTCTTGGGTGAGATACCTAGGAGTTTGTATAGTCTTATGAGTTGTCATGTTGACAACACTAGAGTAAGAAACTCTAATTCAGCACACGGTGTCTACAACACTGGAGTTTACATAATTAACTAATATGTTATGTAGACAATATAGTTATTCACACTCCTAATTTAGCACATGGTGTCTACAACATAATTTTCTTTGCTACACCTTTGTAAGCTTATCCTCTCATCATTGCACTTACTCTTCTGCTTAATGGAGGATAACCCATATTTGGTGGACATGTGCCTAGTTGTATGACTTATCATGTTGTTGAATCCTATGCATTTTAGAAGCATTCTAGAGGCCTTTATATATAGAAACTCCTAGTGTACTTACATCCATATTGAATGAATATTATATCATCATTCTAATCATACTCTTTTGGTCTACTATTGTGCTTGTGCTTGAGTTCCTTGGTCTTGGGTGAGTTTTTTCCTAGGGAAAATTCTTATAGAGATCTTCTAGTTATAGCTTTGATAGGATCAAGCCATTTTTGTTATAGCCAATTAGACCATTCCCTTTTTAGGTAAAACATTTCATTAGTTTAAAACCCAGACAATACTTTTCAAGAGTATTCTCATGAGACTATTTTATGAGATGAACTTGAGTTTCCTCTCTATATATCCATGTAGCAATGGCTCTATTTTTATCTTCCTCCTCTAGAGGTATAGTATCTTTAACAAAGGTACCATTGTACTTATTTTGAGGTGATAGCACAAAAGGTCTCTTCACTTTAGATGGCCTCTCATAATGAGGGGGAGACTCAAGAAGATATGTCAAAGATAGAGTAGATTATATGTGATATTCGCACATTCTAGTTTCTTTCAACTTGAGGTACTTCTTAGTTTGTTTTAGCTTATCATCATGATGATCCATATATTCTCTATTATTCAGTACAAATATTTCAATAGATTTTAGTATGTTGTAGGTGTAGCTAGTATTATCGAGTATGGCGACTTCAGAGCCATGAAATGGAAACTTGACACATTGGTGGTAATTTGAAGACACATCTTGAATTTCATGTATCCATGGTCTCCCTAGTAGGATGTTGTGTGCTAATGGGATGTTAAGGACTTGACAAGTCACATCCCTTTTTATAGAACTGACATAAAGAGCCAACATGACAAGACCTAAGGATTTACGCTCAACTTCATCATATGCCTTGATGGTTATCCTGTGACAAGGATCAATGGACTCTTTAGAATAGCTCAATTGCTTGAGAAAATTAGCAAAACATATATTCAAACTAGGTCCATTATCAATGGGTACATGATAGACATGCCTCTAGTGTATCATGACTTCAATGTGCAATGGTTGGTTATGCAGATGACTAAGTGAATTGTTCTCTTCCTCAAAGAAGGATAGATAATGAGGTAAGGTTAGATGGCCTGCCATAGACTAGAACCTATCAAGATCAAGATCTTGAGGTACATTTTCCTTAGTGAGGGCTTTGTTAAGAATCTACCTATGAGTAGGTGAGATTTGAGCAATTCAAAGATCATTATTTGAACACTTTTTCATTGAAATTGGTCAAGGATACTATAGTTAGTAGCCGTAGAAGATGTTGCAAGGATCATACCTTTGCCAGATGGACCAGCAAGAGGTTTGTCTTTGTATTTTTCTAACTCAGGAGAAGGAGGCATGGGGCCTTTAAGTACTATCTTGGTACAAGAACACACTAGAGTATTGGCACAAGATCATGATGGTTCTTTGTTAGATGTAATAGATGTAGTACTCCTTAAAATAAATGGTGTCTTAGGTTTAATGTTGTCTTATTTTCCCTTGATTGTGATAAAGTCATAATATTCAAAATCCATAGGTTCAACCATGTTGATCACATCATTATGAGTGTATGAATAGTTGACCTTGTTATGAGCTTTTCATTTTTATTTTTCACCGTTCTCACAATGTGGGAAAGGTTCCTTAAATGCCTTGTGATCTGAGTTCTTATTATGTCCATGAAAAACAATTTTATCATTGTCAATTAAGTCTTGAACTTTATGATGTAGGTTGATGTAATTGTTGGTTTTGTGACCCTTGTTCTAGAAGTATTCACAAAATTCACTCTCATTCCACCATGTTGGTCATGGTTTTGGATCATAAGGATTTGAATTATCCAATGGAGGAATAAGGTTTTTTGTAGAAAGTCTTATAAATCACATCCAGAGGTTCACCTAGAGGTGTGTATTCTCATTTTTGATGTGCAACCCAAGATGCGTTTTCATTTTGTTTCTAATTTCTTTCCTATTAGGAGGAAGTTTTTCAACATTCTTAGATGTATTGATGTTGTCTATGAGATTGAAAGCTAGTTTAGTGGGTTTAAGAGTAATGTTATCAATGACTCTGTTGTGTACTACCTCTTGATTTTTGTTCACATACTTATACTTATCTTACTAGAGGTTGATCCTTTTTTAGTATCCATTTGAAGGGTTATTTTTCCCTTTTGACCATGAATTCCTCTATTTGGATAGCTTGTTTGATCATGTCTTCAAAGGTGTGTGAATCTTGAAGTTATATTTTATACACAAAGTTAGGACAAATATTATCCAAGAAGATGTCAAATTTTTTTATTTTAGGAATCTTTCGTGAATATTTGGTATATAGTTGTTGCCACCTCTGAAGGATGCAAGGAAAGGTTCCCTAGCTTTCTATTTGAGATTACACAAGTCATGTATGTTAACTAGATGTTGTATGTTGTGTGAGTACTATTAAATAAACATGTTACCAATCTCATCAAATGTTTTGATACCTATAGGTAACCTTGAGAACCATTCCATGGCCTAACCACCTAGACTTCATGGGAATAGATGTATGAAACATGTTTTATTGTGCATGAATTCCATGGAAAAAGAATCAAATTCCATCAAATGATCTTGGGGGTTAGAAGTTCTGAAGTATTTTTCATACTTGGATAACTCAACTCCTCTTGAAAAAGGAGACATGTCTAGACTCTTGTCAAAAGAAAATGGACAAAGAGTGTCTAAGATGTATATTTTTGTGGGTTTGTCCTTGCCAAACATCATTTGGGCCAATTTTTCTTGCATCATTTTAGTTTCTTTTGTAACTTGGATGTTTCAATTTCCTCTTCATGTGTGATGATCATTTTGATATTAAAGTGATGAGGTAGTTTTTCTCTTTCTTGAGCGAGTTTGAGAAATTGTTTCTCTTTTTCTTTGTTGAGTGTGATCTCCATGACTTTCTAGAATCTTTTATCATTATGAATTTATTTATGGCTTCAGGAGGCATCTTTTCATTTTCCTCATAGTCATCAGTATAGCTATAAATTTCTCTCTGTCTTTTGTTTCTTTGGTGATCTTGCCCTCCAGTATGTTCTCTGTTTCATTGTTCTTGATCAACCATTCTAGGAATATGGTAAGTTTCAGTGTATGTTGGTTGAAAAGGTCTTTTTAATGAGAATTTAGCCATGCCATGTGGAGACATATGTGCTTTTCTAGTCTTAGGATTATCTTGATACAAGGGGTTCCTATTTCATTGCAAGTTTATGGAAAACCTTCTTTGAACACGAGGTGGTCTAATAGGTGAGAGAGATCATAGAGACTCCTCACTAGATTAAAAACATGCATAAAATGGGAAGAGACCTCTACCATGATTTTTACCTCAAACTCTACCTCATCTAAGTCTATGGGGATGAAACACATTTCCACTCATTGTGGCAACAATCATAGACAAAGACAAAAAACCAAGTCTAAACTGGGATCACACTAGAACTTTGTCTTTGTTGTATATCTAGGTAAAAGTCATTTGAGAAATAGATATAATATCCAAGAGTTATGACTATCATGACATAAGATATGAAAAACACAAGAGAATAAAATAAGACAAATAAGCAAGACAGACTAGTTTGTGTGTAGATTGCAAGTTGTCAACTAAGTGAGAAGTTAGTGTTTGACATTATTTAGAGATAGAGAAGTGAACAAATGTTGTAGACATAGGTTAGACTTAGAGAGAAGATAAAATTGACATATAAATTTGATAGTTTTATAACAAAATATCACACAAATATTCACAAAGAACCCTACCAAAAAGTATCAAGAACTAGGAAAAGATTTAGAACAACAATTTTAGACCGGTTTTCTTGCGTGAGAACTTGCATAGAGTCATGTGAGGAAATGATAGTTTGACCAATAGAGATAGGATTTGATAACAAAAGGATATTTTTTTGGAAAAATTTCATGCAAAGATGCACAGAAAAGGGCATGAGGAATTTCAAAGATCCTTGTGAGGAGGTACAAATAGACAATATTCTCATGTGAAAATATGGAAAATTGGAAGCGAGAAAAGGACTAGATTCACAATTTTTGATTGACTTGAAGAGATTTTCAAAGGTTCTAATAGTTTCTAAATAGAGGATTTATAGTGTTTACAAGTTTTAGGTAGACATCAACATTGTTTTCAGATTTTAGGCATCATTTGGTTTACTAGTAGACAATTATTTTCAGACATGGGAAGCAAGCAGTAGTTATAAAAAATCCAACCAAGGAAAAAGCAACACAAAAGGATAGGGGAGTCTTGACCTTTTATTTGTTTGAAATATTTGGACAAGTTTCAAGACTCAAAAAAGACATGCTTTATCCCTATAACCAAAATGGTAGAGGGAGCAAAACCATTATCTCATAACTTATGTGCATGCATTCACCTCACACAACCATGTCAACCCTCTAGAGGGCACCCATGTTTTTGGTGTATTCCAAGGACTTAATAACATATACACTAAATGAGCACCATTGTTTTAGGGGTTAAATATATATACCACCTTACATCATCCAAGTACATGCCTATGGTGAGTATCTATAGGAGAGATTATTCCCCTTCCTTGCACAAAGATTATGCCCTCTTTTGGAGGTGAACTAGGTACCAACTATCTAAATTTTTTTACTTGGGTTTCATTCACATTAATGCCCAGTGGCTTTGCAAATGAAGTTAAGGCCAGAAACCTATACTAGAATCTCAAAGTGCACACATTTGACAAGCAAGACTGAGGGTGGCATCGTCCAGTGCAATAGATAGAGCCTTCTCTTGATATGCGATATGAGGAATCAAGAGGAAGAAATTAACATATATTTGGAGTCTTTCTATTCTTTATTATAATGAGTTGGAATCATCAGTGAAATGTGTGCTCACTTGGGTCATTCCTAGAGGTTGGATCACTCTGATAGGCCCTCTAAAGGTTGACTTAGACTAGTGGCTTGGATTCAAGGGTCCAAGTTTATGATTTACCCTAAGGGGAAGAACATGCTCCTCACCTTGTCACCTTACACAAACATGCAAAACATGTTCATCACCAAGTTAGCTTATCAATCCCAACTTCTCTTTTCTCAAGATTTTAATTTCCTAAAAGGAAATCACTATCTGTTCATAAAAAAGACTCATATAGGAGAAACGCTAACTTTTTTTCCTCCCTTAGGTACTATCTTCCAAAGGCATCTAGGTTTCTAATTTACTCTTGTGCATCACTTCCAAGTAGAAAAGAGCATACTCCCTTATTCCTTTCTCTAGAGCCCTACGAATTTCACAAGCTCTATTAAACTATGTGTAAGAAAGAAAGAAATAAAAGATAAAACATTTTAATGGGTTTGAATTCATTCCTTGACATGTGTATCTTTGACTAGCCATCCTGTAATCAAACCATTAGTCCTATTTAAGAGTTTGTAATAGGTTGTCTTCAACAAGCAATCTAAAAACTAGTGTTAACCTATTGAAAATCAGAAACCAAAAGAAAAATGCTTCAGAAACAAACATCAATTAAATCATCATTATAAAAATAGAATCTAAAAAATTGCATTTTATCTTACTAATATCAAATTTTGTGCAAAGTTTTATAGGTCTCATGTGAAAAAATGGTGTGTACTACATGAGAAATTGCATAATTATACACTTTTTTGTGCAAGAAAATGCAGAAAAGGGAGCAAAATCTTAGTTTCTTTGCATGAGAATGAGATTTTTCATTTAAGAAATTAAGAGACTGTATGGATGAAAGTGACAGAACATTAAAAATTTGTAGAATAAAGAACAAATGAGGCTAGAAACTTGATTTCTTGGCCCCATGGTGGGACCCATAAATGTGAATGTAAAATGTGGGCCTATGTGATTCACACACACTTCAACATGATCCTTATTTGAAGAATCATCCTAGAATGAACATGGGATTGTTCATTTGAAATAACCAATAGGTCGATCTATTGCCTCCTAACTAAAATAATTTTTCTAATTGCTCTCAAACTGAGAAGATATCAACTAGAAATCTAGAATGAATGATTTTTGAAGCTAAATGAGATGCAAGATTAATCTATATGATATGAAAAATAATCTAGAAACATGAAAGAGAAATTAATCTAAATGAGTGCATATTTAAGCTGAAACAAGATTAGTATGAAAGAAAACCAAAGCTATGAATATAAGGAATGAGTGATTATTTCAGCATAAGTTCAATATAATTAATTTGGAACCTTTGAAATGAGGAATTGAGAGTCTCTTAAATAGAATTCTAGAATTGATCAATGGTCAAGATCAATTTGGATGGATGATTAAGAGTAGAAATGAGATTCAACTTGAATAAAAATGTCCTTATGTAGATTTAGTTAATTAATCCACTCCTAAGTGTGAGAAAGAGTTAACTGAGTTAATTCCATTTCCAATTCCAATTCACTTAGAGTTTCCATTTCTAAACTAAAGAGAGAATATGGAGAATATATTTAATTAAATAAAATAGAATATGACCTCATAAATGCATAATATCAATTGATTGAGTAATTAAATTCAATACATTAAAATGAGGATATATTTATTTAAATCAAATACATTTAATTTTGTTGTATATTAGCTAAAAGATAAATTTAATTTAATTAAAGTATGAAGATTTATAATTAAATTAAACTTAATTAATAACTTTAGTATAGATAATTTGAGTCAATAATTAAGAATTAAATAAAGAATGTAATTAATGTAGATTAGGGATTTTTTACATTTGACACTTAGGTTGAGTAGCGATTATCAAAATCAGATTTTCTTAGTACAATAGGACTTAAGATTGATTAAATAGACCAAAAAATGGTTTAGCATGGCAATGTGCCAATTTTGGGCTATTACAATAACATGTCCGACAATGCATGCTGATTCACTCAAGTGTTGAGCAATAATAAGTGTCGAGTGAGTCAAGTACCGAGTAACTAGAAAGTGTTGAGTCATTTTAAGTGTCAAACAAATAGTATGTGCTGAGCTATTCAGATGTTGGGTGATCAATAGATGCTGAGTCATTTAGAGGTTGAGTTACAACATTGAAGTTGTAGTTGATGCCAAGCATCAGGGACTTTAGATGCTGAGTTATATAGTTTTTACATAGATGTTTGTAATGGCACAAAATTCTATGTAAATCATTTTGGAGCTGACTTAAGGATTGTTTTGTGATCTTAGATGATAAGAATAGATTTTTATTGTGAATATGTATGCAGTACATGCATCCAATCAAAAAAAGGAAGGTTTAAGTGGCTATATGGATGAATTACAGTCATTGATTCATACCTAACCCTAAGCCACTTATGCCTTCTTAGGGAGGAAAAACCCTAAATATTTTTTGTGTGGAAGGAGAAAATAGAGAACATTTGCATGTGCAAACTGAGCTTTTATGGTAACTAAGGAGTTGTGAATTGAGATACATAGGATAATCAATTAGAGGAGAATAGAAAAAAATAATTAGAAGACAAAATAGATACATCTAATCAGAAAGGATCAAGTACATATTAGGAAAGAGGTGATCTATAATCAAGAAACAAAATGCTAACTAAAGGATCATTGTTGAGACATTCTAAAAGGTGAATCAGTTAAATCTCTTAACAAAGTAGCCTTAACAAGATGTTGTATCCTTTAACATGGTGCTTTCTTCATTGTAAGTTGAAGACCTTTAATTAGGTACACTTATAACAGGGTGTAGAAATCCTTTAATAGGGTGAGAACTAACATCTTTGTTCACCTTTAATAGGGTAGTCCTTTCATAGGATAGATCATGTCTCATGATCAAAATATTGTAACCTTCATTCGATACACTTAATTATTGCAGTAGTGAAGATTTGTGGGTGTCATCTCCACTCTAGTTTTACCTTCTTGTTGAAGGGTTTCTAGGTAATTAAATATCTTGTGTCATACATGTGATTGAATGTTTTACTTTCATGCTATGGATGTATATGATTAATTTGGTATTTCATTTATATTTATAGATTGTGAGATGGATGTGTGGTGAATGTTTTTGAGGTTGAAAGTTTTAAGTTTTGATTCACCCCCCCTCCCTTTCAGAGTTTACTTTCCCTATTGTATTTTCAACAATTGGTATCAGAGCTAAGAGTTCTCTAAAAGAAAAGCCTTTCAACTTTGAGGAAAGATCCTAGAAATGGAAGTCTACAAGTTGGGAAATACTATTGAGAACCAAAAGATTGAAATATTGCTTTCCCTACATCAATTAGATGAAGTAAGAGATGAGTTTAAGCAATCATTAAAAAGAAGGAAGGAAATGACTATTGAAGAGAATGACACACATTACCAAGAGATTGATACTACTAAATTATTTGTAGATGGAAAAATAAGTGAATTTAATGCAATTGTTGTAGATTTGATGGAAAGGAATGGAATCCTACAATCAGTATTGCTTTGTGAAGTCACTAAATAGAAAAAGAAAGCCATAGAAGACAAAGTCATGATTGAAGATGAGAAAATGATTTTTACCAATAGAAAACATCATAGGTAAATAGAATTGCTAACATGCAATTGGAAACATTGAGTCAAATTATGACTAAAAATCATAAAATAAATGAAAAGGATATTAAGATCTCAACTCTGAAGTTGCAAAATGAACAACTAAGAAATGATCTGAAAAAGAGAAATAGAGTTTGCTAAAAGTTACAATAGACCTAGTGAAGCCATAAAACACTTTGAAAAATTTATGACATCCCCTAGATCCTATAGTGATACTATTAGATTAGGCTACACTAGTACTAAAGAAGGAGAATCATTCAAATGTGGTGAAGAAAGAATCAACAAAGGTAAGAACTTCAAAACTACTTGTCATAATTGTAGTAAAATAGGTCATGCTGCAAATGTTTGTAGGAGCAAGACTATAAATTAGAATCCTAAGTAGAAGTTCATGGGTCACTACCACAAAAGCAAAAAATAAGGACATTAGGTACATGAATGTAGAACCAAGACCATAAGCACACAAAGATTTGAGGGATAATGCTATAACTATTAGAAGTATGGACATAGAGCATATGCCTAAATGGTCATTTGTAATGAAATAACTTGCACAATAGAAGAAATAATGTGAAATATTATATAAATACTTGATAATAGTTGAGAGTAATAGGCCACTTCGAGGGGGCAACCTCCAAATATCTCCAATGAGAACATGATTCATAATATGGTGTTGAAATAAGACTCACAACCTTCTATATATACCTAATTATGCTTAGTTTGAATAGACACAAGCCAACATAACACCTAGGCCGACCTACCTACCTAAATAATAATATAATAATGATGACATGACTTAATTAAGGATTAAGATAGCCACAAGTTGGCTATTCATAACCCTATATACACCAATATTAAGGGTGTAGCATGCCCCCTCTCTTGAATGAAGAATTGTCCTCAATGATAACCAAGTGTTTATTCTTTTGGATGACCTCCTCATCCTCCCATGTGGCCTCTTCAATTAGTAAGTTCTTCCATTGGATAAGATACTGAGTCAGGATTCTTTTCCTTAGCTTCTTTGTACATGTTTGAAGAATGCACTCTGGTTCCAAAATTGTTCTTCCTTCTTCATCAAGTTTTGGTAGTATTGTTTGAGTAGGAATATTCTACTCAGTTACCTTCTTCAGACAAGAAATATGAAAAATTGGATGCATCTTTGTTGTTGGTGGCAACTCAAGCTTGCAAGCAACACTATAAGAATTTTCCTTAGGGAAAAATCACCTAAAATCAAGAAGCTCAAGAACTAGCACAATATGGACCAATAAAGTATGATTAGAATAACAATATGAAAATGAATTGATGTACATACACACTAGGAGTTCCTGAATATAAAGGCCTCTAGACTGACTAGGAGTCAGTGAAATGATAAAACTCACAACTAAGCACATGTCCACTAAGAGTGGATTATCCTCCATTGAGCACAAAAGTTAATGTGACAATGAGAGGATAAGCTTACATAGGTGTGTCACATAAAAAAAATGGTGTAGATACCATGTACTTAATTAGAGTGCAAACAATTGTGTTTTCTACATGACAACTTAGATAAATATACAAACTCTTGTGTTGTAGACACCATGTGCTAAATTAGAGTTACTAACTCTTATGTTGTCAACAAGTCAACTCATATGAGTATGCATATTCCTAAGTGTCTAACTAATAAATAATAAAATAATGCATTAAACTAAGTAAACTTAAGTAAAGTGAAATAATAATTAATTATTTACACTAACATCTCCCCTTAAGTGTAACTTATGGGAATGCATTTACGCTTACAAAATCTATAATGAAAATGCATGATTGGACTTGGCTACTAGGCCATCTTAGGTACCCATATACAAATACAATGCAATCTCTCTAAAAATGGACTAAGAGGGAAAACCTCATGGGAAAAACCCTCCCCCAAAAAGAGAGATGAAAAAACAAGATGCATGCATGGATGGAGTAATCAAGACCCACCCGTTACAACATACATCATGTATGTATAATAGAGAAGTATGAGAAGGAAAAATCCCCATAAGAGGAAAAATTTCCCCTCCATAAGAGAGAAGAAGAAGAAGAAGAATAAAGGAGACAAGGTAATCCGCTCCCCAAATGTAGAATGTTGATCAATGATAGCTACTCCAAGATGAATTTAGAAGTTGATTGATGACTGGTAGATAATTTTCCTCCCCTTAGGAAGAAACAATGTCATAGGTACATATGAGATGCTTCCCACAATTTGTAGAAAGAATCTCAAAGATGAATGTTGTCTCTCAAACTTGTTCAACCATCCCTATGTTGATACTGATGGTTGCCACTTCCAACACTGTTGAAAAGAAAAAGTTCAGATCTAGAAAGAATGGATGTAGAACATGTCCCAAAGAACCAACTGTCTCCTTAAATAATAAAGAAACCTCCTGAAATTATTGTACATACGGATCCACAATCATATCAACCTTTAAGATTGTTCATGTAGAAAATGGACAAAAGGGTCAAAGTATTCTCTCGCAACAACTGAAGAAGGATCTTCTTCATCAAAGAGAAGATTTATATCATCAATGATATCTCAAAAATCTACTATGTAGAACTCCACAAACAAGCCTAAAATATCTATTATGTATTCATCCCCTAATTCTAGAACTGGAAGACAAGGTGTACCCAACTATAATGAATTACATGGACCTATCACTATAACAATGTATGCATGTGGAATATGCTAATGTTGTGACCTTGTTCTACATCTATTAATAGGATCCCCATATCTGAACCTATTGAATCACTATCACTATTGTCAATATTAGTTTCCATAATGTATGAAGTATGGAGAGGATTAGAGGATAAGCTTGGTGAACTTTCCTCAAAGTGAACATTCCTCTCCATGAATATCTCATGAGTCTTAGGATCCATAAGTCTATATGCCTTAACACTTTCATCATATCCAATGAAAGTACAAGGCCTTGGTGGTGGTGCCTTGTATTCCCTTGAAGATATGTGTTCCCATGCTGGACAACCAAAAAATCTAAAGTGTTTCACAACTAGTTTTCTTCTACACCATGCCTCAATGAGTTATTCCATCTAAGACATTATGATGAGACCTATTAAGGATGTGACTGGCACTACTTATAGCTTCTACTTCAAGTGATGGATCAAGAGACTTAGCTTGAATCATGCAACTTTCCATTTTCTTAAGAGCTCAAATCCTCATTGCTGCAACATTTGTCTTTTGTGGACTAAATGCTACTAGATTTTGAAGATCAATACCATGAATTTCACAAAAGTCTCTAAGTCATGAGTTCATATATCTAATTTCATCATCTATACAAGGAACTTGGATGGCTTTACTTGATTTCTTAAAATGACTCTTGAAGGATAGAAACTTATCAAACACTTCATTCTTGTGATCAAGAAAATAGACCCACGTGTAGCGTGGAAATTCATCAATGAAAGTGAGGACATAACAACCATTTCTAATTGATGTCACTACAAAAGGGCTTGCTAGAACTGTGTGAACCAATTCAAGAACAATTGATGATCTCCAAGACTTCCCTTTTTCATACTTCTCTTCTAGATGCATATCCATTAAACAAGTTGAACATTCACTTATAGAAAAGTTGATTATAGGTAGACCTTTGACCATATTTAGTTGATGAAGATTACAGAAGGCAAGATTTCCATACCACTCATGCAATAATTTACTTTGTGATTGTGAATGTGTCAACAAGGCATGTGAATGAGACTTAGGCACAAAGTGGGAGAAAGAATAAAGCCTCATGTCATGATTGACTTTACCCACTACAACCAATGAATCATTCTTAAGATTTTGCACCATTATTGGATTAGGAAGGAACTTAGCTTTATTGGCACCTCCATAGTGAGTGATTTTGTAAATTGAAAGGAGATTAGTGCTAAGGTTAGGAACATAGAGAATGTCTTTGAACTCTCCATTTTGCATCTCAACTTTTCCTTTCCCTTCAACTTCCACTTTTGTATCATTCCCTACAAAGATGTAAGGTACCTTGGACTGCTTCAATGAAGAAAAGTATCCTTTTGAAGAACCCATATGATATGAGGCACTTGAGTCAAGAATCCATTCCCCTAAAGAGCTTGAACTTACCATAAATTCTTGCCCATTTCCCTTTGAAGTGGATGGATTTGAATCCTTGGAAGCATTTGGCACATTGATTTTGTTCTTCATAAGTAATTTTTCCAACTCATCTATTCTCTTAGTCTTTTGATTATGCTCATCATGATTTGGTTTCTTTCAATATGCACAAAATAGTTTATCCTTATTGTTGGAAGAAGAATTTCCTTGTTGTGAGGAGGAAGATTTTTGTGTCTCTGATGTTGATTTTGGCTTCCATTTCTTTTTCTTTTGTTGGTGAAACTTTTTCCACCTTGATTTGATTGGTTCTCATTACTAGCCACCAATGTTGTAGACTTGGATGACTTGAGAATCCCCATATCTATCAACATGGATTGTTCCAACATCAATATTTATACAAATGCATCAAATGTATGCTTAGTGAAGGCACTTTCCATGGTCAACCTATAAGTGTTGTAACTCAAAACAAAAGATGCATACTTTAAAGATAGCCTCTTCATGATGTGATGAATCAACCTACCATCCTTCATGGGATTACCACAATCCTTAAGTAGTTCTCTAAATTTATTGGCTTTGTTGACACAGTCCTGAATTGTGTCAAAATTCTTAGGATCCAATAGAAGTAGATCATTCTCAATTTGGAATCCATTTTCCTCATCCACCTTACCATACAAATCTTCATGTTTGTCCCAAGCACTCTTGGCATCCTTAAAGCTAGAAATGTGGAAGAAGAGATCTCTATGAACACAACTCCTAATAATTCCTAAAGCCTAGTTGTCTTTAACTTTCCAATCAACTTGTGCAGTAGCATTAGTGGGTTTTATAATTGTACCATCAACATATAGATTTAAACCTTTTTTCAATTAGTCTACTCCATACAATATCTTTCCATGTAGTATAATTGTGTGAAGTTAAAAGTGGAGTTTTAGGTGAACCCAAGATGCAAAGAATTAAAGGAAGCACAAGAGAGAAAGAGAGACACAAGAACACAAGACACAACCCCCTATTTACTCAATCAAAGAACCCCCCCAAAAGTGATGCTTTTGGCACTTTATATGTAGTGTGTTTAGAATAGGCCACTTGTCAAAATGGACAAAAGTGGGCTTCAAATTTTGCCTATTACAACCTCCTCTTGGAGTTCAAATCTAGTACTTAGCAATGTAGCTCAGACATACAAAAAATTTGAAGTTTAAATAAAGCAATGCAATGCAAAAAAGGACCTATTTTTGAAAGTGATATTTTTGTCCATACAAGCATATAATCTAATTGCAGATCTGGAAAGTAGACAAAAAAAAGCACTTTCAAAAAAATGAAACCTAAAAATGTGTCTAGATGAGCCCAAACTAAGCCTTTAAAGTTGTAAAAATTGGGATTTGTGATTTGTAGAAAACTTTAGGAACAAAGATCTCAAACATCCTATACTAATGTGAAGATCATGAAATTCTACCCCAAAACAAAAAAAAAATTGCTCAGAAAAAGGAGTCCACATGAGGGAGATATCGTTGCTTGAAAATCACCTCTACAATTATTTTTTCTAAATCACTGTCATTAGACCTCCAAAAATAATTTGACTCTAGATTTCACCTCAAATGTCTAATTTTGATAAAATAAAAGTTGATTAGGTAGTTTTTTGACCTTTTGAATATGATTCCAATATTTGATTTATACCAGCAAGCTCCAATCTTGTCCTGCAAAAAATCTCTCCTACTGGCCTAAAAGGCCAATTTTTTCTCAAAATTTTGGAAATAAAATAAAAATACAAAAAGGAAAAATGTAGAGACAAAAAAATATTCAGATCTAAAAAATTAATTGCACAGATCTAAAGAGATCATACCAATTTCCCAAATCAGGCCTTCAGGTTCTAGTTTGCAAAAAAAATTTGCCTCAAATTTGACTATGGCCTAGGGTAGGCAAATTTATAGTCAAAATTCACCAAATTGATCCTTTGGATGCAATTGTGAGGTCCACTTTGGCTCTAGACCCTCCCAATGACTATGGTACTTTGGATCTGAATCAAGGTCCTCTAAGAGGTGAAACAAAAATGATCTCTAATGGCTATGTGAAGAGAAACTCCCTAAACTCTGATACCATGTAAGAATTTTCCTTAGGGAAAAATCTCCAAGATCAAGAAGTTGAAGCACGAGCACAATATGGAAAACTAAAGTATGATCTAGAATAACAATATGAAAATGAATTGTTGTAAATAGACACTAGGAGTGCCTATATATAAAGCCCCATAAACTAACTACGAGTTAGTGAAATGATAAGATTCACAACTAAGCACATCTCCACTAAGAGTGGATTATCCTCCATTGAGAACAAAAGTTAGTGCAATGATGAGAGGATAAGCTTACATAGGTATGTCACATAAAAATATCTTGTCGACACCATGTGCTTAATTGGAGTGTTAACAACTATGTTATCTACATGACAACTTAGATAAATATGCAAACTCCTATGCTATAGACACCATGTGCTAAATTAGAGCTGCTAACTCTTATTTTGTGAACAAGACAACTCATATGAGTATGTATTCTCCTAGGTGTCTAACTAATAAATAATAAAATAATGCATTAACCTAAGTAAACTTAAGTAAAGTAAAATAATAATTAATTATTTACACTAACAAATGCTACCAATATTTTGCATGATTTGGTATGGTCCACAATATCTTGGAGACAACTTATAATTCTTTTTTGGTTGCTTCATTGAGATTTATTTATAAGGCTACAATCTCAAGAAGTCCTAGTCCCTAGCTTCAAAATTCCTTTCTTTCACTATGATGTTGGTCTAATTTTTGTTTAATTCAATTGTGTGCCATAGCTAAATTCTTCTTGAGTCCTAAGTGTACCTATTTTTGATGACGCAAGTGGTCCTCTACTATCTAAACTCTTGGTGACACCTTTAATGGTGATGTGATGAAAGGAGGATGATATCCATAAAGTGCTAAAAATGGAGACATTTTTTATGAGTTATTAAAAGAAGTATTGTACTACCATTCTGAAAGAGGTAGCCAATCTACCCATTGAGATTATTTTTCTGAAGTGAAACAATGTAGATATCCTTCCAAATATTTAGTAATAGCCTCAATTTTTCCATCTGATTGAGGATGGTATGAAGAACTATGAGCCAATTGAGTACCCAAACATGAGAATAAATCTTTCCAAAAGTGACTAGTAAATATAGGATCACAATCACTAACAATAACCTTAGGTGTACCATATAGCATTTGGATATTCTCCAAGAAAACTTTTTCCACTATACTTGTTGTAAAAGGATGTGATAATGCAATGAAATGTGCATATTTAGTGAGGTGATCAACTACTACCATGATGATATTATGACCTTTAGATTTGGGAATACTTGTGATGAATTCCATGGATACCTCTTCCAACATTGGCTAGGAGTAGATAAAGGTTGCAAGAGACTTGGTGTCTTAATTGTTTCCCCCTTATTTCTTTGACAAACCAAACATTCAGCAACAAACTTTTGGACATCACCTTTTAGCCTTTCCCAAAAAAAATATTTCTTGTCCTAATGATATGTTTTCAAACATCTAGAATGACCACCAATTGGGGACACATGTAGTTCTTTGAGAATCTTGTGTTTAAGAGTGGAATTCTTGCAAAGATACAAGCACTATTTATACCAAAGAATATCCCCCTTTGTAAAAAACTTATCTAAACTACTGGGGTTAGTTTTTATTTGCTGGATGAGATTACTTGTTGCAACATCATTTTTCCACTCTTCTTTGGCTTTCACCATCCAATTTCCATGTAATATTGAAAGGGCACACAATAAGGCTTCATCTTTTTCATCCTTCCTAGAAAGTGAATCGACCACAATATTTTCCTTCCCTTTCTTGTATACAATTTCAAAGTCATATCCCAACATCTTATTGACCCATTTTTGTTGCTCTTCTAATGGTAGTATTTGTTCCAAAAAAAAAAATTTAGGCTATCATGATCTATCTTCACCTTGAAGTTTTGACCCATTAAATAAGGCCTCTATTTTTTAACTACATGAAGGATTGCTAGCATTTCCTTCTCATAAATAGGTTTGAGTTGACTTTTACCTTTTAATTGATGACTCTCAAAAGTAATTGGTTGAACTTCTTGCATGAGAACTAATCCTAACCTATTTCTAGAAGCATCATATTCCATAATGAATTCCTTGGTGAAGTCTAGCGTGGCAAGAATTAGAGTTCTACACATAGCCTTCTTTAATTGCTCAGATGGTACATTAGCAGATTCATTCCAATGAAAAGAATCCTTCTTCAATAGAGTGGTAAGGGGTGCTACTATATGACCATAATTATTCACAAATCTTCTATAGTATCCTATCAATCCCAAGAAACCCCTCAGCTTCTTAATAGTTTTTGGAATAGGCCATTCCATGATAGCCTTAATTTTTTTAGGGTCTACCTTTACTCCATGTGAAACTGTGTGTCCCAAATACTCCACCTCCTTAAGACCAAAAGCACACTTGGATGGATTAGCATAGAGTTGATGATCTTAGAATAATTATAATTCTTGATACATGTAAATGTTCTTCCCAAGTCTTGCTATAAACTAATTTATCATCAAAAGACACTAGCAAAAACCTTCTCAAGAACTTCTTGAAAATGGAATCCATCAAACTTTGGAATGTAGATGGTGCACTAGTAAGACTGAATGGCATCACCAAAAATTCATAATCACCCTCATATGTTTGAAATATTGTCTTACAAATATCTTCCTCCTTAATGTGAATTTGGTAATAACCCAATCTAAGATCTAACTTGGTAAAATACATAGCTCTATTTAATTCATCTAGAAGATCATCAATGACTAGAATAGGAAACTTATTGTTAATGGTGTACTTATTGAGAACTCTATAATCTAGATACATGCACCAATTTTCATCCTTCTTATGCACCATCGCAATAGGTGAGGAGTAAGCACTTTGGCTATGTCTAATAATTCTTGCCTCTAACATTTCCTCAACACTTTTTTCTATCTTACTTTTTTGTATGTGTGGGTACCTATCAGGCTTGATTTTTTGTAGTTGGATCCCTGGAACTAGTTGTATGGCATGGTCATGATCCCTCTTAGGAGGAAGTCCTCTAGGCATATCTCCAAGAATCACTGAGTGACAATCAATTATTGCTTGTAAATCTAGATGAGTAAGAGCATTAGATTGAGAGACTTCTAATGAACATAGCTAGGCCAAAAATCAATTTGTACCTTTCTTAAGAAGCTTTTAAATTTGATGAGAGCTTACCATTTATGGGGATTTTACCTTCAATCCCCTTAGCTCCACTACCTTTCCTTTTGATTGAAATTCCATGAATAGTTCTTGGAAGTTCATCTCAATTGTTCCCAATGTAGTAAGCCATTGTACTTCCAAAAAAATATCAGCTACACCCATAGATATTTCATACATTGGGGAATCAATTTGATAATATCCCATGGATAATTTGATGCTATGACACTTCCATAAACAACTAACTATGCCCCCATCTATAATCAAAACCTAAAACTCTAGGGCTAGATATATAAAGAAATTTAGAAGAGTTGCCAACTTTTTGTTGATGAAATTATGAGTACTACCTGAGTTGGTCAAGATTGTTACTTTCTACTTCTTTAAGAAACCCACTACCTTGAGAGTTTGTGGTGCACTGAAACCTGAAAGTGCATGAGAAGAAATGATTGGTTGAGAATCATGTGATTCCTCACCTGACTCCCTATCCTCCTTTGATATGGGCTCATCCTCTTCTTCCTCACTTG